>LPNX010717363.1:17926-53951 GCA_001517045.1 Pseudotsuga menziesii
CAATTGTAGAGAAAATGCAGAGTTTCTTGCTTTGAAATTGAAGGAGAGACGCAAGGCCAATATATTGTCCAAGGATATAGGAGTTCCTCTTGTTGCATTTTCATTGAAAGACAAGCAAATATGATGAATACCAAGTAGTAGACCATATACAAAAAAAACGGGTGGATACTTCCTGCTTACACAATGGCACCAGATGCTCAGAATGTGTCCTTGCTGCAGGCAGTGATTAGAGAAGATTTTACTCAATTTTATGACCAGACAAAACATCATAATACAAAATCTGGAAATCTTAAATGTTCAAGAAAGGGCCTTAAATTGGCCTCTTCAAAGAATGTAACATAGTTTTAACTTTTCAATGTCATATGATGTATCGACTCATTATAGGTTCATTGTGTTTATGTGAGAATCAACATTGAACTGTTGGATATAATTCAGTTGATTGAAAGGTTCCCAAAAGATGATAAAGCAAACAATTTTGTATTCTTACAGAAAAAAACGGGTGTATGCCATGTCCAGTTTAAGGTTGTCAAACTAATTTATGGGCCCAGTTGAAGTGCTGGTCTAGGCATGTTCGTGTATGTGGAGATATCTTCTCAGGAAAAAGGAGAGACATGGCTATGTATCAAGTTAAGAATGATTTAATCATTTAATGGTTGTTAGTCAACAATGAAAAAGTTAAAATATGATGGTCATCATTTTCTCTGCACTATTGAGTCAATTTGAATTCACCCTTAAATTCTGAAGATATAAATTCTAATCTTCAAAGGAGACATGATCCTATAAATGTCATATTACCTAAAACATCTGCAAAGCCATTCCCAGTTATTTATCCATTGCAGTTATTGCCACGCACACAAAATGCTTCTTGGAATCACATCCAGATATATTATTTACAAAATTTATATTATTTACAAAATTCAAACATTGTTGTTATTATGTCATCTTGAAAACCTCTGCTGAATTTCTGTAACGTAAAGGCCAATACTACCCAAAACTTGTCATAAGATTTTGGGTTTAGGGTTACTGGTCAATTTATCCAATTACAGAACATATCTTGACATGAAGTTCAAACCAATGAATCCTATCACATACTAGAACTCGGCATGAAGTTCAAGTAAACATATCCCTTCAGACGGATCAACTATTCACTGTTGACTCTCCCATCCATCTGATAGTTAGGTAGGCAGGTTCGTACCCGCTGCTAGTTGGCATTAAGGGCTTGCTTGAGGAAGGGAAAATCGTTATAAATTATAATGAACACAACTCCAGGGAAATTCTTTAAATAGCCCCAGGCTGGCTGTAGCTCGCTAAGAGAGATGAGAGGTCTAGCAGCTTACAGCCGGGCCTTGACATTTTCTGATGAATTTAGTTCTGAGCAGAAAGCTTGTATATAAATTTAAATTAAATTTATATTACAATGGCTTACAATTTAAATTTAATATTGTATATAATAATTTATATGAAAACTTGTTATTTTTGTTATATCCTTATTTCATTAAATTTGGATTAATTCCAATCCAAGCCTCTTTGGAAATAGTGGAAGACAACTTTTCTAAAATCTAAAATTGATATTTCTAAATTAAAAAAACTTGCTCTAAAGGTTCCAATACAGAGTTCCAACACTACAGTTTTTGAATTTAATATAATATTAAAAACAAGTGTTAAAACTTTTGGAATTAAATATTTAGCATTTATAAAATAGGCTTGTACAATTTAAAAATACCAATCTGTTTTTTTGGCTTGAAAAAGATGAATCAATAAAAACAATTCATCTTAACTTTTCATTTGATGATAAAAGTTTTATTTAATTTCTAAAATAAACTCATTGAATAATTAAATTTACATCAACCAAACACCATATTCAAAAAGATACATAACACTTCATCAAATAAAACACCTTATTCAAAGAAATACATAACACTTCATTTAAAAAACATTTCAAAACATAAAATAATATGTGTGTAATATCGCCCAATCAGATAAAAGGAATACATAAACACTTCATAAAAAGATAACACCTTATTCACAGAAATACATCACACTTCATCCAAAAAGAAACATAAAATATTGTGTTTGTAATATCAAACACAAATCAAATAGAAATTTCCATTCAATATTTCATTATACTTTTAAACAATTACTTCTTATAAATAAGAAACTGCAAATTCTTCAAAAGGTTCCTAAAGCATGCATTCGATCTTCAAAAAATTCCCTCCAGCAACAGTCAATAGATCATAAAACGACATACGCCGGAGGTTGCCTCCAGTAACAGTCATTACATCATAAGGTCTGTCAAAACTTAAGACTAACGGGGAAGGACAGACACGGTTGTAGATCCATGAGATTCAGCAGAACCTGAGCTTGCAGAATGTTTGGAACTCCTAGGTTTTACTGAAGTGGAGGCATAAATGAAAGCTGGTTGTGTGGGTTGAACACTAATATCTGAATTGTTGTTTAACATACTCAAAACTTCAGACATGGCCGGCCGCAGTGCTGCAGAGCCTTGAGTGCATAGAAGAGCAATTGTAATCACTCTCAACACTTGCTCGCTTGGGCACTTCCCCTCCACTGTTCGATCAAGAATGTCCAAAACTTGATCGCTTTTATATTGATTCCAAGCCTGCACCATAATCAAACTCATACTTTGAATTATATGTTTGCAAATGAGCTTATGGCTAAATTTAATCAAAATTATTTAATACACAATTCATAAAACAGAGACGGACCCATTCCAGAAGAAGCTTCATAGGGGCCGCCAGTCTTGCATCTGTGCACTTTCTCCCACTCACAATCTCAAGAACCACAATTCCATAACTGTAAACATCGGCTTTTTCTGTTAACTGACCATGGACGGCATACTCTGGGGCAGTGTAACCTCTGTGATGACAATAGATTAGTCCCATGTCCATACCTTAAAAGAAGATCATCAGTCTAAAACATAGAAATGGAATATGTACCTACATTGTCCCTCCCACCCTCGTAGAAACATGGGACTCATCTTCTGGGAATAATCTTGCCAAACCAAAATCGGCTATTTTGGGATTGAATCTCTCATCCAGGAGTATATTTGCACATTTGATATCTCTGTGAATGATGCGAATGTTTGTCTCCTCGTGTAGATATGCAAGACCTCGAGCTGTTCCCACTATAATGTTGAAACGGCTTTCCCAGCTCAAAAAATTTCTCAACCTTCCTGTGGAGTCCAACAAAAGTATTTGAAAGCCTCTCTGTACAAACAATTTGAAACCAATACACATTTTTGAAAAAACAACATGAATTGGAAAAATACATAGATGAGAATATAGCCTACCAAATAAATGCTTGTCAAGACTGTTATTTGACATATATTCATAAACGAGTAAGCGTTCGTGCCCTTGCGTGCAACATCCGAGTAAGCGAACAAGATTACGGTGATGGATGTTTTTGAGGAGATCCACTTCTCTCATAAACTCCTCAGCAGCTTGAGTAGTCCTTCTTTCATTCAATTTCTTAACAGCAATGTCCGTCCCATCAGGGAGTCTTCCCTGTTGATCAAACGCATTATATTTGATCAGCTAACAATCCATATAACTGAACATACCCATCAAATTCGTTTTGGATATTATACCTTATAAACTTCACCGAATCCTCCCTTGCCAAGCATGTTGTTTCTGTCAAAGTTCTCTGTCGAATTTCTCAAAACTGCATAATCAAAATAAACCTGCTCGAAATTTTCCCTTGCGGCTAAATTCTCATCTGCATGAGAACAACAATTGTCTCAGAACGATTGAATCGGACAAAGTCAATAAAATCTGCGCATTGCAGTTAAGTTGGAAGCAAACTTATATAATCACCTGTTGAATTAAGGTAGCTCTTTCGATTTCTAATACAGACACGGTACATTACCAAACACAGAACCGCTATCAAAGCTGTTCCGCCAGTGCTTCCTAACAATATAGGCAATATTTTCGATGACGATTTCCCCATAGATGGTGTCAAATTCGGAACTTGATTAGTTGTCAAATTTGGCGATGCTGCGTTTAAAACGAAAACAAGACAATCAACAGACATGATATATGAGAATCAAACAGCAAATAGTTGCGACAAATCTAGAAAACTCATACAGGTCTGGAAAAACGAGTAGGTTGCGTAGCGCAGAACACATCCCGCCTCGAGACCTTCGCCTCCACGCCTGGGAAGACAAGTGAGTAATTGTTTCTGAGCTTCAGTCAAGCATGCTTGGCAACTACTATTTGTAAGGGAGGGCCAACACTGAGCGAGACCATATAAATAGCCTGCATTAATGGAGCCAGCAGCATAACTGTTATTTGCAGAAGCGTTCCTTATGAGTTGCGCCAATAAAACCCTAGCTCGTTGAGAGAATGTTTGTGGAGAGGTATCGTTTATGGAAGCACAGTAGTTAGAGGAAGCCCCAGCGTCCACGGCCTGTTTATAAAAGTTAGTATTCTCACACCGGAGGAAACAACCGTCTAGATGAATCATTCCGCCCTTAGATTGGTTACAGTATGATTTTAATTGTGATATCGCGTTTGTAAAGCATTCTGAGCAATCGCTGGCGCTTAAATATTTCTGACACACAGCAAGACCGTAGACAGCATCGGTTTTGCCGGATTTGTTTTGCAATGAAGTAGCGAAGCCGTATGCGGAGAGATTTGCCCGGAGTGATGCCAAAACAGCATCCAGATTCTCATGGAACACCGTAGAATTAGTTTGTTGGGTGCTGCAGATATTGCCGACCAGCGCATACTGGGAATCGTCTGTTGCTACACATACCAGATTCATACTCTTCATGGCCGCCATGATAAGCAGAATTGAAAAATTGGCAATTCCAGACATTGTATTGGAACAAATCTCGTAATTTCCCGGTTGTATAACCTTGGAAGGGGTTTGGTTGAATATTACATTTCGCTGCTGAAGAATATACAGCACAAAACCCAACACGTTTAAAGACTTAAAAGGCGACCGTAACGAATGCCATTGCCAATGAAATCGATCACACAGTCCAACACGAAACACGAGCAAAGACTCGGGGAAGGATGGATGAGAAAGAAAGAAAGACGGAACTTCACTGCTCGCCCTCACACCATGTCTTGCGACTTTGTCATCAGGACTATGTGAGAAGAAATGAACCGACTCCTAAATTGACTGATGCCATTGATTTAACTATCATCAACCATATTCATGGCATCAATCTCTAGGCATTCAGGTTGTCACAATGGCAAATGGCGAGAGTTAAGTCTCGCTGTACACTTTTGTACACTTTTTAAAGAGTCAAGGATTGAGCTGCAGATTCTTAAAGACCCTGTTTTAGAGAGTTTGTAGCTGATATGCTCAGGATTAGATCTATTTGATTAACTGTTTTAACAGTTGGATCAAATTGCTGCAGATTTATGACAAACTCTTTGACAGACTTTTTTAGAGTTTACAGCTCCGTTCTTAGCTTTTGCCTATCTCAATCTCTAATTTAAAAATTAATCTGATTATAAATTGACTGATTGCCATTGATTTTGAGTTTTTGATAAGGTTGTCACTTACTTTAACCTGATAAAAGAAATGAATGATAAGGTTGTCACGAACTTTAACATGTTAAAAAAAAATGAATCTAACCCTAAATTGAGTGCTGCCTTTGATTTTTATGATTCATTGGTTCAGAAGTCCATTTGATAGAAAGTGGACGATTCTTTTTGAAAGAATAAACATGTTACTTTGATTTTTAATTGATTTCTCAGGAATTGTTTGGATGTTTTGACATTTTCTAAGAATCATTGCATTGGATTCCTGTGCGAAAATTGATATGATTTAACAGGCTACCTTTTGGTATAACAAGGAGTTGTACATTTTGTCTAAATGTACACGACACTGTCACTCCCTGATCATCGTGGGAAGAATAAGTGGCACCATTTGCATCGGGTCCACCCAAGGTTCACTTGAGCCGTCAAGTAAATAGCTATCTCCATTTGCATCGGGTCCACCCAAGGTTCACTTGAGCCGTGAAGTAAATAGCTATCTCTGTCAAGTAAATAGCTATCTCTGTCCACGAGAGACCCTCTGGCCGGCCGACTGTAACCTCCGCCTCGAGGGGACCATTCAGCTGCTCCAGGAATTTCTTCTCTACACAATCAATGGATTCAATGTTAATCTTTTCAAACATAATTCCCGTGTCAATTAATTTCTGTGCTTAGAAATTTGACTGTAAAAAGATCTGACTTACTGAAAACTATATGTATGAGATAGCATTAGCATCCTTTGGCCTGGTTTTATGGACTCCGCATCCCCATTATCGCAAGGCAAATTCAAATCTGAAGGCGTGCTGAGATTTCTATTTGTTACACCAGCAAGAAAAACTTGAGCAATATGAGTGATGGGACTCTCTGTGGGTAGCCTGTGTCTGTAAAATGGTGTTCCATACAAAAACACAACGGCGACTACAACCATGGCTACTGTGGGGATCCCAAACCCGAAACCCCAGCTTATGTTATCCTCAACGCATGCAACAGCCGTAACTGCTAAGAGAGTGCCACTGCAGAGCCCAAAATACCACCAATTGCAAAAGGAATTCTTCTTAAGCTTCTCAGTTTTATCTTCTTCATCAAACTGATCTGCACCAAAGGCTTGTAGAGAAGGCTCGTGGCCACTGGTGCCAAGGGATATCAAATACAAAGCCAAGAAGAAAACACCAATCTGACCACTAGTCTTACCAAGATATAAATTATTCTTTTGCCAAAAGTCTTACCAAGATATAAATTATTGATGAGATGAGAACCATCCAGTGGCGTCCACAGTAAGCATCTGCTATGAAGCCTCCTGCAAGGGGAAAAACTGTTGTGATGCCTGAGCAGCAGTTGACATTTTTAGCAGAAGCTGCAACCCCTTCGTGCAATACAGTTGTCAGATAAATGATCAAGTTGGATGCAATTGCATAGTAAGTGAGCCTCTCACTGAATTCAACTCCTGCACAATATATCAATGGGTTATAACTAGATATGGAATTATCTTTAGGATCTAACTTGGTTTTTATGATAAAAAAAACCTTACCGATGATAAAAATTGAGGCCTTCCATCCGCCAGTTTTTGTTTTTGCTGTCAGAACTGGTTTTCCCTTATATCCAAGAACCCATTACTGTCCCTCTCTGTTTGATCATCTTTTCTGCTCTCTGGTTTCTTTCTTTTCTTCCAAAATTCCACCCGTTGATCCCAATATAGGGACTTCATCTTTTCTGCTCTCTAGTTTCTCTGTTTTTTTCTATTTTCCCAAATCTGGTGATGATCCTCTCTGGTTCTTCTGTAAAAACCCTCCCATTATAGAGGGGACATAAATAATGCCAAATTTCTAAGTACAGAAATTAATCGACATAGGAATTATGTTTAGAACATGAACATCGAATCTATTGATATTGTACAGAAGAAATTCTGGAGCAGCTAAATGTTCCAGTCGAGGAGGAAGTTGCGGTCAATGGAGAGATAAGCTATCTACTTAACGGTTTTAGTGGACCTCGGTGCAAATGGTTGGATAGATAGCTTACTCTTTAACGTAATAATAAGCTAATATAATATTCAACAAAATACCAGCGATAACATTATATGCCGCCTGGCAATTGATGTCAGCAATAGTTCCTGGCAGATTGGAGCGCCTGTGCGGTAGACTTCAAAACAACTGTCTATTGAAATAACTTACTATGTTTGGTGGCATTTCAAGAGTGTTAGATATAATTTGTTGGAAAAGCATTATTAACCGTTCTCAAATCCAAGGGTAATGGATTGAATAATAAAAATTTAATCACTATTCCTAAACGATTAACTACACACGGGTATCCAATAGCCCCCATGCCAACAGGTTGAGACAGCCCATCATCTAGGGACACAAACAAGTAGGGTTCACGTTTACAACACTGCGAGGATGTGAGTGAGTGAGTGAGGTGAGTCCAGAGTAAGGGTCATTTCCATTTAAGTCCGCTTTTTTCCGTCTAACATGGAATCAAATCTATTCATTTATGCCCTAGTTGATTGGCTTGGAATGCTTTAGCGGGAGGAAAGAGCACTGGCGAGTGACTTCAAGTAGGGCTTTATAGGTAACTGGAAATAATAGGGAAGGTCCACTTATTTTTTTAGGTAGGGGAATCGGTAACTTGTCAAACTTGTCTAGGCCAGGCCCAGGATCAAATCCGCTGCTGCCAGTATAACCCTTGTGGTATAAACCGACAGCCCGCAAGCTAGGATATACCAGAGACTTGTGACTCAGCAAGGGCCGAGACGTCTCGGTAGTCTATCCAGGGGGCGCCTACCCTTTGAGCCTTATCACAGTGGGCCATGTCTCGGTGGGATTTGTTCCCTGGTGGGCTGGGTGAAAACCACCTTCCCCCACCGTGTGGGATCCACTTCATTCACAGGGAAGGTCCACTTATTTGTACAACGGGTTAGATAAAAGGTAAAAGGTAAGGTCACGGAAGTCCAATTTTTGTGAAGATCGAATCAAAAGTATGTTTTTACTTGATTGGTGTGTTGTGATTTAATGGTATGTGGTATGTTTTACGTGATTGCTGTGTTGTGACTTAATTACGTTGATAGGTGTATATATGTTAGAATTTTGGGGTGGACTATCATCTATGCTTTTTTATCTACTCACTAGACTGAGACAAGTGTCCAGATTGATTCTATGGAAGTCGTCCAAGATTAAACGAGAATGAGACAAGTGTACTGTCCAGATTGATTATATGAGTGTCGTCCAAAATTAATAACTAGCAATCGCCCCAAAAAGGTACAATAATACGTCGATAGTTTGTTCTTGAAGGGTAAAATGACTAAAAATAGGAAGCTAAAATCAAATCGGGTATAGACTAAAGTTCCCATGTTATATAGTTCGCAGTGTCACAATGTGAAACTAAGTTTTTTCAAAAAGGTGAATTTTCTAAGTAGTTAATCAATCCATTGCGTCATCTTTAAATGTAATGTCATTTGCTAAGAAAATAATTGTTAGTTTGTTACATTTCCTTTATTAATGTGACATGTGATTTTATTACATTAGGTCATTTATCATCTAATACTAAGACCTAATACAATGATATGACAATCAGAGTATCTTAGCTCTATCACAAACTTATAAAACCTGATTCCTTCTATGAGTAACATGGTTCCCTCTCAATAACAACAATAAAAAACATATGAATTTGAGAGCAATAACAACCACCATAGGGAAAGATATTTTAATTTGGAGTAGAAGTAAACAAATTTTCAAAATAAATTAAATAAACTTCAATTTTCAAAAGACATTAGCTCAAATGGATAGGGGTTTGAAGTTTAAGCAGCGTGAAAATCCTCATCACTCATCTGATTGTATAGAATAGGACTGACCACCTATGAGAAGCAATTTTCTTCTGAGTCCACCATCTCCATGTCACAATGTTCAACAAATACACTCCTTTTAACTAAGTCTGCACAGATCAAACAAACCAAAGTTGGCATTCATAATTTGAGTAATAACATCTGCAATAGACCTAGTTTAGGCACTCAACTCAAAAGACTCACAAAAGACTTGGAGAGGGATCGAACTCAAAACATGTATTACTCATTATAGTATATTCAGTCTATATTTGTAATCATATTTAGATTCTATCTCATGCATTTAATAACATTATTGATCATAAGTACAAATCTTCATTTTTGACAAGTAATTTATTAGTTCAAATGATTGTGCTCATATTCTAGAGTGGATCCAATTGACCCATTGTGAAGCACCTCACAACATTATAGCTCTTTTGTGGACATTACAACCATGCACTTTTCTGAATGCCAAACACAACGTTCCTTTGGGAGGCCTTCATAATTCTTATGAAGAAATGAAATATTGTCTATATGTTTCATTCACATTAATGGGTATTCTTCATGAGGTGTTGATCCAATTTTATGTAAGACAAGGCCACTTTTCCCAGAGAAACACATTAAGATGAATCCAAACAGATTTGTTCACTTTTTTGTACTCCATTCTTTCAAGGACTAAGATGATTCTCATTTACAATGTATTTTCCATTATGAAACTTGCATCTAATAAATCCTATTGAATGTGTTATAAAACATTATAATGACTGATATCATCTTAACTTAATTCAAAAGAAATAATGATGGGTTCCTATGAATTTCAAGCTCACAGAAAATGAAACATGAGAAATTGCTTGTCTACACAGATGGATCAATTCTATAACTACTGAAAATAAAAGATCTCCGTTTTATAAATACTTAATGTTCATAGTAAATATGCACTTCGCAAGAAAAGGAGTTGCAAAGTTGTTAACTCTGCTCTCAAATTCTATTTACATGATTACATTTAATGTTAATATAAATTACCATTCTAAGAATTATTAAGATATTCATGCTCATGTACAAAGGGCCATAGTGTGGAAGTGAAGATTTTTTCTAACATGAAGTGTCAAGAAAGCATGATTAGTAAAATGATTATTGACAGAAGAACTTGAAGGCCAAAATTCAAGCTCAAACTTCTCGTAATATAAATATACAAAACACATTATATTAATATTATTGGTCAATAATTGCATTGATCCTTACGAGGCACTACAAGCATTAGTGGAATATTGAGTGAGGAGGCAATATATTGCCCCAATGATTACATTCTAAAGTATTTTCACATGTGAAGAATGGAAATCATGGCGACTGAAATTGTATTTAGTCATGTCTAACTAATGAAATTTACAAGGAGAACTAATCATAAAATGACTTTGTAGCATATAGATGTACATGTCCATTATTGCAATTGTCTTCCCTTTAAAAGTGAAGGATGTGCTGCTAAAAGATGAGATGTTAAATTGGACAACTACTAAAGTACCTTTACTCAATACATAGCCCATAAATAGTGAGCTTATTAGGTTACAACAAAGTACATTATGAATCTTCATAGCCATTGAAATCTTATCAAAACTTGATGTATCTTTGAAATAGGTCTGATGTATTTCTAGTTTGCAAGTCATGCAATGTACCAATAAGGAAGAGAAAATACAGATGAGCCAAGAATTTCAATAATCCATTCATCATCCTCCTCATTATCCTCAGCATTATTTAAGCATTCAACTTAGTAATCAATTTTGCCTCTTTCTTCATAGGTTAATTTCCTTGTCAAGAAATTGTCAAGGTGCAAGATTTCACATGTTAATGAATTGTGAATAAAGTAATTATACTTCAGTTAAAGTTGCCACAATATTTCAATAATTCCAAAAATATTTAGAACACATGAACTAAAAATGCTTACTTCTCATACACTTTAGAAACATGTTTCTTAGTGTGTTTTATTGTTGGGTTACTCGAATAGCAGCATGCATTTTAGAAAAGTGGGTTTGATACTTTATTAGTTCACCTTCTTTCAACGTCTATAAGTAGCACATAATGGCAGTACAAACTAATGAGTGGATATGGAAGTCGATAATCACAAACATAATTATGAATATACAGAAATCACCTTTAAATATCATCAGTATCAACCTTTAAATAGTGGTCATTGGCCTTTCTCCAACTCTTGGATCACCATAGTTTAGACTCCTTCACATTGATTACTTAATATAAATGTGAGCATGTTACTCAATAAATGTTTGAATATTACACAATTATGACACTTCATGTGAAGCTCTCTTACAAATTTGTCTTTTCCTTTACACTTGTTACCCCCAAAATGTCAAGGCATTTTGATATTTTTTCCTAGCTTTTGAGTGATAAGAAAGGGTTAATACAGAAGCTTGGAGTTCCTGTAATGCATAAAGTGGTATTAAGGATTCACTAGAATGTGTGCAAATGGTTGAAGGAAGAAGCAAAGGTTGCCTTATGATCTACTTGGTGACAATATTTTCATATTCAGTTAGAGAAAAATGTTATGTCTTATTTGCAAGCAAATTAAAGAATATTTTACAAGGAAAGGGATGGGTTGGAAATAGGTTGTAATAGGCAGCAATTCTATCCTCATTTAGGATAGTATATTAAAAGTTAAATGAATGGACTATTGCTACTCGAGCCTTGCACGTGTTTCTTCAATAACTCGTTGGGGCGGTCCAAATAAGGACCCATAACTGCCACAAAACTTTCCATCATATGATTATTAGTTGAGACTCAAGTAATTTACAAACTTTAATAACTTGAATTATGTGCCATCCCTTAAGCCCAATATAGAAGATGGTTGTTAGCATTCAAACTTTGCCCCATTTTTTCAAAACAAGAAGAGAAGCATGTTAATTAGCTCCAGATGAATTCACAGGCATCTGTTACTTAATGCAACCAAACTCCGGGACACCTATTCAGCATTGTTCCATGCCTTTACATCAATATTGTGTTCATGCATCACATCAAATTACAATATCAACTTTCTTACATTGTAGAGGCAAAGATGTTCCTTGATGAGAAAATAACTCTTTACAAATTGATTTGAGTAAATATGCAATGGTTTTAGAAGAAAATGTTCGACTTCATAACAAAATAAGGGAATTGGATACTACTCTATATTAATAATGATAAATTGCAAAAATTAACCACCATGTCATTAACACTATTAGATGTTTCATCCCTACCAATCCAAGACTTTATTTGTATGCAAAGAAAAAACAAAAACACAATCATATATTAATGGAAGATTATCATAGAAGTTGTTATGCCGATCAACCTTAAAAAAAATACAAACCTCATCCACAATCTCATAATAAACTCCTAGTATGCCATTCATCTTCCCTAGAGACCATGCTTGCACAACAACATGGAGATTGTTAGGAATCATCGTGGGTTCTTTGAAAGGGAACAAAATAGTGTTGGTGATCATGTTCACATTACTATTTGTCCAAGAATTGGATCAGTTTTACCATGAACTTAATATTGACCCTCTCTACCACAAGTTAAGTTTCTATGGTGGCAATTACATATACTTTTTTGAGAGCAATGGATATTTTTTCTCTCTTAAAGATGCGATTTGATCTTCCTCATAATTTTTATTTGACTATTGATTGTCTTGTTTCTTTTATTGGCATAAATTATATTTGACTATTTACAAATTAACATAAATATTATCTTCACGATGAACATCTATTAGAAGCAATGATGAGAGCTATGCATACATCAAGCATATCATCTAAGAGATCTCGTTTTCTATTCAACAATCACCTTTCTCTCAGAGCGGAGATGTTGATATTGAAAATGAAAACCCTGAAATAGAGGGTGAGATCTAAGCAAAGCAAAATGACAATCATAAGTTAACCTATTCCAGGTGGGATGGGGAGTACTTCTCGTGGGAGGGTTCAGATTCTACCATCTCGATTCCATGATTCTATACTTGAAGAATGGAAAAAGGGCCAAAGTAAAGGGCGCTTGAAATGTACTGCTAAAGAACATTTATTTTCATATAGTTCTCCTTCACAAGATGTTCATTATTTATTCAATACACAATTTTTAATCAACATGTTCTTCTAACAATTATTTTATAAAAAGTAGCTATAGCAGAATGTAATCTTTCATCTTTCCCATGATAACCAACACATTTCTAAAATACCCTCTACCATTTATTTGTCAAAGAGAATTTCTAGATTTTACTTAGATGGAAAGTTCCATTCATAAAAAAAAAGTAAACTTAGCATTGGATAACAAAAATGGAGAAATGGTTATAATAATAATCACAAAAAACATATCGAGCAACCATAATCATGAAGGTGTCCTCCACATTTCTAGCGTTCTTGGCACTTCTCTCTAAAAATGGAATTCCAATTTCATCTGCAAATGCATGGTAGTAAAATGCAAATGAGTTATATTCCAAAAAGTTCACTATATATACAAAGAAGGATATCCTAGAAATATTGATACTGAAGGTGATTGCTACAATTTATTAAAATAAAACATACAAACAAATACTATAACTTGGCCAAGCCATTAGCCAAAGCACAAAAAATTAGCACAAGGTAGTTGTAAAAAGGATTCACAATCAAGCATAAAGAAACTATAACTATTTCCACATAATCCACACAACTATTTGACATTAAAGAACTTTTTTTCTCGGGTAATTGGTAGATATCAAATCTCACACAAGGCTAAGAAGTTGATACTACTATTTGAATTTCACTCTAAATGATTTAGACATTAAAGAACTTTTTTTCTCGGCTAATTTGTAGATATCAAATCTCACACAAGGCTCAGCAGTTGAATGTCCCAGTTTCTCTTGTAATGGGATGGTGAATTAGATCATAGAGTTCTTCATTTGTCTTGTACTTATACAACTCCCTAAATGTTTTTTTATCAAGCAATGCTTCAATATCTTTGATTCCATCTTCCTCTGTCCTTGGCTTGGAAGATAGAGGTGGAATTAAACCAGGAGATAGACCTATTTGTGGCTATTACATAGAAGGATTACCATTAAATCCCGTCCCTTGGCCAGGAACAACCCTAGGTACAAGCAACACCATAAGACACATGGGTCTATGGACTCTACTTGGGCCTATCATTTGTAAAGGACTACTTCCTGGAAACATTGAAGGTCCCATCGCTGGCATGCCATGAACGCCTTGTAGATGAATCTCTCCAGATATAGCGCACATTTCTGCCCTTGAAAAATTATTCATGCTGATATATATTCCAAATGATAGAGACTGAAACCAAGGACACCAAAGCTCAACTTGTTGCTAATAATTTTTAATAGCAATTATATATATTTCTTTCTTCCCAAAGCTCAACATTGCTAGTCTTTTTACAATCTTTCTTAGAAGTAGTAATCCTTATGTCATTGGGATTTTAATTTGCTTGCAACTAACAAGGAAACCCATATCAAAAACCGTGCATACACACAAAACAGAGCACTTGAAGTCTAGGTCGAGGTATGATTATGACGCGCAAAGTTTTATCTACATTTATTGTTTGAAAGGTTCATAACTAAGTTTTCCCTAGACGTGAAGAACATGATAAACTTCCACGAAGCATTTTATTTGACATAGTGACCAACAAAGCAATCCGGGACATCCCTTACAAGGATGCAATGAACAAGAGCGCGCCGTATCAGATGAGGATTAATTGTTTTGTTTGGGCCAGTCTGATAGGAAAATATTTGCGTCGTATACTCCAATGAGGTAGGTCATTCGAATATCAATGAAGCTACAAGAATTAATAATTCTCTTAAAAAAATGGAATTGGTATTGCTATCCACGAGATAAGAAAATGGTTTGAACGCAATTATTGGGAACGTATTAGTCTACCCAATTCGTTATGAATCATTTTCAATAGAATATTTTCCAAAAAAAAAAATTCGTCTGACCATTTTTTTTCCATGCACACTGCATCCTCCAATGGTTTAATAGTAGCATATTTTCATATCTTGCATACACGACCAACGACAATGAAAACTTTGGGTCCTTAGAGAATGGATTCGAAGTCAGATAATGCTTCGGTTTCCAAGGTCTCCTTGTTAATCTGTGACCAAAATGAGCTTATTCTTACCCGTCAAGGAAGTAGACTCTGCTGCAAACGAGTTTGAACAATAGGACCATCATATATTTTTTGAGCAGGAGGGCGGTGTGAAACCTTCTGATACAAGAAGAAGCAAGGCTATAGACAATTGACAGTGAACAGAACCAGAGAAACCATGCATTGTCCAATCGCAAGGATATAGTGTAAACAAGAGCTTGCAGCCATCCCGATAAATTGAAGTCATATAAAGCATAAAAAAAACATACTAAGTGACCCACACTATTATGCAGCATGATGAATGCATCATTTACCTTGAAGTCTCAAAAGTATAACATCAGTCCTCTCCTGAGCATTTGTGTGAAGCAGTGGAATTCCCCACATAGTAACATTATTATGACAGCTCTGCAAAACTTCTGCAATGGGTCTTTCCTTCCCACTGACATTCTGACCAGTTTTCTCATTACCACTGTCATTCTGATCATGGTTTTGCTTGGTGGGTCTGTCGTCCTTCACGCCATTATTGCCTTATTCGGATGCATCGTGATTACCATTAGCACCAAGTCCTTCCAAAAGGAACTCATTGTATTTAATGGCAGACTTGATCCTGAATTTTAATCCTTTCAACGCCTTCTTCTTTGATTCTTTCATATCTGATATGTAGTAACTGTCCTCCTTGAATGATCAAAATGTGGACTCAAACCTACTGCTCTTTTTAACTAATGAATCCCCCTTCTTCTCCATAGATCTCTTCCTCCCATCTTCCCCAGGACCATTATCTTCCTCTTCTTCTACATTGAAGAACTTGATAGCTTCTTCATTCTGGGAATCCATTTGCAGTTCCCTAAGTATGATCAGAATGCAAACTCCAACGGACTTAATCCAAACACACCCTCCTTCATTACCTTCCAAGTCTGCTCAGTCGCAGACACGCCTTGAGTTGTGTAGTAGAAGATACTAGGCACCGAGCTTACTTATCGCACTTTGATTAATTACAAGTTACCCGAGAGGGGACAAAGAGCTTCTGCAATTTCATTTGGACAAAATACTTACACAAGCATTTTTAAGATGAGACAGTTTAACTCTGATATGGGTGGAGTCCAGAGCCTTCGTTGATTCTTATGATTCGTAGCCAACTCCAGAGCATGAATTCATAGGATTTGCCAAAAAAAATTGAATTTCTTAAAGGTTGCATTTTACAATGAGCATGGATCTTGGTCATCTAAGAATTCAGAGGATTTGGACAACCTAGACCGGGATGTGACTAACGGCTGGGACAATCAAGCCAAGGAATGGAGTATTGTGGATGAAGACATTTCCACGCATTAGAAAAAATCCCTTCCGGCGGTGGAAATTCTGGATTTTGCAGCCTTCGAGACATCGTGAGACGTATTTGACCTCAACATCAAAGAAAGGAGTTATTGAATCCTATCATCCCGATTTGAAAGATTTTTCGTTCGGGGCTATTGAAGGAAACTGAGGAAGAATTCCCTCTTTATGCTTTAACTACCACTGTGGCGTGTTCGAAAAACAGAGCCTGGCAAGATGGCAGGACGACGAGCACAGAACAGTGGCGTGTTCAAAAAGCAGAGCCTGGAAGGATGGGAGAGCAGAGTAGAGACCAGAGAATCAAGAGCATAAACTGCGGGAAAATAAAGAAACTACTGGACAACCAGGAAGACACGCGTAAGACAAAGATTTGTTGGAGGGACGACAAAAAAATACAAGTTTTTTCAAATCTGACCTCGGAGGAGGAACGTCTATCAGTAATCACTAATTTCAAAAAAATAAAAAATAATTTAATTAACATTTAATAAGTAAACTTAGTGATAGTTGTAAAAATTAAAATTAATCTTATTATTAGATACAACTACTAGCTTAACTCCATGGATTATTAAATACAACGATTAGCTTAACTCAAATGCGTCTAAAACTATTAGCTTAACTTCAACTCTAATCAAAGTTATATTGGATAACTATTAGTTTAACTATTATATGCAACTATTATGTTAATGATTTTACAACTATTAGCTTAACTACAACTCTAATTACTTACGGCTTAGTCCAAGTGCATTTGGCATCTAGGAGTCTAGCTAACGTGCAGTCATGTAAGCGTCGAACTCCAAATAAAATAGTTTGAACTCTTAATAAATTCCTAAGAACTTCTGTGATAACTACACTTAGTGGCATGGTATTGTGCAACTCATGTGACACTGAAACTCCACCTACCAATTGGGATTCCACTTAATGTGCATAAGGCTTAGTCCAACTCCATTTGGAAGCTAGAAGTCACGATAACTCATAGCTCTTTTATTAACTACAATAGATTTATATTATCTTAACTATTAGATACAACTTTTAGCTTAACTTCAACTCTAATTACTTAGGGCTTAGTCCAATTGCATTTGGCATCTAGGAGTCTAGCTAATGTGTAGTCATGTATGAGTGGAACTCCTAATAAATTCCTCTGAACTCATGTGATAACTACACTTGGTAGCATGATATTGTGCAACTCATGAGACACTCGAACTCCACCTACCAACTGAGAGTTTCGTTAATGTGCATAAGGCTTAGTCAGGATAACTCAAAGCTCTTTTATTAACCACAATAGATTTATATTAACTTTTAAATTAACTATTAATCGTTTGAACTCCTTATAAACAATTATCAAAAATAAAAATTAGCTCATGTGATAACTGAACTTAATTGCATGGTAATGAGTAGTCCATGTGACAGTTGAACTCCATCTAGCAGCTCGAAGTTGAGTTAATTAGTCAAGCTACATTTTACAGTTGGTAGTTGAAGTAAAGTGCAGTTCGTGTGTGATAGTATAATTCCTTATAAAATCCTCTGAACTCCTAATAAATTTCTCTTAACTCATGTGATAATTGCACTTAGTGACATGGTAATGTGCAACTGATGTGACACTCCAACTCCACCTACCAATTGGGAGTCCAGTTAATGTGCATAAGGCTTAGTCCAACTCCATTTGTAACCTAGAAGTTAGGATAACTCTAAGCTCTTTTATTAACTACAATAGATTTATATTAACTAGTATTAGCTTAACTCCAACATGATGATACAAGTATGAGCTTAACGTCAACTATGAGCTTAACAACCACAACTTAAGTGGTTTTTATGTTAGATTAACTGTTAGATACAAGTAATTGACACATTCTTTAGGAGAAAAATTTAGAACTATTAGGTTAAGTCCAATGATGATACAACTTTAACTTAACTTTAACTCCAATTACAAATTTTAATTGAACTGCAATGGTTGTTATATTAACTTTTAAATTAACTATTAGATACAATTATTAGTTTAACTTTAACTCTCATCCCAATTATATTGGATAACTATTACATTAACTCCAATCATGATACAACTATTAAATTAACTCCACTCGTGATGTATTCCTCTCTGCCTATTCCAAACATATTAATCTTATTAATATAGTTGTTGTTAATGGTATGTTGTTACATGATTAGAAAGATATAAATGAAAAAAAAAAAAACATAATTTTTTTTTAATATTTAAAAATTTGTTCATAAAGATTTCTATAATATATATCACAAAATTTTTAAAATGTGTTTTTTTTAATAAAAGTTTTTTTCAAAATTATATATATTTTTAAAATATTATAAATTTAAATTAAAAAATTAAATATCCACATTTAATTAAATTCTATTAATCAAAACAATACACGATAGAATTTAGATCAAGATGGCCATTTCATCATGTTTAGGATAATTTTAAAATATGGATGTCCTTAAATAAATAACAAAGCTGATAATACAAAATCACATGAACTAATTTTTAAAAACACTTTGTATTATTTTGGCCAAACAATCATACATTTAATGCAGTGTTGTGCCAAAAAATATACTAAAGACGTTTTCATTTTGAAAAATGTTGGTACTAATACCAAATGAAAAAAATTGTATACTTATTTCATTTATCTATTCGTTTATCGCCTCGAACTCGAACAGCCATTAGATCCAGTGGAGTCCGTCTGGTTAGAGTTAAAATTTCCTTGTCTATCATCATTAAATTATATTTAAATGAAATATGTTAACCAATGAAATTTGTTAACATTGAAAATTATGTTTATTGATTTAGCTAGAAAACATTAATAATAATAATATTTATATAATTAATTTAATAACAAAAATTATAATAACATTAATAATACAATTTAACATAACAATATTAATAAAATTAATATTAACTTAAACTATATTTATATTTTAATAACATTTATATTCAGTAGTATACTATAAAATTAATATTAACAACATGAATATTATTAATAAAATTAACAACAATATTAATAATTTTAATTAATAACATTAATTAAATGGTTAATAAGAATTAAAAACATGAAGTTATTAATAAGAAATGTTATCAAACATGCATAAAATATGATTAGTTAAAAAACTAATTTGTTAATAACAATAATATTGATAACTTTTGTTATTAAAGTTAATATCTTTTATAAAGAGATAAAAAAGGTGATTAATTTAGTAAATATAAGTTGCAAATACTTAGACCTAGATAGTGAGACTCTATCTATCTAAGTTAGAAAACCCCTCATTAATAATAATTAAACCTCCAGATTTCCCAGCAGGTCCTCCCTCCCTCCATAAATCCTTGAATCCTGGAGGTTGGTCAAAGAAGAGATACGATTGTTATGATGGAGGGCTAACCTGAGGTATGACTATCTTAGGCTTTGCACATGGACCAAAAGTGAGCACACCTATAGCGCAGTCATGGTGATGCAAGACGAGCTAAACTCCTCCTATTGCACACATGGTCTTCTATAAAGTTCGAGTAAAGCTCACTGTATATCAATGCATAAGTACATTGAATTGAAATAAAATTCAAATTTCTCATCTTAATTTGCACTATAATTGGACCTCTGGTACGATTAGACTAGATTTCAGATATGATTTAGTACATTCTGACATCGAACCTCAACTGGACTTAGGTCACGCCTTGTTTTAAAGCGAGGCCCTAATAATTACTCTCAAGCCCGCTCCAGAGTGATCTTTTTGGCTCATGTGCGAAGGCTATCTGATATGGTTCAGTGCTTGTGTGGGGTCCAAGGGAAAAATATATGAATTGCATAGTACTGGGTAAAACGAGTTGTCTAACTAGGGGACAATTTCCCCCATATTTTCTAATGGTTTTTATCCGTTTCCAACTATGAATCTTCACGGAATTTTTCAAAAAGTGCAAAAATATTGCTATATTTTACAGAGTGTGGGTGCTTGCGGGTTTTCATGTCAGGTGATTTCATTTTTGCACTTAAAATAGCCCAAAAAAACAACAAAAATTACAAGATTTTGTGAGTTAAATTCATTGGATTCCGGCTGAAAATCAGCCAAAAAGTCAAAATCGTCCCCTAGTTAAACAACCTCGGAGTAAAATAGTTCGTGCTCGTGCGTTCTCCAACTTGAATGGCATGACATTATAAGCAAATGATCTCCATTTTGTTGTGAAATTAGTCTTCTTATTATCCTCCTCTGCAATCCGGACTTAGTGATAGCCTGAAAATCCATCTCTTATGAAGATGTTCTTAAAATTTCTAAATAAGGAGGTGATAGTTTATTTACTCTTAAAACAATTTTGAGATGTTCTTTTACTTATTGATTTAATTGGAAAACATTAATAATAATAGCATTTATAAAATTATATATATACAATAATTTATATTAATAACAAAAATTTATAATAACAACATTAAAATAACAAGATTTATCATAGTAACGTTAATAAAATTAATACAAACTTTAACAATGTTTACATTAATAAAAGTAATAACATTTATATTATCATTAATTAACAATATTATTTAACAATATTAATTACCAACATCAATATCATAAATAAAATTAACAACAATATTACCCCCAAGATATTGTATGCCTTTTGAAAATGTAGCTAAGATAGGCTTCATGGCCTATGAACTTGCAATAGTAGATCATGTTAAGGTGCACAATGGTTTTCATGTATCATTGCTTAAAAAATATGTTTATGATCCTAAACATGTTGTTGAATTCATATTTAACCCTTTCATATATAGGACGAGAGAGAAATACTTTTTTGGAAGAGGGTTAGCTGAATATAAAATGGCATATCAATAGAGGTGACCATGCTCATGACATTTTCATTTTCAACATTGAAATGGAATATGTTCATAGTCCAGGGTTTGGATCCAATTATTAATCTTGAAAACTTACGAACATCGAGTTAAAAAGCAACTTGGACACATTCATAGTGACACATGTACACTTGAAGGAAGCATGCCTACCACATTTAGTCACTTCAGATATTTTAATAACTTACCTAGAGTGTTGTTGATACTGATACTAGAGAGGGTTTCTTCCTCCCAGTATTCATGGAGAAGAGAATAGAGGTAGATCTAGACTAGGACCTCCGAGAAGTCTTCTTTTTTATGGACACCATTATCTACCCAGAAGTCCATGTATAGGATTGCATTATTGACGAAGTAATCCCTTGCTTAATAACTCTATTTCGGTCCTCCAAATTCATGAACACAACGATAAAGAATCCCTTTGAATCGAGTTCCAGATTGACTTCACCCTTTAGATTCCATTTTATTGTAATCTAGCTCATTAGGGCTTTCTCATTTGGCCAAAACTCCTTAAATTTACATATCAGGGCATGATATTTCATGTATTAGCGATATGCAACCATTTCATGTATTAGCGATATGCAACCATTTTTTACAATGTGACTTCATAGCGTGTGATGGATAACTTTTTTGGAATGCAATCACAAGAGATCACTAGATCCTGCCTTGGTTCTGTCTGTATTTGATCATTATTTCCACAGGGCAGTAGGTCATAAACATTATCTATAGGTAATATTAAAGAAGCCTTGCTCACCTATCAAGAAGAGATGGAAGCATCAAATAAAACACTAATATGAATAGAATTTAAACTTGATAGAATTGATAGAAGAATAACAACATCCCACTTTACTAACCAACCAAACCTCTATGTATTTTTTACGAAAAAAGAAAATTTAAAAAAATTAAACACCTTCCTTACACACCTTTAATCCATTTCTATATTATAATTATGTTCACATACAAATTGATGCCTTTTTCACGAAAAAAAATTTAAAAAATTAAACACCTTCCTTACACACCTTCAATCCATTCCTATATTATAATTATGTTCACATACAAATTGATAGTACATTTTTTTCAATATCAAATATATTGATGATGATGAATATTAAGTCCACTGAAACCCATTTGGTCTATAAGACCTTAAGCGTAGAGATAGGGATTATTTAGATTGTTATAAAATATTATTCCTATGATAAAAAAATATTAGAAAGAAGTGATTCTAGGTCACCATAGTTTTGACAATTTAGAAGATCATGGAGGTTACATTTGTGAAAACAATTAGGAAATTGCAATCTAATGTAGGTGTACACAAGGCACTCCAAGAGAAAATGAAATTCATCCTCAACACTTGTAGACTCACAAAGTTGGAAAAACATTTTTCATCCATGGTGTTTTAAGAATTTATTAGTGTCATGTTTCACTATGAAGCTCATGGGAGTTTGTTCTTATCTTGGATATATTTTAATTTTCTTCTTTGAACAAGTAAAGATGGAGATATATTTTTTTTATCTTCAGCTTAGGGTCAATGGCCTCCTTGTAGTATCTTAATTTACTTTAAACCTCTAAAACTTTCTCATCCCACATTTTCTCTTTACAATTAGATGTAACGGTATCTTTTTATGTTGTTGATATTTTACAAAGTGTTGTTTTCGTTAATCCCTCAACGGTTTAACCAATCCATGGTGTCTTTATACCATCATCTCTTGAGCACTAGATGGTCTTGCTTGGAATTTAGAGTAATTTTAGGGAGTCTTTGGTCTTCAATGTTATTTATCTTGTTCTTTCCTAGTCATAACAATGCTTTCGATGGGGGGGAGACCCCTTTCTATAAGGAGAATAGGATAGGGCGTATTGCTTTTGATTTGGAGGTTATAAATGATAAAACATGTTTGAATTTGCTCGATCTTTCTCGAGGATTCTTGAGAGATGTTGCAACCCCAAGCTTCACAACCATACAAGATAATGAGAGTGACAATAGTTTCATAAGGAACTTCTTTTTATCCCACATCACAAGGTTAGCAAATCTACAATTGTTTTCTAAGACAAAATAAGCTTTCCACCCTCCCTTAATAAGTTTCTCAATGCTATAGTTCTAGTTGAGCTTCTGATGGATATCAAATCCGAGATATTTGTAAGAGGAGACTTCCTCCAAATTGTTAGTGCCATAATCAAAATTAGCGAAAGTGTCTTTCATGGACTTGATAATCATAACTTTAGTATACCCATGTTGGAGCAAAAATCTAGACAATATCATCATCATCATAAAAAAAAGAGGATAGCTAAGATTTTTCTAGTATTACTTGCTTATTCTAAACAACTTTCTAACTTATCAATATATATGCCAATATGAAGGAAAAAACATCCTTTCTTAAACCTAAACCTAAACATCTAAATGCATTTCAAATTAATGCTATTAGCTTTAATCCAATTCTATATTATATTTTCTTAAAATAAAAATGATAATACATATTCAATTTTTCCTATATTAATTATAATGTAAACCTAAACCTACCAGCAAGCATCTAAACACATCCAAAATTGATACCATTGACATACCTTAAATTTTGTAATTTATTATATGTAAAATTTTAAATAAATTTTCAATATGCGTTTGTATCTCAATACATATAATTTTTTTTAATTACACATATCACAACCGCTTTTTAATGCACCATGTGATCGCCAATATTGTTAAATATTGCAGTTCAAATGGATTCTTATTAGCTATGACTATCCTCATCACACGTAATTCAAATTCATATTCTTCCACAAACATGATACATATCCCAGCTTGGAAAATGAAATTTGCTTTCAAATATGCGAGAGCTACAATGCCTTGGGAACAGACCCATTCATGCCAAAGAGACTTTCAAAAAGATTCAAAAGTTCGACTGGTAGATCGTCTTCCTCTGAGAAAACAAATGTGACAAAATGAAATTTACTTACAAAAAAGTGAAAGCTATACAGCTACAGTGTTGCCAGGATGATAATTGATGCAATGAAATCAATTCGACGAAAACAAGCCCTCTAAACAAAATTTTGCCTCACCTAACACGGAGCTTGTCTGATTTGTAACTGAATACTTCGAATAACTTGTAACTTATTATCTTGATATTCTCCACCTTTAAAGCCGAAGAAGACGATAGCCAATTTCTTCAAACCAAGCATTCTCGTTATGATAATGATGAAAATTAGCATCGGGTGCACATCATGCTTCTCAGTACTAAAATATATGGATTTGTTTGGGTCTTCAAGAACTCAAAGCTTGCGTTTACTAACGCTAGTTACGTCAATATGTGTATATATGTTAGAATTTTGGGGTGGACTACCATTTATGCTTTTTCATCTACCGATGAGAATGAGATAAGTGTATTGTCCAGATTGATTCTATGGTAGTCATCCAAGATTAAACGAGAATGAAACAAGTGTACTGTCCAGATTGATTATATGAGTGTCGTTTAAAATTAAGAATTAATAATTTCAAAAAAATAAAAAATTATTTAATTAACATGTGATGAGTAGAGTTAGTGATAGTTGTAAAAATTAAAATTAATCTTCAACTATTCGATTATTAGATACAACTACTAGCTTAACTCCATCGATTATTAGATACAACTACTAGCTTAACTCCATCGATTATTAGATACAACTATTAGCTTAACACAAATGTGTCTAGAACTATTAGCTTATAGCTTAACTATTATATGCAACTATTATGTTAACTCCAATGATTCTGCAACTATTAGCTTAACTACAACTCTAATTACTTACGGCTTAGTCCAAGTGCATTTGACATCTAGGAGTATAGCTAATGTGCAGTCATGTAAGAGTCGAACTCCAAATAAAATAGTTCGAACTCTTAATAAATTCCTCTGCACTCGTGTCATAATTGCACTTAGTGGCATGGTATTGTGCAACTCATGTGACAACCTAACTCCCCCTACCAATTGGGATTCCACTTATTGTGCATAAGGCTTAGTCAAACTCCATTTGGAAGCTAGAAGTCATGATAACTCATAACTCTTTTATTAACTACAATAGATTTATATTAGCTTAACTATTAGATACAACTATTAACTTAACTCCAATGATTCTACAACTATTAGCTTAACTTCAACTCTAATTACTTATGGCTTAGTCCAACTGCATTTGGCATCTAGGAGTCTAGCTAATGTGCAGTCATGTAAGGGTCGAAATCCAAATAAAATAGTTCGAACTCTTAATAAATTCCTCTAAACTTGTGTGATAACTGCAATTAGTGGCATGGTATTGTGCAACTCATGTGACACTCGAACTCTACCTACCAATTAGGATTCCACTTAATGTGCATAAGGCTTAGTAGAACTCTATTTGGAAGCTAGAAGTCACGATAACTCATAGCTCTTTTCTTAACTACAATAGATTTATATTAACTTAACTATTAGATACAACTACTAGCTTAACTCCAATGATTCTACAACTATTAGCTTAACTTCAACTCTAATTACTTGCGGCTTAATCCAAATGCATTTGGCATCTAGGAGTCTAGCTAATGTGTAGTCATGTAAGAGTCAAACTCCTAATAAAATAGTTCGAACTCCTAATAAATTCCTCTAAACTCATGTCATAACTACACTTAGTAGCATGGTATTGTGCAACTCATGTGACACTCGAACTCCACCTACCAATTGGGAGTTTAGTTAATGTGCATAAGGCTTAGTGAGGATAACTTAGAGCTCTTTTATTAACCACAATAGATTTATATTAACTTTTAAATTAACTATTAATCATTCGAACTCCTTATAAACAATTATAAAAAAATAAAAAATAGCTCATGTGATAACTGAACTTAATGGCATGGTAATGTGTAGTCCATGTGACAATTGAACTCCATCTAGCAGCTCGAAGTTGAGTTAATTAGTCAAACTGCATTTTACATTTGGGAGTTGAAGTAAAGTGCAGTTCGTGTGATAGTATAATTCCTAATAAAATCCTATGAAGTCTTAATAAATTCCTCTTAACTCATTTGATAACTACACTTAGTGGCATGGTAATGTGCAACTGATGTGACACTCGAACTCTACCTACCAATTCGGAGTCGAGTTAATGTGCATAAGGCTTAGTCCAACTCCATTTGGAAGCTAGAAGTCAAGATAACTCGAAGCTCTTTTATTCACTACAATAAATTTATATTAACTTTTAAATTAACTATTACATACAAATATTAGCTTAACTCCAACATGATGATACAACTATGATGTTAACTTCAACTATGAGCTTAACAACCACAACTTAAGTGGTTTTTATGCTAGATTAACTATTAGATACAAGTAATTGACACATTCTTTAGGAAAAAAATTATAACTATTAGGTTAAGTCCAATGATGATACAACTTTAACTTAACTTTGACTCCAATCACAAATTTTAATTGAAGTGCAATGGTTGATATATTAACTTTTAAATTAACTATTAGATACAATTGTTAGTTTAAATCCAATGATTCTACAATTATTAGCTTAACTTTAACTCTAATCGCAATTATATTGTATAACTATTAGATTAATTATTAGGTTAACTCCAATCATCATACAACTATTAAATTAACTTCACTAGTGATATATTCTTCTCTGGGTATTCCGAGCATATTAATCTTATTAATATGGTTGTTGCTAGTTACTCTAACTTAAGAGAAAATAAAGACAGAGTGATAGATCAGTGAAATTCATAAATCTGTCTGCAACCGCATCTATGAAAGCCGGCTGTGTGGACTGAATGGTAATCTCTGAATCGTTCGTTAACATCGACAGAACTTCTGACATTGCCGGCCGCAGGGCCCATGAGCCTTGAGTGCATAGAAATGCAATTGTCAACACTCCTAACGCCTGCTGTCTTGGGTACTGCCCCTCTAATGATGAGTCAACAATATCCAAAACTTGATCATGTTGAAATTGATTCCAAGCCTGCGCTATCAGCAAAACCATAAGTACGTTACATACTTTTCAATTCCGTGGATGTAAATGATCTTTTTTGTCATAAACTCATCTAATAAGGCATAAAGGCACCCATTCTAAGAGAATTTGCAAAGAGGCAGATAGGCTTGTATCTACAAACTTTCTCCCACTCATGATGTCAAGAACCACGATCCCATAACTATATTTACACACTTTCTTCTACTCATGATCTCAAGAACCACGATCCCATAACTATAAACGTCAGCATTTTCTGTTAATTGTCCATGGACGGCATACTCAGGCGCAGTGTAGCCTCTGTCTCATGACAAATTTGTGGAAGCTGTAAGTAAATGTTTGGGTTTGACCGTTCAGAAGAACTTCGAAGAATAACCAGGAACTGAAATTGCACAACTTATATTGTTAAGAATAATCAATAAATGAATTGCACAACTTACATTGTTCGACCCACTCTGGCAGAAACATGGATTTTCCCTTCTGCAAAGAATCTAGCCAATCCAAAATCTGCTAATCCGCTATTTTTGGATTAAATTTCTCATCTAAAAGTACATTGCCACATTTGATATCTCTCTGTGTATAATAGGAATGTTGGAATCGTCGTGTAAATATGCAAGACCTCGTGTTGTGCCCACTATAGCGGATGAAACAACCTTCCATATGAATTCGACCACCATTAGATCCGGGGCAGTCTTTTTTTACTTCAGTCGCTGCTGCCGTGACGCATTCTGAGCATTCGCGAACGCTTAAATAGTTCCGACACACTGCAATACCAAACACAGGATCTGTTTTGCCAAATTTATTTTGCATTGAAGTAGCGAAGCCATTATTAGAGGAGAGAATTGAGAGGAGGGATGCAAAAACAGCTTCCTGATTTTCTCGAAACGCTGTCATTAACATACGTATAAGTTTGGTTATCGCTGCACCCTTCGCCCACCAGTGCAGATTGGGGTTCGTCGACTGCCAGACCTACTGTAATCATCATGGTCGCCATAAATGAAAATTTGGCGAATTTGTCCATCAATCCGGCCAATAGTCGATGTCTGGATTGCGATTGGAACCCAATGGCTATTGGAAGTAAAGCACGAATGGATGCTGACGCTGTATTCAAATCTGAAGGCACAGTTTAATGAGGAGAAGAGCTATTAACAGTGTAGCTTGCCTGTCCTTACGCAGAAAATAACTATTCAAATACGAAGCGGAGGGAAATTTACTATACCTGCCTAGATATCAAGTATATAGCTATGGTTTATTCAAACAATACCTGCCTCAGAATATAGATATATAGCTATGGTTTAGTTAAACCATACCTGCCTTAAGTATATAGATATAGTTTAATCAAACAATACCTGCTTCTGCTTCAATATAGTTTTGATTTTAATTAATTTATATATTTTTTCAAAACTTTACTTTAATTTTATCAAAATTTTATATTAAATTATATTTTAATTTAAAAAAAAATTATATAACTTTTATAAAATTCATATATTAAATTAATATTTTATAAATAAAATTATATTTTTATTTTATTTTATAAAATTTACTTTTTAATTTTATGATTGATTCATTTTAATGATTTCATTAATTTTTTTGAATATGTGAATGAAATTGTTAGATACAAAAAAATACAAAAAAAATTAAAAAAATATATAGCCATGCATCTTATTTATTAAAATAGTTATAATAACTAATAGATGTGACAATCACATCACAATGATTATCTATAGCTATATCACCATATACAACTTGTATCTAAAAGTTAATCTAATATACCAACCACTTAATTTGTTATTGTTAAGTTCATAGTTGAAGTTAAGCTCATGGAGTACGAATAATCCTTATGCACATTAAGTGACTAATCCTTATACACATTAACTAGACTCCCAACTGCCAAGAGTTTAGAGGAGTTAAGCTAATGTAAACTCATTAGACTTATGCTAATGGTTGTATCTAACACTTACGCTAATAGTTATCCAATATAACTCTCATTAGAGTTGAAGTTAAGCTAATAGTTCTAGAATCATTGGGGCTAAGCTAATAGTTGTATTTAACAGTTAAGCTAATAGTTCTAGAATCATTGGGGCTAAACTAATAGTTGTATTTAACAGTTAAGCTAATACTTATCCAATATCGCCGTGATTAGAGTTGAAGTTAAGCTAATAGTTCTAGAATCATTGGAGTTAAGCTAATAGTTATATATAATAATCGATGGAGTTAAGTTGATAGTTGTATCTAATAATCAAATAGTTGAAGATTAATTTTATTTTTTACAATCATCACTAATTGTACTTATCACATGTTAATTAAGTTATTTTTTTAATTTTTTTGAAATTATGAAAATGATTACTTTTGAACAATGCCAATAGAATCAATTTATCTCATCCTCATTTAGACTATGCCCATGTGAACACTACACTTGTCCTATTTTAGTTCATAGATAGTAATCCACCCAAAATTCTAATATATATAAACCTACCAACATAACTATCAACTTAAATATATCCTTACTAAAATAATTACATCAAACAATTTAAATATTGATATGATTAATGAACAAATTGATTTAAAACAAATATTAAAAATAATATTAAATAACCAAAAGAAAAATAGAATTTCATTTAAGTTTTTCAAGTGAATCTCTTTCCTAACAATCCCTCTCATTTGTATAAAGTTGAAAAAGATAGTTTTAATTAATATTTAAATTAAAAAAAAATTACCATAAATTTATTTATTTAAATTTTTTATAATTATAATCATTATAATTTTAGCATTAAGAAAAAATTATTTTTATTTTTGATAACCATGCATTTTGAAATTTTAACAAAATGTAACATTCTCAATATCTTCTACTTATAGAGACCTTCGAAATATGAGGTATAATTTTTTTATTATTAAACTTCATCTTAACCAACCAAGTTAATGGCAATGATTTGTAAATCAGACTTTCCCATTCTCTTTTGAAGATAAATACATATTTTCAATTAACATATAAGACATAAAACTTCATAATAGATTGGGGGCATAAGTTTGTAAAGGTTCTTCGTTAAGTTATTCGTTGAACCCTCAATGTTTAGCACACAATGCATGTTATAAAGCTTATTCAATATAAATGTCTAACTATTGATGCATGCAGATTCGATTGCTTCATTATTTAAACTAACTATTTTTGTTTTTTTTGAATAGATCATTTAAATATGATCCTTATTCTATTTACTATAAGTTATAAGTTTTCAAGCATAACCATTTCCATTCCTAATTATCCAATAATAACAATAAGTCTTATTCCTTCTACATGTTGCCATCTTTCACAAATTTAAACATTTTTCTTCCACCAAATAACCTTTTTCAAATAAGTATTAAATCATGCATAATATGAATATTATAACTTTCCACTTTATTATGTTCCCGACAGGGGATATATATGATTCGCGCAGGTAAATTAATTCAACATGTCGGTTCAATTTTTTTGGTTTTTAAATGTTTTTGCTATATTTTGAAATAATTTTTATTTTTGACATTTTTTAAATTTTGATTTAACTTGGCTCAAAGTGAGACCCGACAGCAAGATGATGTAAGCAAGCATTGTGATAATTATTATTCCCTACAAACACAAAATTATGTATTCAAGAGGGTTTTGACATTCGTGTCATTGTATTGTAGTTTTTTATGCCATTGTTTTACTAATAAATTAAACATTTTTCCTATGTTTTTGGCTTTGACCTCTTATTGTACTTAGTACCTTTTAGTTTTCGTTTTGGAAGGCTCTCACAACCTAACAACTCTGTAATCAATGCTGCACAGAGATTGTCCTAACACGAATGAAAATCATGGCCATGTTGAGTTACTTGCTCACCTTCAAAGTAATGGTAATCACCTTGCATGTTTTCCACTTGTAGTATTAATTCCACTTGTAGTATTAATAGCTGGTCCAGAAGAGGCATTCTCAGCTATATAGTGCAGGGACAAAGCCACGCGAAACATAGGAGTGGTGAGCGCTGCTAAGATTTGTGGTCTTCTCAATCCTGTTTTATGTGTCGAATGGTCTTCTCAATCCTATTTTATGTGCCGAAAGAGGATCCTGTTAAGCTTTCCAACACATTCCAATTCATGATTGCATCATAAGAATATATCCCTCTGCCTTTCTCGTCTTCAAACTCGCCCTTCATTCTTACTCTGTGCTTCCACCATCTCTAGCATTTTTTTGCTTCCTTTTGACTTCTCCCAGTTTTACAACAGGAACGGACACTCGTATAGTGATGCATATCTTAACAGGAACAGAACTGCTAACGAGCATTCAGTTCATCATGTTAATGGGAACACAATCGGATTACCACCATGGTTGGAAATGTGATGCATATCTTAACAGGAACGAAACTGCTAACGACCATGTAGTTCATCATGTTAATGGAAACACAACTGGATTACCACCACGGTTGTTTCCAATGGAGTGCCCCTGATTAGAAAACCCGTGGAGCTGTTTTTGGTATGGAAGAAGAAATGGAAGACAATCTTCGCTGGTGTTTAGTGTTTCAGGTTAAATAGGTAAATTTTGTAAACCTGATGATCTCAATTGTAATAGCTTATGGTTTATTTTCTCACAATAGAGATTTCCAAGCTTGAATGTGAATATAGAAACACGCGTTTTTTTCATTAAATAATATTTTTTTTGTCTTCCCAACATTCCTTGTATCTAAGTCAGCATTCCTCATACCTAAGTGACCAATTACCACAATATAGTGCTACTCGATACATAACCATTAGGAAAGCTAAATATAGGCAGTAAAGATTGTGAATTACCTTTTTAATAAAGATTGTGAATTACCTTTTTTGCTTGCTGCTGCGGACAGGCGCTTGCTTATAGACGGAAAGTTGTAAAGTGGAGGGGGCTCCTCTGCTACCGGAAGTAATTAATTAAGCAATTTGCATCTGGTCACCTGTATCCCCATAAATGTCGGCGAAGACTTGGTTCTCATGTTTTTAATTTGCAGTTATGCCGCAAAGGCTCCACAACTCAGTAGATATTACGGTACACAAGAACATCAAGAAAGAGGTAATATATTCCAGTATAGCGTAGAAGTGATTACACATTCATACATCAGTGGCACACTTCAGCAAATCCATCATACCTTTAGTTTCGTGCACAAAAGAGGGGTGTTTTGATGATGGTGTTGAACTAGTTTGCTTTGAGAGGCAAGCTGTATTTATGAATAAGGTTAGAGGGTGCATGCATGATCCAGCCTTGGCGTATTTTCAGAGTTAACCGATGTTCTTTATTTATTGGTTTTTTTGAAAGTTTGAACACTAATTTTTTATTTTGATGTGCGACATCGATAAGGTCTAACTGCTCGTCTCCATTGCTTTTATTTTGAATTTTTTGGACTTAAATAAAACGTTGCTTTCAAAATGTCGTTGATGGAGTATGTCGTTGAACATGCTTTTAATTTCACATCCAAGAAGGATCAAAATTTTGTTAAATGCTTTTAACCTGATTAATCAGTCAACAAATTGAAATCTATTGGCAACTTCATTGAATGAAGTGTAACGCTCTTAAGTTCCTACCTGAGTGTATCTATTTTCCATGTTAATGGTTTGTTCCAATGAGAAAACTTTGTTGGAAATAACACTTATGAACATCTTGCACAATTAAACTCTCAAATTGAAATTAAATATTTATCAATTCAAACCAACAATAAATTCACTGTGAAATCTCTGCAAATTATCATTAGTTTTTAACTTCATATTTCATTTTGCAGTCGGATCACAACTCTCTAATGCTAATACTAGATTTGAAGCTTTGATAAACAATATTATATTTTGCAAGAGCTTGTGTGTGCCCTTTAATTTTAATTTTTTTTCTTTCTGGTTTGCAGTTTTCTTTGAGAAGTTAAGGATTCACTTTCTTTAAATGAACATAGCACTTTCGAAATGATCACATTTATAATTATAGCTAGGTGAAGAGTGGTGGATTTGGCTAAGCAATTGTGGATCAAATATTCCCTTCTCTAACTGTGTAAGCGCTAATCCGAAAACTGTCTGTGGCTCATTCGTGGAATAACTAATATCCCCGAGCACTGCAGATAGCTTATCGAGCAATTAGCAATTATGTGCATCATTTTGAAAGCTTACAGTTGTGTTCAGTCCACTGTGTATGGCATGGAGAGGAGCAGCACAAGCTCGGTAGGGATTAAAGATTGTTGCATGAATTCACTGTGGAAAATGATGTTTCATGGACCAGTAATGATGTGAAATTTTTTCCGACTTCGCAGAATAGCAGACAAATCGTTGAACATAACCATTGGATTGCTTTCAAATCTCCCTTTTGCACTAGAAGTAGTTGTAAAAACAATAATAATAACAATATTGACAAGAACAACATCGTTAATAATAATAATAACAATGCTGGGAACAAGGATGCGTTTTGCTAAGGCAAACAAGGATGTGTGTTTTGGGAGATGCTTTTGTTTGGGCTGCAAACTTTTCTTGCTACCATTTTCACTAGGCTCTTGGATCCTTCCAACACTTTGCCTCCAGAATCCTAGACCTCTAACTAAGGATTTCATTAACAATAACTACTGTAATTTTTCATTAATTAAATTAGGCTTAACCCACCAACGTATGCTTCAATGAGTATGTTTATGAGCATCTTTTCTGGCAACACCACCGGACATTGCCACCTGATCGCTCTTGTTTTATTTAAGAGAAATGTGTAAGTTCTCATTGTACATTTTATTTTGTAGGAAAGATTCACAGATTTGAGAGCACTTTGTGACTTCATTGGGTGATTAGTAGTCTCTAAAGCCCAATTTTGGTACAACGCAGTATTATTGGACCGATCGACGACGATAATCCTTGGTTATGTTCAGATGGGTGTTCAAAGTTTCAAAAAGATCAAAGCAAATGTTTTCCAAGCTAGTTAGAGATCATATTTAATGTTGATATATATGGAAAAATGTCATACACAAGATAAGAGGGGATGTGGTTGTCTTGTAATCATTTTCTATCTTGGCTCATGAATGAATCTTTTACTGCTGCATCTCTCTGTTTGTGAGAAGAAATTTGTTGCTAACTTGCTTTTGGCATTGATGTTAAGAAAAGTGTAACACAGAAGAGCTCACTTTAGATACTTGACTACACAGATAAATTTACAACATCTAATGACATAGTCTCTTGGTTGTTTTCCTTCACTACTAAAATTTTCTTGATTTAAAAATTGCATGCAGCATTGCTATCTAATGCAAACCATTCAAATTTACCCAAAATAGTGTTTATTAATGACTGTACTTGAAGCAAGATTTATAAAATGTTGGAAGTTATTTTCCAGTTGTGTATAGAGGAATGAATCAATAAGTTTTTGTCCCATAAGGATAAAATTATTTTATAGAGTTTTTTAATATAATTGTTTTTCTGTAATTCGAAATATGTTTGGAGTGATTATGACATAGTAAAGTGGACAACTAAATAATTTAGACTAGCATAAATCCATTTTAAACCCAGATCTATCAAGCACAGAGAGGGATCCAATTTGGATGTCCCTTGATAGATCTCGATTTAAAATGGATCTTGATAGATATGGGTTTAAAATGGATCTATGCGAGTTTTTGTTTTTCTATTTAAGCCTATATGCAATTTAAATTTTTTTAGTTTTTATTTTTTAATATTTTTATTTGTGGACTAGCATAAAGTGACTAAGGTAATAGGAATACTTGGGACTTGAATCGACTTCTTTATCACCACAAGAAGCCTATTTATAACTTACCCAGAATTACATTGCCCCATAATGTACTGCCTAGAAAAAGCATAACAAATGCTTTCTAAGTATAAGGATGTACAAGAAATTTGAAATGAGAGGCACATTCTCATTGAAGTTATTGTGTCATTATTTTTTCATGATGAAACCTCTTCATGTTGTTTTTCTATTGAGGCTCCTGCTAATAAAGAGTTGTTTTGTTTCAACTATTTAATTTATATTTATATAAGGGTGTGTGCAAGAAGTTGAGGGTCTCTTTTGGCGCGTTAGATGCAATACAAAACTGAAAAAACAGACATCCATCAACTTGCATGGATATTTTGAGACACTTACACAATGAATCTTGCGATCAGTAAAAAAAAAGAAATGTAGGAAATTGAATGACCTTTCCAAATATATATATTTTTTCTATTGAAAATGTTGTTAACTATCTAAAGTTAGATAAATTTTAACGGGCACTTTTTATTTTTGTGACAAATTATAAGGTATATGTTTTTGTGGGTGCAGCGTCTGAGTGTCTAAATGATGGAATAAACTTACGAAAAGTGATATACATATAGAGAACATATAGGACTAGTGCACGACTATTTTTCCAATAATAAAAATAATATTTTAAAAAAAAAAATTATCTAAGAGATCAAACCTCGAAAAAGGTACATCATTTGTGGGTGCAGCGTTTGAATGTCTTAATGCAATTATTTGGAAATGGGTTTTTTATAACATGTAGAGATTGGTGTTCTTTAGTGCACCA
>LPNX010717363.1:54291-76875 GCA_001517045.1 Pseudotsuga menziesii
CGAGCGCGATTTAACTGAACAAAACGCGTGCGCGTTTTGTAAAACCAAAAATAGCATTCATCATCATCTTCATCTTCATCATCTTCAACTTCATCATGATCATCATCTTCAACTCCATGATCATCATCATCACCATCGTCGTTATCAACATCATCATCATCATCACCTTCCGCATCATCTTCATCATCATCACCATTGTCATCATCATCATCATCATCATCAACATGATCATCATCTTCATTATCTTCATATTCATCTTCATCATCATCATCGTCATCACCTTCCTCATCATCATCATCATCCCCATCGCCATCATCATTATCATCATCCTCATCCTCATCGTCATCTTCAGCTTCATCATCACCATCATCATCATCATCAACAACAACATGATCATCATCATCACCATCAACATCATGAACATCATCATCACCATCGTCGTCGTCATCATCATGAACATCATCGTCATCACCATCATTGTCATCATCATCATCCTCCTCCTCCTCATCATCATCACCTTCCTCATCATCAACATCATCATCATCATCAACATCGCCATGATCATCATTATCATCTTCATCATGTTTATCTTCATCATCCTCATCTTCACCATCATCACCTTCATCATCACCATCATCATCATCATCATCACCATTGCCATCATTGCCATCATCATCATCATCATCATCATCATTATCACCATCGTCATCATTGTCATCATCATCACCATCATCATCACCTTCATCATCCTTATCATAATCATCACCATCAACATCATGAACATCATCATCATCATCCTCATCATCATCATCATCATCATCATCATCATTATCACCATCGTCATCATTGTCATCATCATCACCATCATCATCACCTTCATCATCCTTATCATAATCATCACCATCAACATCATGAACATCATCATCACCATCGTCGTCATCATCATCATGAACATCATCGTCATCACCATCGTTGTCATCATCATCATCCTTCTCCTCCTCCTCATCATCACCTTCCTCATCATCAACATCATCATCACCATCATCATCATCATCAACATCGCGATGATCATCATTATCATCTTCATCATGTTCATCTTCACCATCCTCATCTTCACCATCATCACCTTCATCATCACCATCGTCATCATCATCATCACCATTGCCATCATTGCCATCATCATCATCAACATTATCACCAGCGTCGTCATTGTCATCATCATCACCATCATCATCACCTTCATCATCCTTATCATAATCATCACCATCAACATCATGAACATCATCATCATCATCCTCATCATCATCATCATCATCACCACCACCACCATCATCTTCATCATCATCACCATCATCACCTTCATCATCACCATCGTCATCATCATCATGATCACCATTGCCATCATTGCCATCATCATCATCATCACCATCATCATCATCATCATCATCATCATCCTCATCATCATCCTCATCATCATCACCTTCATCAACATGATCATCATCATCCTCATCATCATCATCATCATCATCACCATCAACATCATCAACATCATCATCATTCATCATCATCATCCTCATAATCATCATCACCATCAACATAATGAACATCCTCATCATCATCCTCATCATCATCACCTTCATGATCATGATCATCATCATCCTCATCATCATCATCTCCAACAACATCATGATCATGATCATCCTCATCCTCATCCTCATCCTCATCATCACCATCACCATCACCATCAACATCATCTTCATCTTCTTCATCATCATCATCTTCATCACCTTCATCATCACCGTCGTCATAATCATCATCATCATCACCTTCATCATCATCATCATCATCATCACCATTTCCATCATTGCCATCATCATCATCATCCTCCTCCTCCTCATCATCATCATCATCATCATCATCATCATTCATCATCATCATCCTCATAATCATCATCATCATCCTCATCCTCATCATCATCATCACCTTCATCATCCTCATCCTCATCACCATCATCAACATGATCATCATCATCACCATCAACATCATCAACATCACCATCATCATCCTCATCATCATCAACATCATGAACATCATCCTCATCATCATCATCACCATCAACATCATGAACATCATCATCATCATCCTCATCATCATCAACATCATGAACATCATCCTCATCATCATCATCACCATCAACATCATGAACATCATCATCATCATCCTCATCATCATCATCATCATTCATCATCATTCATCATCACCATCAACACTGTGAACATCATCCTCATCATCATCACCATCACCATCATCATCATCATCATCATCATCATCCTCATCATCAACATCATGAACATCATGAACCTCATCATCATCCTCATCATCATCATCATCCTCATCATCATCATCACCTTCATCATCGTCATCATCATCATCATCATTCATCATCAACATCAACATTGTGAACATCATCATCATCATCCTCATCATCATCCTCCTCATCATCATCATCATCATCATGAACATCATGAACATCATCATCATCCTCATCATCATCATCACCATCAACATCATGAACATCATCATCATCATCACCTTTATCCTCATCATCATCATCACCGTCAACATCATGAACATCATCATCATCATCCTCATCCTCATCATCATCATCACCTTCATCATCATCATCATCATCGTCATCAACATGATCATCATCATCACCATCATCATCATCATCACCATCAACATCATGAACATCATCATCATCATCCTCATCATCATCATCACCTTCATCATCATCATCATTCTCGTCATCATCATCACCGTCAACATCATGAACATCATCATCATCATCCTCATCGTCATCCTCATCCTCACCATCATCATCACCTTCATCATCATCATCATCATCATCATCACCATCATCATCACCATAATGAACGTCATCATCATCATCCTCATCATCATCACCTTCATCATCATCATCATCATCATCCTCATCATCATCTTCTCCAACAACATCATGAACATCATCATCATCATCCTCATCATCATCCTCATCCTCATCCTCATCCTCCTCATCATCATCACCATCACCATCACCATCACCATCAACATCAACATCATCTTCATCTTCTTCATCATCATCATCTTCATCACCTTCATCATCACCATCGTCATAATCATCATCATCATCACCTTCATCATCACCATCGTCATAATCATCATCATCATCACCTTCATCATCATCATCATCATCATCATCATCATCATCACCATCAACATCATCAACATCATCCTCATCATCATCCTCATCCTTATCATCATCACCATCAACATCATGAACATCATCATCATCATCATCATCATCATCATGAACATCATCATCATTCATCATCATCATCCTCATAATCATCATCATCATCCTCATCATCATCATGAACATCATCATCATCATCATCATCATCATCATGAACATCATCATCATTCATCATCATCATCCTCATAATCATCATCATCATCCTCATCCTCATCCTCATCCTCATCATCATCATCACCTTCATCATCATCATCATCATCACCATCATCATCAACATCATGAACATCATCATCATCATCATCATCATCACCATCAACATCATGAACATCATCATCATCATCCTCATCATCATCATCACCTTCATCATCCTCATCATCCTCCTCATCATCATTCATCATCACCATCATCATCATCATCCTCATCATCAGCACCATCAACATCATCATCATCATCCTCATCATCAACATTATGAACATCATGAACATCATCATCATCCTCATCATCATCATCACCATCAACATCATGAACATCATCATCATCATCCTCATCCTCATCATCACCTTCATCATCATCATCATCCTCATCATCAACATTATGAACATCATGAACATCATCATCATCCTCATCATCATCATCACCATCAACATCATGAACATCATCATCATCATCCTCATCATCATCATCACCTTAATCATCGTCGTCATCATCATCATCATCATCAACATGATCATCATCTTCACCATCATCATCACCATCATCATCACCATAATAAACATCATCATCATCATCCTCATCATCATCACCTTCATCATCATCATCATCATCCTCATCATCATCATCTCCAACAACATCATGAACATCATCATCATCATCCGCATCCTCATCCTCATCCTCATGCTCATCCTCATCCTCACCATCACCATCACCATCAACATCATCTTCATCTTCTTCATCATCATCATCTTCATCACCTTCATCATCACCATCGTCATAATCATCATAATCATCATCATCATCATCATCATCACCACCATCAACATCATCACCATCACCGTCATCATCATCATCATCCTCATCATCATCACCATCAACATCATGAACATCATCATCATGAACGTCATCATCATCCGCATAATCATCATCATCATCCTCATCCTCATCATCATCATCATCATCACCATCAACATCATCCTCATCATCATCACCATCAACATCATGGACATCATCATCATCGTCATCATCATCATCATGAACATCATCATCATTCATCATCATCATCCTCATAATCATCATCATCATCATCATCACCACCTTCATCATCATCATCATCATCATCACCATCATCATCATCATCCTCATCATCATCAACATCATGAACATCATCATCATCATCATCATCACCATCAACATCAAGAACATCATCATCATCATCCTCGTCATCATAATCACCTTCATCATCCTCATCATCATCATCATCATTCATCATTCATCATCACCATCATCATTATCATCCTCATCATCATCACCATCAACATCATGAACATCATCATCACCATCGTCGTCATCATCATCATGAACATCATCATCATCACCATCGTTGTCATCATCATCATCATCATCCTCCTCCTCCTCATCACCTTCCTCATCATCAACATCATCATCACCATCATCATCATCATCAACATCACCATGATCATCATTGTCATCTTCATCATCCTCATCTTCACCATCGTCACCATCGTCATCATCGTCATCACCATTGCCATCATCATCATCAACATTATCACCATCGTCGTCATTGTCATCATCATCACCTTCATCATCCTTATCATAATCATCACCATCAACATCATGAACATCATCATCATCATCATCATCACCTTCATCATCACCATCGTCATCATCATCATGATCACCATTGCCATCATTACCATCATCATCATCATCACCATCAACATCATGAACATCATCATCCTCATCATCATCATCATCATCATCACCATCAACATCATCAACATCATCATCATTCATCATCATCATCCTCATAATCATCATCACCATCAACATCATCAACATCATCATCATTCATCATCATCATCCTCATAATCATCATCACCATCAACATAATGAACATCATCCTCATCATCATCTCCTTCATCATCCTCATCATCATCCTCCTCATCATCATCTCCAACAACATCATAAACATCATCATCATCATCCTCATCATCATTCATCATCATCATCCTCATAATCATCATCCTCCTCCTCATCCTCATCCTCATCATCCTTATCATAATTCATCATCACCATCAACACTGTGAACATCATCATCATCATCATCACCATCAACATCATCATCATCATCATCATCCTCATCATCATCATCATCATGAACATCATCATCATTCATCATCATCATCCTCATAATCATCATCCTCATCCTCATCCTCATCCTCATCATCACCTTCATCATCATCCTCATCATCACCATCATCATCATCATCATCAACATCATGAACATCATCATCCTCATCATCATCACCATCACCATCAACATCATCATCACCATCATCAACATGATCATCATCATCACCATCAACATCATCAACATCATCCTCATCATCATCAACATCATGAACATCATCCTCATCATCATCATCACTATCAACATCACGAACATCATCATCATCATCCTCATCATCATCATCACCTTCATCATCATCATCATCATTCATCATCACCATCAACATCAAAAACATTTAGAATAATTAAAAAATTTACACTTTATTGTAAATATATATTTGAAAAAATTTCCTTTGGAATGTAACTTATAGGTCCATTTCCTTTTTATTATTATTTAATCATTATCAATTATCCATCCATAAAAAATTTTAAACTAAAACAACTTTATTTGGATTAGCTTATTGTTGAGTGGGGTTTTATGATGTAATGGTTGATCCATTTATTATAACATGTTAAGTATAATTTAATTAGAAAATATATAAATAAATAAATATTTATAAATAAATTGAGATTTAAGTTTAAATTTTTATGTAATATAAAAAAATTTAGTAAACAAAATAATAAATTTGATTTATTAAACTATATAAATATATAATTTAATATATAAAATAAATTGAGTTAACAAATAACAAGTTTGATTTATTAGACTATACAAATATATAATTACTAGAAATTGTAGATTAAAAATTGAAATTTTTTGAAATGTAACTTTAAATCCATTTCTTTTTAATCATCATCAATTATCAATTCATAAAAGATTTTAAACTAAAATGACTTTATTAATGAATTGATTCGGATTTGAGCTTATGGGTTTTTATGATCCAATGGTTGATCTATTTATCATTAATTGTTAAAATGGGCCGCGGGTTTCGGGCCTGTGTATTTAATTTTTTTTATGATTTACAAATCGCGTACGCGTTTTATAACTACATATCGCGAGCACGTTTTGTAGTTATATGACGCGTACGCGATATGTCTTCCTATCCTACATGTCCCATGACATGTTAGGCTCGGGTTGAACCATACCAAGTGCTATGTCAGGCTCGGGTTGATGTATTTTTTGGTAACATGATCTTGTTTTTGAAAACTAGGATTGCATCTTAAAGGTCCCTCATCTTCTTGCAGTGACCCATAAACCATTTAATTTATATTTATATAAACTACATTTGCTGCAGCTAGAAGTTTCTCCATTTTATCCATTCATTTAAAGAAATTATGTTTTAACATCGAGAGCTTTGTAGCTTACATCATGCTAAAAGGTGACAATTGTAAAAACAAATTCTACGAGATATTGTTTATAGTTCATAGTCTATGATACTGTTAAGATAATCCCTGGACACAATGCAGTTCACTGCAGTTAAGTTGGTATTGAATTTGCAATTTGATGACACTTTGAAAGATTTGTATGCCAATGATCAATATTCATTATATTTTAATAAATTTAAAAGTTATATATATGGGTATGGATCTTCTGAAGCCAAAATGTTATTGCTAGATAGGTAGAAGCAATACTTTGTTAAATGGTCACTTATTCACTTGGCTAGACATTTCTTAAAGGGAGAGAAAGTAGTGCCAGGATGGGCGGACACGAGGGAGCATACCATTCATGCTAATTGGATGAACGATTGAATAGTTTTCATATGAAATCACTTATTTTTCATGTTATATAAGTCTCTTATTTTTCATGTTATATACTTTTTTTTAATAAAAGAAATGCGGTTATATAATATTCATATTAAACATGTTTGTTGGTATGATGATTTAGTTTGGAATCGCGCTAAATAAGTAAATTGTGTAAACCTACTAAACTAAATTGTAATAACTTGATTTTCCCACGACAAGTGATTTTGGAGCGAAACAAATGCTTTTCTCACTAAATAATGAATATTACTGTCTTTACAACATTCTCATGGTTAGCATATATGTAGATTTCTTCATATCGGAGTGAGCAATTATTACAGGTTACAGGTTAGAAAATACTACACAGATTCTATTTAATATACATCAATTTTTATTTTGTCGTGTAAGACTTCATGATAATGGAAATTGCTTGTGTGATTCGAATATAAATAGGCTCTGACAAACGGGAGATTCAAGAGTGTTCTACATCGAGTGGAGTGTTCTGCAAGCTTGTAATGAAAGCTGTGCTTGTGAAAAAGATAAATTATCCCAATCGTTATTCTTGAAGCAACCTACAAAACTATAAAATAAAAAAAGAAAAGTTGCAAAGTCTCTCACTTTTATTAATTTTTGGTTGTGAGAAGGAGAAATTATCCCATTCATTATTCTTGAAGCGACTTATAAAATGAAAAGGAAAAGAGATGGAGTCTCTCTCTCTTTTTTTCTTTTGATTGCCTTTTATTTTTGGTCATGAAGACATAAATGTAGAGAGGTGGAATTATCTACTTATCCTTACCATGCACTCCAATATTATTCCAAACATACGGTTTTCTTTGATCATTATTTGTTCATATCTTAAGAAATACAATGGACGTTGGCAAAGACGTTGACGTCTAGATGAGGAACTATCATAAATTTGCAACTTGGTTTGTTTAATTTTACATGTGAGATCACCGCTTTCCCAGCTGGATCTGACAGTACTCTCTTTCTCAAGACCCTCTTCAACAAGGCTATACAGAAATGTGCCTTTGAAACAAAATATTTAAAAAATTAAAATGTTGGCTAAATGAGCGCATACACACAAAGAGGTTGGCATTGTTGGATGAATTGGTTGTTACCTTTGGGATCTAACCACTCTAATTTACCTTTGAATCGCACGACACTTTTAGGTATGGGAATGAATGTAGAGACTTCAACATAGGATGTTTCAATAAATTTGAATTATTATACATTATATAAAGATGTCAATGATTTTTTTTGTTAATATTAAAGACATAAAATTTAAATAGTGAGTTTTTTTTTTATAATATCAAAAGAAAAAAAAACAAGTCAGTGTGCTCATTTCCTTAATAGTTAAAAACAAAATTACATCTAGTCTTACAATAGCTTATGACATGTTAGGGACGTTGCAACTTCGTGGCTCTTATCTTGTTTTGAATATAACATTTATGAGTATATTTAATTTAATTAGCCAACCAGCCTTTAACCTTTAGGTATAACTTCACTGTTATTATACAAAGTTTTTACTTAAGGTGATTAACTAATAGTTATGCTTAGCCTTCCAAATAACCAGCTAAAAACAAACTTTATACCGATGTATTTTCCTTACTCCTATGATTAATCTATGGGTGATATGAACACATGTGAATAGTTGAAATGACACACTTTACATACATTTTGACAACGTTGAGGAAAATAACCACATAACATATATAATACACTTTCCTACATCATGCTAAGATTACTATCAAACTCTAGTTGTTTGAGTGGGTTATCTTCCATTTTCTTACTTATGTCTTAGTCGTATAAAATACAACTAACTTATCTACCATGTATATTGTATTATAGAATATTATTAAAACCTATTCATATTCATATCCATATATCATATAGGATTAACTATATATTAAGTAGCTAATCAATACACAAAACATCTATATAAATCACATACTTTTAATTGTGCTATCTTTTAAAGAAAAACAAGGGAGGTTGCTAAGCAACAAGTCCCTGCCCTAAGTTATGAAGTTGTTTGGCAATGACTAGCTATAAAACCAATGGTTGTTTGGCTAATTGAATAGGCTAATGAAATGTAGCTAGTGCACTATTCAATTGGAACTTATTGACTTGGCCATTCTAGTTGGATACTCCTACCTATAAGCTCTAGTCATTTATATAGACAGAAGCTAATAGCGCATCTCAATACAAGAATTTGCATTAGTTACAATATACCAGTTCAGGAGCATACGAAATTAATGAGTATTCAGATAGGAACTTTATTAGGTTTCTGAGAAAGGATTGATTGTGCAGTAGTTGTGAATGGATTATGTATGTTTTTAATTGATTCTTTGTGCACACCGAACCACTGTCCATTTTAATAGGTCAAATTTTTAGCCTTTGAACGATACTTTAGCTATCCTCTTAGCTAGTAGGAATAAGCTATGAAAGCATGGAAGCTTTTCTCTATTTCTAGACGGATAATTTATAGACTAGTGTTATAAAACAACTTCAATTTATACACCATGCTTTTCTCTATTTCTAGACGGATAATTTATAGAGTAGTGTTATAAAACAACTTCAATTTATACACAAGAGTAGCCTCTCTCTTATTACCTAAAGCAAACGAGCCTCTAAGGAAAAGTAATCTGTAGTAAATTCTGGGCTTGTAGTCAATTCTAGCATAGTCGAGCGAGGTATTTCCAATTATTTAATTTGAGTAGCACATAGACTTTTAAATAAATAATTTTCTTTTTTAAAGTTTTAACTTCACTGGTGCTGGTGCTTAGTTTTGTAACTTTTCATAAGTTCTGTTTTAGCATGTTATACCGGATGGATCATTCACTTACTCACATTCATAAAGTCATCCAAATCAATACCCACCTTCAACACTTTTCAGTGCCATTTTTTTATATATAGCATTTAAGATGCCCTTAAATTCTTATCTCCTCGTTGCGTGCGTTACCCAGGTTTGGTTATCACTTTAAATTCTTATAAAGTGCCAAGTGCATTCTTTGCGTGTATCACTTTGCCAAGTTAACGAGCCATTTATTACGATCACTGATACACAATAAATTTAAAATCTAGAATTGTTCCAATCCGTTCATAGGGTTGTGTGTATCACTTCGCAATGATAACGAGCAATTTATTTTGGAAATGCTGGTCATTGTTCAACTTGCCCCCACGCTCTCAGTTTACTCTTTGTAAGCTCAAAACAGAATTTTAGCTTGGATGTTGTTTTCAGGCATATTCATGATATCTAGGCAGGTGTAAATGGTATATGACTGGATAAAATGCTAAATGTAGCGTTTTATTTTAGGTAGTTGATTCCTAACTATATATATTAGAATTTATGATTCCTAACTATATATATTAGAATAATCTGTACAAAGAAGATAATCTGTCAAAAGCTGCGTGATTCTTTCCTTCCTGTGCTGTGAATGCTGGCCACATACATGTAAGCTCGTTCCCCTAGGGCTGCGTGCCTCAACAAAATATGTACCTCCACCCAAGTCCAATGTTTCCATGCTTGGAATCTCTCTCTTCGGACTCCATAGCACGGTTAAGAAGGGGATAATGAGTGAAATGAAAATTTATACATATATAAAACTTAAAGTAAGTATAAAAAAAAATATAATAACAACAATAAAATATTCATTTCAAAAATGATTAAAAACAAACACAATAATAATAATAAAATATTCATTTCAAAAATGATTACGGTTATGTAGAGCAGGCACCAGAAGCTCCGAGATACCAAGGTTTACACACTTGGAAGCTCTTTAGTTGGAAAGTATAACTATTACTCTATTACACTACTAACCCTAATTTCCATCAGACCTTACTCTACAACAAGGATTTAGAGTGCGCAAGAGTTGCGTTCTACAGAAAGACGATTGAAAGCAACGCCATCTCGATTCCCCAGTATGCAGCCGCTCCTGAACTGGTTTACGTTGCCCTAGGTATGCTAATGCATGACATGATTACATAAAATATATTTAACATATCTGTGCACGTCAGGGCAGATTCAGCATTGTTTTTCCGGGGTGTCCAGAGACTTTCAGAGAGGATTCTTGCACGGAATGAGTTAGCGAGTTACAGCATTAAGACAGTTAAATGCCTAAAACAATACAACAAGCCTGCTAGCCTTCCCTGAGAAAACAACATGATATTTGCTCAAAATAAAAACCTGAAAATTGCTATTATATATACTGAAAAAACAAAATGATATTTGCACAAAATAAAGACCTGAAAGTTGCTATTATATATACTTCTTCTGCATTCTTTGTGTTATTTTTCTTTGAATTTAAAGAAAGAGAAACAAATGAATTTAAAGAATCCAAAGAAACTGTACCTAAGTGTAATTGTTCAGCTCAGCTGCAAATTATAATTGAATTAGTTTGCAATCAGCTAATAAATAAATAGCCGATGTAACTTGATATCTGGCTCATAAATCCATATTTGGCTCATAAATCCAGTCTCAGCAGGTGTTACATGTCTGAAAGCATCTGTCACCCGCAACATGCAGCCCCTACAATCATGCAAAAGGCTAATCAACATCTAATACTTGGCATTAGACAAATGTTCTAAATATACAATCCTGCAAAAGGCTAATCAACATCTAATACTTAGCGTTAGACAAATGTTCTAAACATAAACATAAGACATGCCACTAAACATAAGACATGTGGTAATGCTAAGTATTAGACAAATGTTTTAAACATTAGACATACCTTTAGACATATGTAAGACAAATGTAACTTAGCCAATTAGAAAAAGGTATGACAGCCCAGGTATGACAAATGTAACTTCGTCAATTAAAAAAAGGTATGACAGCCCCGAGCCCGTTAACCGGCATATGGTGCACTAAGGATGGGTGCGGGAGTGTGCATGAGGGCCATGCATATCGCCCAACTCGACCTTTTGCCACCGTCCAGCTCCACCAGTCAACTCCACCTGACTGGTCCTTCCCCCACCGCCCAGCTCCACCGGTCACATGTTAGATACGCGCTCACCTCACCAACTCCACCAGGAACCTCCTCCACCGATAACCTGTTTAAGGCCACACCGAACCACCGATAGGGTTTATGACCCATAAAATAGGTCACTCCTTTGTATCGCGTGAGATGGCTATTCAGAGAACCATTCCAAACATGCTAATTAGGAGGTCTCTAGCTCGAGCTTCCTTCTTATATTGCCCATTGGAGCTGCCAAGTATGTAAAAATTTGTATTAATGGAGGCGTCCAACAACAGAATGGGGTTATCAGAATGGGTTTGCAAAACTCATTCATAGGATCATTGTTTGTTTATGTATGACCATTCCTCATTATTTGAAAATTGATCATATGTAGGCTAGGTATTATTTCATGCTCTTAATTTTCCTTGAATTTATGTAATTGTGTGACAATAATTCATTTCGGTGTGTTCTAGTTTGTTTCATTAAAGATGGGTCACCATAAAAATCCACACGAATGAATTATTAATGTATGAGCTACTTGAATTTTTGTAGGATGTATTTTTTGGCTTTATGTCTTAACAGAAGCGTAAATATTTAGAATTAATAGAAGCATATAAACAATTTTCTGGATGCTTTACTTGGATTGGTTTTGGCTTTCTGTATTAATAGAAGCGTAAATTTTCAGAATTAACAGAAGCGTAAATTTTCAGAATTAACAGAAGTGTAAACAATTTTTTGGATGCTTTACTTGGATTTTTTTTTCAACTATATCTAGAGTATTACAATTTTCACTCGAGTATTACAATTTTCAGATAATGATAAATTGGAGCTATCACAAAAAAAGATAAGAACAAACAACATTTGATTTCTGGGGTAAATAATTTGAGGAGATAATTGTTTTGCCTTTGATTTTTGGGTGTATAATATGAAGATTTAATTCTTTTAGCTGACCGGGACCATAGTAAAAATTCAATCATTATTTTGGTGTAGTGGTTGCGGGGAAGAGTGATGTGCACTGATATATTATCCATCCTCAATATATTAGGCGCATTCATACGTTTTCAGAAGACAACACATTGATATGTGCATGTTTTGTGCTTTTACATGATATTCCAAAATTGCAAAAGATGAGGGGAATTTTAGGGTTTTGGAACATAGTCCTAAGGCTAAGAACATTTGCTAGTGCTTGCCTCAAGAATGGTTGGAGCGCAAGACGTATAATGCTTTACTCTTTATTTATCTGCGCAGACTCCTAAGAGTATAATCACCTTATCACAATGGTGAAGATATAAGCAAATTCCAGGTACCGGGGGAAATTGACATGGCATTTCTTCTAATTGTCTTTCTATAGAGGGAAACAGTTGCACACTCCAATTCCTTGTTGTCTTCTATGGCAAGCAACTCAAAGCCATTATTTAGTGTTTATGAGTATAGGACAGTCGAAGGTCGAGCATATTATCCTTACAAATGAAAATCTAATTTTATTATGGTTTATTGGTCATTTTTGGAAAACAATCAAATGATTTAAAACTGTCAATAGGAAGGTAGCATTCAAGTATGTCCATGGACGTTTGTTTCATTTCATTCCTCCAACCAAAGTGCTTCCTACATCCACGCAGCTCCCTCCATCCGTATTCTATCTATCTAAAAACCTGCTATGGCTCGTGTTCAATGCCAGCCTCCAGCCTAGCCTTATTACTAGACTAAAGTTTGTTTCCCTGTTGTGGAGCACTTCAATTCATGTGTGCTTCATGGTCTGCACTCGTTTGAATTGTAGGCAAAGGACTAGTTTTGCGAGCAAGGGGATAAAAGAACCATCCGCTTTTGAGGCATAGAGACATCTATGGACCTAGAATGGAGTTCAGTAAGCCAAATATAGTTGAAAAAAACACTAGCTGAAGATAAAAATATGAAATACCTGTGTTGGCCATCTCTGCAAAGGATGCTCACTGGCCCATCAAATGGAAGCTCTCATACACAACCCTGGAAGGATCATGTTGAGAATTCTCTGTCTTTCTTTCTCAATTGTTAAATACAGCCCACTCCGTCTGCACCTGCCAACAGATTCGGGAGGGCCACGCCTACGGATTGGTCTCCTTCTTGATCCTAGGCCATGAATAAACCTCCCTGTCCAAGATGGCATATAGTAGTAAGGCAGGGGCCGCTTCTTTAACAGTGTTGCATCTGCCTTCCGACGTCGAATTTAGGCATGATCCCCATAATAAGGCCAGTAGAAAGGCAAGAGAGCGAGGGAATTAAGCCAACCGAAATATATAAGAAGGCTCAACTTCATAAGGATAAACGTGAAAATGTCTCGACACCAGCTGGCATCGTTTTGTTCTTGCTGTCCACCGAAGAGTAAGGCGGTCGATCGAAGAGTAAGGCTGCTCTCCACCGAAGAGCAAGGCGGCACTAAAGAGCAAGGCGGTGGGTGGAAGAGTATTTCTCTGCATCAAACAAACATTTAAGGTTAACAATAACTTGCAAACTAATGCAAAGGGAGTAATAGCATTAACACATCTCAGTCGTTTTTTTACCAAGCTGATATTGCAACTTAGGATATCATGATGTTGAAAAAGATACGTACCTCAAGAAGAGGCCAAATTAGAGTTTCAATTCCCCAATTGGTTGAAAGAACGGTGGGCAAATAGTTGTGAAATGAACAGGGACTAATAATTAGATAAAACAACTGCGTTATAAATGATTCAATGCAAACTTAGGACTAATAATTCATATTTGTTTTGTTTTGCGTGTAAGGTAATTGAAAATGACGGCAAGGCTATTCATAGAGTCCCTACTAGCCTATGGCAGGGACTAATAACAATAATGATTAGGACAAATAAAAATAAAAATTAATAATAACAAAAGAGTCATTATTATTAATTATTTATATTGTTAATAATAAAAGAATCTCCAAGATCAAGAAACCTGTTCATTCATTGATCTAATTGGTTAGCTTTCAAGACTTAGCGAACTAAACTAATTTCCATAAGGTTTTTCATTCATACTAGAACTGAGGAAAGACGGGGTGGACGTCCTAACTGAACTAACTCGCTAAATATGTGGGGTGGGGATAGCATTAGTAATTAGAGGGATCATTGCAGGTCTCTTGTGTTCACTAAGTCCCATGTTAAAAATCTTATTTTGTCCATAAAAATGTCTTATTTTAAAGAAAAAATTGAGAGAAAGACAAAGTGTGTATGCTTTAATCCATATATATGTGAATATATATTTGTGTTATACATCAAATCAAAGCAAAATTAACTAATAAATAGATATTTAGTTGGCTTATAATCATTTCTGAAAAAAAAAAATTATTTAGTATTCAAAGATAAATAAATAAAATTTAAAATTAAAATTTAATATATATTTATATAAATATATTTGACAATATAACAAACTTAAACTTCAAACCTAGAAATACTTTATTTTTATCCACACATCTTATCCATTTAAGCGAACACATTTAAGAAAAAGATGCCATTAATCATTACTCTACTATAAACATTATGACTAAATCACAACAATTTTTAATTTAAAAATCAAATTAATCATATCCCATTAGTCATGATGATCACTATTTGATACAAATAAACTTAAAAAAACAACCTAAAATAAAACAATAAGGAAATGTTAAAATAAAACAACCTAAAATAAAACAATAAGGAAATGTTAAAATAGGAAATCAAATTAATCATTATTAGTTTTGTTTTATTGGATGATTTCCCGGGCATTGAGGGGGAAGGACACTTCCCAAAGGGAAAAGGTGGTGGAACTGGAGAGCCATTCACACGTGACCAAGAGGAGCGGTAGGCTGTGGATTGAACTGCAGAGCTGACATCTATGATGTTTGGCCCGCTGCCAATTCCTAGCACCAGATATCGAAACTGACGTCAGTGAAATGTGAACCAATCATCAATTTAATAAATAATTTTAAAACTTTTTTTTATATAAAAATTTAAAGACTTTACAAAACTTTACAATCAATAAAAATAAAACGATGTACGGGGAGTTAAATTAATAGATCCAACTCATTCATATATATCATACAAGAGTCACCTGGTGGCAATGTCTCCGACTGAGTTATTTATGGCTGGTTTTGAAGATAAGTTTTTTGTAATAGAAAGATTGAGTTGTTTTTTGAATTTGATATGAAGTTAAATAATAATAGTTCAAAAGTTAAAATTGGATCATCAAATCTTTATGAGATAACTTAAATATGATTGAAAAACTAAATATTAATAATGTGATAAACAAACACTAGTTTTATATACATTTCATATTATTTGGCCTAAAATAAACAAAGTATTTTTAATAACATATTTAACTTTAATGTGAATAATACTCTAACACCATATCTATGTTTGTTTTTTCTTAAAATGAATATAATATTATATTGTTTTTTGTTTCTTTTGTTAATATAAAAATTAAATGGTTTTATTAATTATATTTTCTTAAAAATTGAAAAAAATGACTCAAAAAGATTCTACTAATTTTTGAAAAACTATTATTTATAATGAGGAAACTATTATTTACTAAGTCTTTCATTTGAAATATAATTGCTCTTGAGGTTAATAAAATAATAATGTGCAAAAATCAAATAATAATGTGCAATATCCAAGCGCTCTACAAATCTTGGTAGTGCCAGCATCTATCCACTTATCATGGGTTTGGAATTCACTTAGCAAATCATGTTTTTCACACATTTCAATAATATTATCTCATAAAGAGGGGAGCATCTATCCACTTATCATGGGTTTGGAATTCACTTAGCAAATCATGTTTTTAACACATTTCAATAATATTATCTCATAAAGAGGGCAGCTTTACGGAAGTGGTTTGATAAATAAAGTAAAATATATAAAAATATTTGGTGATAATTGTTTCTACGCCTTCCAATGAAGTTTCGAATAGGTAAACCATTAGTCAATCAAAATTGTTAATTTCAAATATAAAGACTTTTTGCATTAATTTAGAGCTCATATATTTATGACTTTCTCTACATCAATTTATAGCTCATATATTTATGAGACACCAACGCCAAAATGATTGGATTTCAGTGTTAATGCACAGATCTTTTATAGGTCATAACTAAAAAGTTGTTATTAATTTAGAAAACAAAGTTTGAAAGATGTCATTATTACTACACGCATATATTTTATATATTTTAATGTGTAGTCTCACACATATATTTTAATGTGTAGTCTCAACCTGATATACTTCATTTGTGATAGATAATATATAAAGGTTTTAAAAAAGACTAATGACTAGGAACTTAGTGACTATAATTTATAATGCCCACGAGCTTAGTGTTTTTTTTTAATGAAATCAGAAATCGTGATATTCCACATAGTTCGCTGGAGTTGAATAGCTAAGGTTTGGGTGGAACATGATCATATGCATATGGATATGTTTTCCTTTAATTTTGAGGTAAAAGGACATGGTGAGAGGGTTCGACAGTGAGGAGTTTGGCTTGATAGTCAACTAAGGAATCAACTACACATATATTCTATAGAACATATTAAAAACCAATGCTCATTCAATATCATAATGGGAACGGAATAGGGCAATGAGAGAACGGAATAGGGCAATGAGAGTGGTTGACCACATAACTTCGACAAACTACACCTCAATTTAATATGTATATATCCAAATTACACCTCAAAATAATTTCACTTGATTATCCATGTACATTTGTATATTCTTGTAATTTATACACTCTTAGTTGGTTATTATAATGCCTTGTTTAAGTAAAATGTAAATACAATATTAATAAAATCTTTTGCTACTACTACACCTCAATTTAATATGTACATTTGTATATTCTTGTAATTTATACACTCTTAGTTGGTTATCAATACTTTTAGCATACATGTCACTTATAAGAATTGAACCTGGGTGGGGAGAATAACATTCATTCCTCACAACCACCCAAGCTACAACCAATGGACAAGAAAGAAAATTATGCACATAAACATAGAGATATGCTCTGAATTTTTATCCACAAGTCGGTAGTTGCATCTAATGGCAAATGCATGCCTAGAAAACCCAAAACCCAAAGATCGGATTCCCCGCGACCACAGAGATCATTCACCACAGAGATTGGATTCCCTAGCGACCACAAAGATCATTCACTGGAGAGATTAAATGAGTTCTAGTACATCAATTCATTATGTTTGAAAATCGTCTGCAAGAGACAATGTTGATTATGCGTATATCCTTTGTACCCTAACCTCAAAATCCCTAGCGGCTGAGATGGTTGTTTATTGCAATAACATAGATGGTTGTTAATTGATGGCTCAACTTCGATTAACCCTTTTCTTCAATAGATCATGGGAGAGAGCCATCGTAGAGAGATTTGAATGGATCACCGGAGAGATCAAACCCTCCTTTGCAAAAAATCAAACTCTTCAAACATTATCAATTCACCAAAGAGATATGTGGTTCAATTCACTGCGGAGAGCTTCATAAGTTTAATCTTAAAAGGACTTATGTTAATCTCATACGAACATTAAAGAAATTTTTTTTGTTTATTCTCTTCAAAATAGAAGAAATATATCAACTTAATCTTCCTACATTTCTTAAACTATCTAAGTTTAACAATTTTCATACTTTACATTATAAAATCAAATTTAATTTTGACATTTAAATTATATAAAATACATTAATAATAGTTTTTATATATAACATAGTATAGAATTTTGAGTTAAATATTTATGTGATTAAATAAGAAAATATAGAAGTTAGACATTCTTAAAACCTTCCAGAATTAATAAGAAATAGATATATTGGAATTTTTAACCATACCCGATGGAAATTCGTAATCATCTCGGTTAAAAATCTGCAAAAAGACTATTAGACCATGCCACCAAACTCACGAAAAGTGCTAAGCATATGGCAGCGAAGACGAACACTTTCTTGGGAGTCAGATGCATGGAAACTTTCGTGAAGCGGAGAAAATGATAGCGACTGGCAATGGCAATATGCTAACGTCAATACACCGCCTCCCAAAAACCTAATCTTCGATGAGTCATATAGGCTGCCATTGTATATTGAGATGAACTCAGTGGATGGTGATCAAGGTGCTGCCAAAGTTCTGAATGCAAGACGTCCCTTCCTCCGTCACAAATTAGGGTTCCATGATCTCGACATTTATATTTTCATGGTCCCTGATGTGCATAGCGATGACAACCGTCCCATAATCTATGACGACTTGTATCAAATTCGGATTGATATAAATAGAAATGGTGGACTGTCAATATTAAAGAAGCCAGTTCTGAGTTTAGTGAGGGAAACTTTTATAAGTATGTTTTTTCCATTCTTGCACTATGCATTGCAGAGTCAATTTGATTGTGAAAACAGGTACCAAAAGATTTTTATACGTAGAAAGTGAAAACTTTTATTGGTCTTATAACCCATAATTTTCTGGTTTTAACAGTTCATCTCTGTAGAGACTACACTTAAGGTTATATGCATTCAAATCCTTCAAAAGCCGTCGAGTTCGCAGTTATGGAAAAAAATGAACACATGGATTCTAGCAATTTCCGTTAAATAATATATAAAACTTTTATCATGCATGAATTCAAAGTGAGTGGCTTAATTTGAAATTCATAGGAGTGAAATGATGCAGGACTTTTGTCATGCATGCATTCAAAGTCATTGTCTTAATTTGAATTTCATAGGAGTGAAATGATGCAGGATTTCCAAATATAACAGGTGAAAGTAATTAAAATTTCATATATCAAAAGGTTAAATATCTCTATTTTGATTTGGACAACCAATTTAAAAAATTAAACGCCTTGATCTACTAAGCCATGCCATTGTTGATAATGTGAGGGATCTTCATCATGAGGGACATTAAAAATCCCACAAACCCCACGCTTTTGTATAGTGTCCTCGGTCACTATTCTGTTACAAAACTTTTGTTCTCTCAAAATGAATAAAGCGAAAGCTTCTACTTCTCTCCCAAGTTATATCTCATGCTTCAACCCTTTACTTTATTTCACTTACAACCATATGCCAAACCTGCAATGAATGACCAGTATGGGGCATCTTTTATTTACTTAATTTTACGTACAACCATATCTCAAACCAGTAATGAAGATCAAAATGGAAATCGACCCTGCATCTTCTCATAATCACAACTCGATCTTGCAATAAAAACATCTTTATCATGAGGACGTGTTATCTTTCTAGTAAAACAAGATTTGAAGAAGATACCAGGAAGACGAATTAAAAAACCCATAAATAAAAAGGAAAAATGGAAGGATGAAGAATAACAAGAAGCATAGAAATATTAGCTAAGTGACTGAGCGAGCTATTGACTTTTATAGGTCGTGGAGAAAGTATGCCAACAATTGAGTCAATAATCGAGTTAATTTTAGATATCAGCTACCTGCAGCAATTGCAACTTGTGAAGGACACAGCAGTCTACGGATTCATAAAAGGCTATTGAATGCTGCTGATCTTCAGAACACAAACTGCTACGGATTCATAAAAGGCTACTGAATGCTGCTGATCTTCAGAACACAAACAAACACAATGGATGATGATTCTTTATATAGGCCTCTTGGTAATTTGCATTGTCGTGGAGGTGGAAGTGCATGGTCGTGCATGTGTGTGACTGAGTGCATGGTCATACAGGTGTGAGATTGCAGCGAAGTGTAGGTGTCCATTAGAGACCATGGAGATGGCATATGGCAGCACTTGGCATAGATGGAAAATGGTGCCTGTAATTACGAGCAAGTCAGAAATAGCAGAGTAGTTGTAATCACATGCTCAAATTCCATTCCCTTTCCTTTGTGCAGTCCGTCCAATCTAAAAATAACCGTCCAATGTAAAAATAAAAAATATTCATTGAATAAAATTTCCAGCGAATTAGTTGAGGAGCATTGAATGTATTAAAAGATGTTCCATTCCCTTTCCTTTGTGCAGTCCGTCCAATCTAAAAATAACCGTCCAATGTAAAAATAAAAAATATTCATTGAATAAAATTTCCAGCGAATTAGTTGAGGAGCATTGAATGTATTAAAAGATGTTGTTGTGGCTTAATTTGTGAGCATTGAATCTATTAAAAGATGTTTCTATGACTTAATTTGCGATACTTATACAACTATCATCGTATCTAAAATTTACATCTTTCTCAGCGAAACCAACCCCTCTCCAACGAAAGGCTCTAATTCCTGGCAATTTCGGCTAATCTGTACAACCAAAAATAGCTTAACTAAGTAATCTTGGAAAACTAACAATCTATATTGTAAGTGATGATTAACAAAACAAGGTGAAGTTATAAACACATTTAGAGGTAAGTTGCTATTGTATGGATTCTCAAACGCTGTGTCTTTGGAAAAGGTAAGTCTCATTGCTGCACACAATCCAAGAGCAATACGTACACGTTATAAAGACTCTAACATCCCACTCGATACACATAAAAGTTTTTCAATCAAATCAACCATTAAATAATGACACAGTATTTTCGTCCTACCCTGTAAGATGTTAGGAAAAAAATGCTTAGCAACACTCTGCCAACCGTTTTTTCGTCCACACAGGGTAGGATGTCAGAAACAAAATGATCATTTATGCTTACGCAAGCTCGCCGCCGGGTCTTCGGGCACAAAGTCCCAGGCCTACGTCACCTATATAAACCAATAGGAAGTAAAATAAATCAAAATTTAAATAATTCCCCCCAAAAAATTAATACAAACTATAGCAAAAATTATATATTTTGGTTAAAGTTACTACAAATTAGTCCAAAAAATTGTTCTGACTGATTCATATATATCCCCTTGTCGGGGACATAACAAGAGCCATGTGGTGGCAATGTCCCCGACATTGCCACAACGGCCTTACCACTAGACGCTTGCTATGAATTTTACTAAGCATAATCAAACATTTAATAATAAGGAACAAATCATAACTCAAAATTCATCGTGCATCATTAGACATTAAATAATAAAGAGCAATTAGAGCCTCGACTGACTACTTATATCTATTGCATGCCATTGAATCCATTTTGGACATTTGGAAATCAAACCAATCATGTCCCCTATTATGCATTTTAGTAATAGGCAATGCATTAGTGTTATTTCATGAGGTTCTTCTACGTGTGGGAAAAAACTTACAGCAACGTTGTTTGATTTTATTACTTGTCTGTGATAATATATATATATA
>LPNX010717372.1:0-22283 GCA_001517045.1 Pseudotsuga menziesii
CAAGGTTGCCCTTTGTCTCCGCTACTATTTCTTTTGGTTGCTGAAGGATTAAGTAGGGCTTTAAGAGGAGCTCGTACAGAAGGTCGTTTCACTGGGATTTAGATTGCTCCAAATCTAAACATTACACATCTACTTTTTGTGGATGATGTACTGATTTTCTGCTCCGGTACTAAGGGAGACTCTAAGGTGCTTAAGGAGATCATGGATCTTTTTTCAAAGGCCACTGGAATGGAGATAAATGCTGGTAAATCTTCTTTGACTACTCATATGTTGAGACCTGAAGAGGAGTCTGAACTTTTGAGATTTTTCCTTTTTCTACAGCAAGTTTGGAGGTAGGTCTTAAATATCTTGGCTTCACTTTAAAAGCAAACAATTATCGGAAACAGGACTGGTTTTGGCTGATTAGAAAGGTTGAGAAACGATTGATGGTCTGGAGTCATAAGTGGATTTCTAGAGCTGGCAGATTAGTATTAGTCAAAGCTGTTTTGGAAGCAATTCCGGTGTATTGGATGTCTTTATCCTGGATACCGAAAGGGATCCTTGATAGGATTAGGAGGATTTGTTTTAGATTTCTTTGGAGTGGACATAAAGAAGATCAGACTACTCCTTGGGTGAACTGGAAACGGATTGCTGTTCCAAAAGGATATGGTGGATGGGGTCTTAAGGATATTTTTCTGTTTTCAAAAGCTTTGGTTGCTAAGGGTGGGTGGAGATTGTTGAAATCTTCCAGTTTGTGGTCCCGGGTATTAAAACAGAAGTATATTTTTGGAGAGAGTCTGCTGGAATGGATTAGAAATCCCAGGAAGTCTCATGTTGGAGGATCAGTGATGTGGAAAGCAATTGTTTCCTCTTTTGATTTGATTGAAAATCACTTAGCTTGGGATGCGGGTAATGGTGAAAGTGTTATGATTGGTAGGGATCCCTGGATGGGCAGTTTTCAGCAACACCTTCTTCCTCCTGATGTTATTGATCAGCTGGGTCTACAGGGGGTCATCAGTCTTAATCATTTAGATGTTCCTAGGAACAATGAACCATGGATTCAAATTTGGAAAAGGGCTGTTTTCTTTGATCTGGGGGCAAGGGAAACTGAGATTTTGGATCATTATATTTGAGAACTGGTAAGGGCTAACATTATCCTCTCAGATCAAGAAGATACATTGGTCTGGGAGGTTGATCCGGGAGGTGTTTACAGTCCTAAGGCTGGGTACTTAGCTCTCTGCACTGGTTTGATTCAAAGGGCTACTGTTTGGTGGTGGAAGCCTCTATGGAAGCTTAAATGCCCAGCTAAAACAAAGTTGTTTATGTGGTGTATTTTGTATAATAAGGCTCCAACGTGGGATATTCTTCAAAAACGCTCTTTTCAAGGCCCGGGTTGGTGTGTTTTATGTAAAAAAGAGTTGGAATCTTCTATGCATTTGTTCCTTACTTGTCCTTACATACTTGATGTCTGGAAGGAAGTTTCCATCTTGATTGGTTTTAATTGCCAATGGGAAGGGGACTCTGTTGGGGATGCCTGGTTCACTTGGTGGAGGTCTTCAAACCTGACACAGCGTAAATTACCTTTATTGGTTATTTGGGGAGTTTGGTTGGCTCGAAATCAGGCTATTTTCAAAGATGTCTTCTGCTCTCCGGCTCTTTCTGGTACTCTGTCAGTGGGTATATATTATTCTTTTCCAGAACAGATCAGGTCTGGGAGCCCTCGAAGGATATTTACATTGCATATTGATAAAACTCTTCCGTGGGATTTCTTTGATGGGGCAGCTCAGAATAATTTGTGTGGTGGTGGTGCAGTTCTGTTTTTATCTGATTCTCATTACTTTGCTATGTCCTTGGGGCTTGGGGGAGGCACAAATAATTTTGCTGAACTTATGAGTCTTAAATCTCTGCTGATGTTTGCATTAGAGACAGGATGTTCTGATCTTAATTTTTATGGGGACTCTATGAATGTTATCCAATGGATCAATCATACTCAAGAGTGTTGGAATTTGAGGTTAGCACATATTATTTCTAACATTTGACAGCTCCTCCTTCGTTTTGATTCTTTTTCCTGCCATCATGTATACAGGGAAATTAACCAGGAAGCGGACACAGCTTCTAAGGAAGGGCTCAGGTTGGATATGGGTACTTGGCTGGTGACAGAAACCAATGAAGGCAATGTTCAGTCATATTTTCACAAGCCTTTCTTTGATATTGATTGAGTTGACAGTCTCTATATATGGTTTTTATATAGCTGTGGGTTGATATATCTATGAACTCTGTAAATATATGGAAACTCTGTTTTGCTCGAGTTTTTTTACTGGAAACTATTTGTTATATACTATTTTCATGATGGTAGTTTTATATATTAGTGGGCACTGGAAGGGCTCAGGTTGGATATGGGTATTTGGCTGGTGACAGAAATCAATGAAGGCAATGTTCATATTTTCACAGGCCTTTCTTTGATATTGATCGGTTTACAGTCTCTATATATTTTTTATATAGCTGTGGGTTGATATATCTATGAACTCTGTAAATATATGGAAACTCTGTTTTGCTCGAGTTTATACTGGAAACTATATGTTATATACTATTTTCATGATGGAAGTTTTATATATCAGTGGGCAACAGTTTTGTTCGTATTTACAGATTGACTTGGGGTCTCATTTTTGTTATCTCAGACAGCAACATCCGTGTTGTCAGTATAGGTTGACAATTTACAGCGGTATACTTTGGGATATTTGCTCATTATGCCGGATGACTGTGGGTACTGAATTTTGCAGTATTACGGATTACTCAGTGGTTTTTGACCGATGTGTTATGGATTACACAGTGGTTATTGGAAGTATATTTCGGAATTAATTTCTGTTGGATCGATGTGTTACTGGTTACGGACTGATCATGTTTTCCTATGATTTTTCGCTGGCAGTTAACAATTTGAATGTCATGATAATCTATATCTTTTTGGATACAAAAGCATAGTGATTGCTTTTTTGCAATTTTGTTTGAAAGAAGACTGGATAGTCTATCTCTTGGCTCCATTTTTTTGGACTTTGGAATTCACCTGCATGTGAATATACTGAATGTAATTTTGATCTCGAAAGATGAATAAAAATTACGCTTTTTTTTCTTGGAAAAAAAATGTAACGATTTTTCATTCATATGTATATTCTAAAAGGACTCAAACTGAACTCTTAAAAAGATGATGCTTTATTATAAATCATTAAAAAGGAAACCATAACTAGATGATAAACAATAAAGACAAATATGAATAATGGCAATGATTTCAATCCACAAATGGTAAAAATCTCACTACGATCTTTTCATCATTCAAGGGTAGCCTTCATTTTTAAGAAGAACGTGTAACAGGCTGAAACAATTGTGCATCATGCATTCGAAGAAAGGTAGGAAACCAACAAAATGTGGATCCCTTTTCATGTGTTAATGTAGGTTAGATGGCATGCAACATACCAAACAGTGCAAGTTTAACAGAATTCTTCATGTAATTGAAATTATGACCTTTATTCCAAAGGAACTATTCAGTAACCCGAATATTTACATGAACAATCCAATTACAGTTAAAATGGGATAGGTGATTTCGCATAAACAGGAGCTATTTAACTTTTTAACCTACCTAACTGTGGCTTTATGTCAAGAAGCCTTTTGGGTCAATGGGTGAAACTAGTCGTTTCAGCTAATTATTATAACCATGTGATTAATAAAATGTTATTGGTTTTAACATAAACAATTAAAGAATTTTCAAAAAGAATGTAAATGACAACCCATATCCATATATCAATGGGAGCAATTTGCTCAAGGAGATACGTCATTGACACTTTTGATAGCAACTCAGGTGAGAGGACTGATGTACGGCTCATGGTTGCATACCTGGGCGATTCACAGGATTGGGTTTCCAATTATCTCGAGCTTTCATGAGAAGTATTCCCCCACTGGAAAATGTGGAGAATGCCAAAAATGAGCGACGGGAGCTCACTTCTCTCACTAATAGAGAAGTAACTGGTCACAAGAACTTGCATCATAGTTATGACAGAAGTGATCAGAAGAGATTATCAAGGGTTCTCTCAAGGAAAGCCAAGATTGCAAAATGAAAAACTCAAATCGTTGCGAAAATGGGGGCAACCAAGCTGTGTAGCTCTGTATTGTTCTTCCTTTTCGATTTTTGGATGCTTTTATGTTTTGTAGGCTTATTGCTCTTTTTTCTTCCATGGTATGCAGTGGTTTTCATTTTACTTTTAGGCACTCTTTTACCTTCCATTATCGAACCTAAGATGGCATTAAAAGTAGCATTTTACATTGGCAGTATTTTCATTTATTTAGTTTTGTAACGATTCTGTTTTTTATGTTTGGGTAGAAATTAAAGTAGCATTTTGCGTTGGCAGTATGTTCATTTCTACAACTTTGCAAAAATTTTGTTCTTTATGTTCATGTCAAAATTATTGGAAGCAAAACAATTCAATACATCTATGTTTAATAGATCGTCTCTATTTGGAAGAACAACCCAAATACACTTGGCTTGAAATGAATATATGTTGGCATTGTCAACAATCGTCTGATTGCAAAGGATATTTCTAGTACATAGCAGTGTATCCAAATTGACAAATTATGCCAATTTAGAACTGACATATTTTATCCAAATATTAGATACATTCATGCTCCTAAGTAGATTAGCAATATATTCAAAATCAACTAAAACGCCCTTTTCCCATTCTTTTCAAAGGCTTGTTTTAATTTACACAGTCAATTTTACAATTAATAAATGGTTTCTAGATTTTTTAGATTTAGGGTTCATTTCCTTCTGTTTTACCATTAATAAATTAGATTTTTCTTTGTTCAATGCTTGGACAAGAGCCACTCAAGGTATTTCAACCAAGCGTTTAACTTAAACACCCGGTTTCATAAAATCTAACAAATAGAAATTAAGATTTAATAGCGCTATCTAATTCACATTTTATGAGTGTTGTCTAATGAAAATGGAAATCCGTATGTCTCTCCTTGTAGATGTTTCTCTCGCCCTACTTATGATGACATCGTTGTTTAACCATTAAATCTCCGAGACATGCACAAGGAATCCTGTGATTATGGAAGCACAAGAAATATTCACTCTTTGGTTGAAGTCGGGGAAGCAGAGGGAGGTTTAGGTTTATGGAAAACAATTCCAAATGGTCATCCCAACCAACATTTTCCAAACGGGCCAGCTCCACATAAAAGCATCAATGTATATTCTTCCTTTGCAGTGCAACTTGATAGCCATGTCTAGAAACCTCGACCTCTCCATAAAAGAAATAATGCTTACTCTTCCTTTGAAGGAGTGAGAGAAGATAGTTGTGACCACAATACTCTCACTGCAATACTCCTAACTTTCCACCCGATTCACAAGAAAAGGTGCAATAGCTGAAAGTGAATGACAAGGGAGAGTTAATAAGGAATAATCAGACTTCCATTAATGCTTGAAATCTTATATCCACAGACCAAGGTTACTTCCATTAAAATTCGATGATTGTGAACAATGAAATTATTCATTCTATATGGTAGTTCCCCATAATATAGTCACCTTATAAGCAAAAACTTCTCTCTCCGATATACTATACTTCTTGCAATTTCGTTAGCGCTCAAGAACAGAACTATACAAACAAATTGCACACCTCTTGGACTAAATATGAGAATGAGGCCAAAACCTTACCTTAGAAAGCCTGAAAGGACATAATTTAGGCTTTCCTCTCCACATGTATTTGAGCAAACACGCCCCTTTCTTCAGTGAAGTTATAGCCTGAAATCATCAAGAAAGCAGAAAACAAACTAAGCCCATCTTAAAACTACTTTGAATTGCAATAAAGAGCTCATTATCGAATCCTATAAAGGGTTTTCCCATCATTTCTGCTCTACATGCAAACTCTGATACCAAGGATAATCTAATTTTTCAGAAGAAAAAAAAAACACAATATTTTCCATATCCATTCAAACTCTGCGGATTTAATAGTAAGAATTGTAACAATGCTAAGAGATTTTTTAAGCTACAGTTGACCTGCTCAATGTCCAGTTCGAGAGGTCCGTTTCTTGGAAATTCTACCATTCCCTTATCCTTAGCGCAGGTCTCGACTGAATTTTAGTTGGCCAAGGCAATGCTGAGAGTGTAGGAAGTGCAGGAAATCGACCATTCTCACCTTTGTAGCTTCTTCTTTTGCATTAACTAAAGTACTACTTCAACCAATTTTTAAACCTAATTGATCTTATGTTGGCAACGACTCTACTATTAAATAATTCAAACATTCAATTGTAAGAAATAAATGTCCTCGACATTGCAACAACAAGTATCAACCCACCTGCCTTAACTTCAAAAGCTTATTTACATTACGCAGTCCAAAGAAATAAAGCATCCTTTGTAAGGACAAATATGAGTGTTGCAATTTGACTAAAGTCTCAAATGAATCATTTGTACTAGCATGGCTAAGAAAGCTAAATACATCTCTTTATTTTGTATGCAACACCATGAAATCTGCAGGGTATTCCCGTGATTATATTTTTACTAAAAAACCTTACAACATTCCCTCTAGTTTTACCAGTAGATCTATCAGCCATTTGAACAACAGTAATAGTTTTTATGTTAAGACAGATGCTGGCAACACCACATACCGAGAAATGCAGGTCTTCATGTGGCACTCGGTTTAATATCTTGACATAGAATTGATACCAGATAGATGGGAAGATATAATTACTCCACCTACTACTCACTTTGTACGTAGGGCTCCTACTCCACTGCCTTGAAACCCTAGTTGCATTTTTCTTTCTATTTTTTAACCCATTTAAGTACAGGGTGGATGAAACCCATAAAGCCAAATCAATCTGCAAAATGCTTGGGCCTGGTAGCAACCTATACTAGTTTCGAATGGCAAAAGCATAGCAGCCAAGAAAGATGCATTAGATCCATTTGCATCACTGGAGCCCATTAATAAAGTTGCATACCCAAATATTAAGGAGGGATCTCGAAATCTGAAATATTAAAGAAGGTATTATTTACGAGGAGCATTATACCATTGATGATATCAGCGACGCCGTTGAGTCTTGGGGCACAGGAACCCAATGCAACATTATGTAAACCAAACCAATAATAAGCTTAAAAAATAGACATTTAAGAAACTAAAAAAAATAATACACAACCTTAGTCTAACTTTTATGTTTTTTTTTTTAAATTACTACAAATTGCTCTAAATAATCGCCATGAGCGATTCATATATATCCCTTTGTCGGAGACATAATAACATATAATGAAATCATAAATAACTTAATGATAAAATTTTGGATATTATATAAAAAAACATTAAACTCTAATAATGAGATATGGAACATGTTTGGGTTAAAGTTGCAGGGAACTACTATTTTAATACACCGACCTTGCATTTTGTTCATTTAATATGTGGTGAAAAAGCATTGTTTACATTACCAAGGTTTGCTTAGCGAAAAGGACAAAGAATTAAAGGTTTGCTTAGCGAAGAGGACAAAGAATTACATGTAGATGATGATTTTATATTAATACACAAAGAAGAGTGTGATATGATAATACCTTGATGTTACATGTAGAAAATTAATGGGACTTTGTAGTTCAGATGATTAAGATAAGTTAAAAAAAATGTATATGTAAATTCATATAGTTGTATATAATTTTGTGAAAGAGAATACTATTTAATAAGAATTCGATTCTCATGTGTAATTCTCAATTTGTTAATTTGTTTTTGTAGGAAGACCAAACGAAGGCTTTACCAAGATAGTGTGACTTTTTTTAACAAAATACTCATTAAAGAGGAGTGATAAAATTAACACATATTTATTGTGAGATACATGATTATATATGTATGATGCAAAAGGGAGTTAAATCAATTATGTAAATTTTAAAACCATATTGGAATAAGTTATTGGGAATGTAAAATACTTTTAACAACAACAATTATGAAAACTAATTTGGCAAAAGTTTATGACAAAGTTTACTATACATTTCTAAGGTTGGCGTTACTCTAGATTGGTTTAAGTTTGACAATAGTGTAATGGATAATGGGGTGTGTATCATTGGCTTCTTTTGCGGTATTTATCAATGGCTCCTTTTTTGGATTTTTCAAATCATCTAAAGGATTGATTTAAGTGTTCCTTTTGATTGTTTTTCCGTTTTTATTGGTGGCAAAAATCTTGAGTAGATTGATAATGGTAACTAAGAAACAAGGTCCAATCAAAGGAGTTTGGATAGCGAAAGTAATTGTGCTAACACATCTAGTATTTGTGGACGACGTTATGTCATTGGGTGATGGTACATTTAGGGAGTGGAGGATTTACAAAAGGATACTAGATGTATTCTTCTTGGAAACAAAGAGTAAACATCAATAAATTGATCCTATTATGCAACCAACTCTATGGCATTGGAAGCACAAATCATGCTCGAATTCTCCTTTCACCTTGAACCCTTTGATATTGGATTGAAATGCTTGGGATATTTTCTAAAACCCAATGAATACAAGGTGGTTGATTGGTTGTGGAATTTCAAAAAAATCAAAGTAAAGATTTATTATCAGCGTTTCAATTGGCTATCACTCGATGACATATTAATACTTTTAAAGTTAGTCCTTTAGAGTATTCTAGTGTATTGGTTGTCTTTGGACCATGCACCAAAAAACATCTTGGATAAAATTAGAAAGTAATGTTTTCAATTTCTATGGATAAGAAAAGTGATAAAATAGGGCATTCCTCTCATAATTTGGAAGAAAAATTAACTAAACCAAGAAAAGGAGGAGGTTGGGGTAGAAAAAACATATATTTGTTTAATCAAGTGCTCGTTGCAAAATGTTTGTTGAGGTTTCTCTTTAATGCAGGTTTTGGAGATTGGTATTGAAACAAAAATACCTCCCAACATATTTTGTTGAACAATGGATATGCTTAGACACCAAATCTATCAGAGGGGCCTCAAACATTTGCAAAGGTTTGGTTTTGTCTTTCCCGGTACTAGGAAGATGGTGGCATAGAACGTATGCAGAGGAGACCAAGTTTAGTTGGGTGAGGATCTGTGGGTGGGTGCCACTTGAAACTATCAACTCTCTCAAGACCTAATAAACAAGCTACAGGAAAGAGGCATAACAAAATTGGCAGATGTGGGTGTGTAAAGGGATCCAATTTGCTAGCTCTAGGATTGGAACAATGTAGAGGAACTCAACCTTCTAGGAGAACTTGTGGAAGAATGACACAATTACATTCTATTGCTATCACACAATTCCTTTTACCTACGTGACTCCAACTACGAGTTAGTATGGACATGGAACAATGTTATAGGAACTTTCATTATAAAGTTAGGATACAAGGAGTTAAGCTTTGGGCATCTACCAAGGCTTATAATTTGGTGGTGGTAGGTGGTGCGGAAACTAAAAAGTCCTCTAAAGACACACATATTCCCGTGGCTTACTTTGGAGAAAAGAACATTGACATGGGACAATGGAATTAGGTGAGGATAGGAGGGACCACATAGATCCATCCTTTGTAAAATGGAAGGAGAATTGGTAAACCATTTATTTGTCCATTGTTCCTTTGGGAAGGAAATTTGACAAAAATATTCTATAGGATTTGAGTTGTACAAGTACTACTTGGAGCCAAAGAACTTTGGAACAAAGTTTTAGGGCTTGGTAGTCTTTCCCATCGCTAAAATGGTTCATATATCTCACATGTTATGTTATCTAGGGCATTTGGTTACACAAAAATCACGATATATTTGAAAATAGAGAGGGGTGGCCTTCCTCAGTAGCTCACAAAATTAGAACAACTTTTAAAGATCAGAACAAAGTTTGTCCTAAGAAAGTAAGGGTTATTTAACCTCCTATCTTCAAGTCCATGGTTGCTTGGGGATTTTCTAATGGTACCAGTCAAAGTGACCCCCCTCCAGTTGAAAAGGAGAGGTTCTTTCCTCAATGTTAAACATTATTTTCATGTTAAATTTGGTGGAGGGGTGGTGTTGCCACTGCAACTTTTCCCAAAATATTTTCAGGAATATTTTGGGCCCCCTTTGAAGATCTTAGTTTTTCTCCTCATTTTGATTAATTTTGATTTCCAGCCTTTGGATTTTTCGACCCTCATAAAGTTTCCAAAAGTTTCATTTTCATTAAGGAAGAAAGTTATTTTTGTCCCACAGTAGCGGATGGTTTCTTGGCTTCGAGTCGCAACAACGGGCTCTTCTTTGTTTTCAATCTGCTACGGCGAGCCATTCTCAAATTACGAGCCACTATGGCGGGCATATTCTTTGTTTCACCGCCGCTGTAGTGGAAAGATTTTCATGATCGGGTCGCTATAGCGGGTGTCATTCTATTTTGCGCGCCAATGTTTGTTTACTCCCGCTACGTCGGAGAGCTTTTCGAGTTGCGTCTGCTACGACGGTGAGCTTTTGTTGTTGTCTTTTGATTCGGTTCCCAGGAGCCACTACAGCAAAATTTTCTTCTAGTTTGACTCGCTACGATGGGAGGTTATGCAATTCTATTGTGGGAGGATTTTCCGGTGCAAGCCGCTATGGTGGAGGTCTTCCCCTTTTCACATCTGATTCTAGTAGGACCCGCCGTTGCGGAGGGTTTGTGAGCTTGGAGTGGCTGTTGTAGATGCATTTTTGTTTTCTCTCCGATGTGATTGATTGTCGCCAAGCCACAAGGATATTGTGGGGAAATTGTGGTTTGTGAGCTATTGTTGCGGATGGATTAGGGTGTTCGAACCGCTGTGTCGGGACGTTGCCTCATGATAACTTATGTTTTCTGGCCCACGATGTTTGACTCCAACGGTGTTTGGGGATCGCACGTTGATCCAGATGGAGATCGGTGGCCACCCACCTATTCCACTGGCTCAAAACAATTGTCCATTGTGGCAGTTTCCTAGTTATTTTTCTGCAGTTTTTTGAGTCCTAAACTTTCGGGGCCGTTTTAAGGCCCTAAACGATGTTTTTTGGATATTCGGGGAAAATGGCTACTATCAATGTACATTTGGTCAACCTAAAATTTTAAATTTTAGACAGACCTTTCCAACGAGCTATCGAACGCCCAAATCGGAGATCGTATGCAAAAGTTATGACCCCGGGAAGTTGGTTGTTCAACTTACCACCTTGGGGCCGCAAACTTTATGACGGTTCATCTTCTAGGGTTACGTTTTGGACTTTTGGGGTTCTCACCTCATTCTTATTATAAATAGGCCCCTTTGGCCTCATTTTGCATTCATCTTGGCACGAATGAGCATAGCGGCCACATCTCTTCTCAAAGAAAGCTACCACCATTCTAGCAATTGTATTACAGTCTGTTCTATTTCCGCCATTTAATAGAATATGTGTTTACTGTATCTTTGTTATCTTTGCAAAATGTCTGTTATTATGATTCTGTATATGTTCTTTCATTTCTTTCATGCATAAATATGGATCAGTGCTATCAGAGCAGTCTGCTCTTTGATTGTTTCTCGGCGCATGTCCCCGACGAGGTTCGAGTACAGAGAATTTGGTCTCGAACTAGTTTCACTTTATCATTCTTGTCATTCTAAATGACCTCCCATGGAGGAAGAAAAGAGAGACGACGGAGTAGGAGATCCTATCAAGTTGATTCTCAAGGAAGCCCTCGAGCGACAGAGGAATGAGATGATGGATAGTTTCGCCCAAATCCTTCAGCGAATGTCGGCAATGGCAAGTGCATCTTCAACAAGCAGCCAGTTCAGGGATGCAACTCCCTTCAAGGTACAAGTTAACTTTGATATTCCTTTATTTGAAGGCAATATTTATACAGATGCCCTAGATAATTGGTTGAATGTTCTAGAAGGGTATTTCTCTGTCCACAATTTTTTCGACAGAGAAAAGATCACCTTTGCGCTCCTTAAGGCAGTCCCCCATGTCCAAAATTGGCGAGGTACTTATTGTGAGCAAAACTCATCAGACAAGTTTGGAATGTTTGAAACGAATCCCACTTGGGCCTCCTTCATAGATGCCATCAGGGAACAGTATTACCTTGTGGGAAACTATGATGACCAGTACACAAAATGGACCATTCTACGTCAAGAAAGGGACCAGACGGTGTTGGAGTACACCAACAAATTTCATACCCTACGGACAAAGCTGAGTATCAAAGACTCTGAGCGGCATCTCATCCTGAAATATCGCAGTGATCTACATCGGTGCATTCGAACTGAGATGGAATTCCTCGACATCTCTTCACTTGGATCTGCCTATCGGTATGCTGTCAAAATCGAGGAGAAATTTTGACAAAAGAACAAGCGAGACTCTCGACCTGCGAATCCACCGCAGAAGCAAGGCAAGGGAAACCCTGGTCCGCAGAAAACAGAAAAAGAAAATGACAACCAATCCCTGCCACAAGCAAAGAAGGGAGATCGAAAGACAAAGAAGGACACTGGTAAGTAGTGCGAATTTCATAAAATCCCTTGGCACAACACTGATGAATGTCGCTCAAAGCAGTCATTAGTGGCCGAGATCAAATCTTTAGAATCAGATCCTGATTCTGATTCTGAATCGAATGCCACAGCCACACACAATGGGAGGCAGATCATTGATGCAGACCCCACTGCCACTGTTTCTACCACACAGATTCAACTAGAGGATCCTGAAGAGTCATAGGCAGAGGAGCGCCTATTCCACTCGCAAATGTGGGCGAAGGGAATGCCTCTACATTTTGTTGTTGATCTCAGCAGAAGTCGTCAAGAGATTGGAGCTTCCTACAACACCACACCCACAACCTTACAACATCGGTTGGCTAAGCCAAGGACGAGGTATCCACATTACTCAACAATGCCTCCTACCATATGGCATCAAGCCTTTCAAAGATGAGGTACTGTGTGATGTGCCCCCACTTGAAGTCGATGATGTTCTTTTAGGACAACCATATATGTGGAAGCGTCATGCTGTATATGAGTCACGGCCTCGCAGTGTCATTGTCACTTTGGGAGGACAACTCTACCGGATCCCAGAGACAGTTGCACCTAAAAAAGTCTTGCAAGGTAGGAAGATAAGCTCCCACACCAGAAAATTATTCCTCTTCACAATTGCATCTGAAGGAGAACATAAGATCACAGAGACCTCCACACCCTCTGCACAGGGTGTCTCTGCTCATCAGACACAAGAAGAAGACAGAGCCATTGTTTCCTCATCTATACGAGTACCTCTATGATGCAAGGCCACGCATTCAAGGTGCTCATCCAGAAACAAATCATGCAGACAACAATTACCGCCCTCTCGGGATGCCAAAGAAAAGCATCCTCTTCACTTCAACAAATGTCACACCAAGAGATCAACTCAACACATAGTTTGAGATATGATACAGGATTCGACACAATGGAGACCATTGCTTCCTAAGGAGGGAGGATTGATCCAGATGGAGATCGGTGGCCACCCACCTATTCCACTGGCTCAAAACAATTGTCCATTGTGGCAGTTTCCTAGTTATTTTTCTGTAGTTTTTCGAGTCCTAAACTTTCAGGGCCGTTTTGAGGCCCTAAACGACGTTTTTTGGAGATTCGAGGCCAAATGGTTTCTATTGGCATACCTTTGGCTGACCAAAAATTGTAAAGCTTATACAGACCTTTCCAACGAGCTATCGAATGCCCAAATTGGAGATCATATGCAAAAGTTATGACCCCGGGAAGTTGGTTGTTCAATTTACCACCTTGGGGCCGCAAACTTTATGACGGTTCATCTTCTAGGGTTACATTTTGGACTTTTGGGGTTCTCACCTCATTCTTATTATAAATAGGCCCCTTTGGCCTCATTTTGCATTCATCTTGGCACGAATGAGAGTAACGGCCACATCTCTTCTCAGAGATAGCTACCACCATTGTAGCAATTGTATTACAGTCTATTCTATTTCCGCCATTTAATAGAATATGTGTTTATTGTATCTTTGTTATCTTTGCAAAATGTTTGTTATTATGATTCTGTATATGTTCTTTCATTTCGTTCACGCATAAATCCGGATCACACGTGTAAGGTTTAATTGAAAGTTTTAAAGCCCAAAAATCCTATTTATTTTCCCAATTCGAAGCCTTTTACCATTTGTTTTTACGGAGACAATTTGAATTTGGAGAACGTTTTCCGTTTGAAGCTTACTGTGCAGATTCTTCGGTGGAGCTCACATGGCATGTGCTCGTTAGTCATTCTCAGTTGCGTGGCGAATTTTCTGACTAGACAGGTAGGTTTCTAATGCTTTTTCCAGTGATTGATTTGTTAAGGTTTGTAATCTGTCCGTCGTCAATGGTGGGTTAGGTTTTTGGCCGGGTATATAAGGGGGTTTTAGTTCCCGTTTTCTTTTAGGTTGGGCCGTCACAATTTATGTTTTCCCTAGTAGTAACCCAAGTCTTATGCATGTTCAGAGGCGTTTTTCACTCAGTCGATGAGGTTAGCGATGATTTCTCAAGAAGCCAAGCATTGCTCCGGTATGAAGTCAATTGGCCGCTCACGCGTGGGTGTTGGTATGGGCTATGGTTTCCTCTTTTTGTGCAGAGCCCGTAGGTGGAAAATCCTCAAGTATCAACCATGGGATTTGTGGCATGGGTTTTACCCTAGGGCATCGCCGCCATTTTGTTTCTTTGAAGCTTTGTTGTGCCTATGAGAGAGAGTGTCTGGGACCGAGTGGGGGTTTTTGCAGATAAAGGGAGAAGAGCACAGGGGTTTTCAACAGTGGTTTCCCGTATCCCGCATAGTTTTTCTAGCCGTAACCCTGACCTATGCCTTGTTTTGCTGGTTTTAATGGATGAAACTAACATGGTAAGGAAACTTTAGGTTTTTATGCTACGGTGATGTATACGTATGTTTTTGTTTCGCTTATATTGATTATCATTGTTTAAAATATGAATGCTAAGACAAGTCCATTTTTGCAGGTATTGTTTACTGCAGAAACCATGATGAAGAAGGGGAGGAAGAAGCTTAGAATTGTTGAAAGCAATTCTGACATAGATGTTGTTGAAGTCCCATCGATGGTGAAGATTGAGATAGTGTACAAAGACACTAAATCGATTATAGGAGCAGAACCTGAGCTAAAATGGGGCCACATATATCCTATGTTGGTTGAAAGAAAAGTGCCAGAAGCTGGATTGGGGGACCTAGCTTTGTACGAGAACATTTTGAGGTCTGGGTTAACCAAAATAGCCACTAGGCCAGAGATTTTTCCCTGGGCGGAGGTCATGGGATGGTTGTTTCCCAAGATAAACACTGTAGGAATGATAATAAATGATGAGGAAGGAAATCATGTTGCATCATTCGCACCTACATTCATTTCAAAAGCATACAATCTACCAGAAGCAGAAATAAGTGTAACAACAGAGTGGGACAAGAGTCTAAAATTTGAATATACAACCACATCAAAGGGGATGGTGGCTGAGGGGAAGACCTTCAGACATAAACAGTCAGGGGAATATGAGACAGCCCATCTTCGAACCCCTTTCAGGATAATAGCGTTAATGATAAGTAGGTTGTATGGTAGGGTTGATGGAAAGACATATAAATTTGCATGGATTCCCCTCATGTATTATGTAGCTATGGAGAGGAAAATTTTTAACTAGGCAGATATAGCTACCAGAAACTTGGCCAAATGTGTCAAGGCAGCTCAAGAAGGCCTGAAACAGATAAAATCAGAATTTTTCATGCCATCCTTTTTGATAGATTGCATACTCTATAGACATAGGTTTGAGAAGATTAACTATGTATGGAAGGAGGGGAGGGCCCCTATATATGTTGCAAACCAGATTATCGGAGCCCATAAATATCATAACCACTACCAGCTGATATGTGAGGAATTCCTCAGACCCTTGTATAAATTAATCTTTTTAGAAGATTGTCCATGCCTTTCAGAAGGAGCTGTAGAATCCATAAAAGAATATGGAGATTATTTTTTCACCGAAGATGGCACGTATCTGAGAATGTACGGAGACACCAAAGCACCCTCACTGCTGCCCAAATATGAAACAGACTACATAGTGCTTCAGGAGGCAGTTAGACAAGCATTTCTATATGGTTTTGGAAATCATTTATTTGATATAAAGAAAGCTATGTTCCCACCTGTACCTTTCTATATAGGGAGCTACAAGTTTAATGGGGTAAAGAGTGCTCTGGACTTTGTTAAAGAGCTGGGAATCTTTCATTTCAGAAAAGTGAGATTCCACATAAATGACTCTCAAGGAAAGGTGGCAGCTCATAAAGCAACTCATAAGGTGAATTATGAGTATTCATACTATGTAGATAAAGAGGATCAAGTGTTCATAAATGTCTACAGTATGGCAGTTGTGAGCAAGCGGTTGAAGAGAAAAGCATATGGGGTCAAGGGAAGTAGCAGTAACAATCCATACCAGATGCAGCTCCAAATAGCAGATGAGATGTTGAAAATACGAGAAGTGGTAGCTAGGTTGGAAGAGATTGTGAGTACATATTCCCATTTTAAAGACAAGACCCAAGATATCCTGGAAATTCTTCAAGGGCATTTGACTTCCAGTTAGAAGCAACTAAGGAACCTCCAGCAAACACCCCAATCAAAGACTCAGAGAGAATGAAGCTGGAATGCGAGATGATAGAATTCGAGGATAAAGTTGCTCAAGAACTGGTGAAGGCATCTCAGAGGACTAAAGGTGTTTGCATAGAGTTCCATAGAAAGGTGCTTATAACTTACAACCGTTGCCAAACATCTGCAAAGAAGAGGTTAGACGAGTTACCTAAGCATGAAGAATACTTAAAACAATTGCAGGCCAAATGGCAGGAGGATGAACTTGGTATTCAGCTGATCAAAGGTTTATATGAGAGAATGCTTAGGACTGTGATAGCCCAGGCAACAATAAGCAACCATTTATTGGAAGATCAACTTCGGTTGATTCCAGCCAGGATTGCCAATATAAAAGCCCAAGTTGCCAAGCATGAGGTCACTCTTAGATTCCTAGAGCCATCAGAGTTTGAAACTATAGTGACAGATGCTGATATATGGAAGAATTTCATTAATAAGGCGGCTGGGCCCACTTAAATGTTTGTTTTATTGATACATTTTTGTAATATTTATATTTGTCCAAATTAGCGAACTCACTAGGAGACAAAGTCCATTTTGTAACTGATTTGTAAAAGAAACCCAAAGGGCAAGGAAGGCCAAGGGACATCTTCAATTTGTATAAATATAGATCAAGTCGATGGAGAAAGGACTTTTCCATTCTATCTTTTTGTGAAGTTTATTGTAAGAAGAACTACTTCCTTTTATAATAAAGAAGGCTATTTTTCTGCTGGAGAAGGGGCTGTGAAGTTTCAAATGCATGCTGTAGATTGGTTGAATGTTGAATTGTTTCTGTTTCAGCTTATCCTACAACTATGAAATTGTTCTAAATTATGAATTACTTCCATGTTATGAATGTTTTTCCTGTTATTTCTTATGAAACTAATGCAGTATATTGAGCGATGAATGTTTTAATCAACAATGAGCTATCTCTTTGTTTATCTTCCTCTGTGTATTCATGTATTCTGAATTATGAACAACTACCTGTAATATTCTTTATGCAATGCCATGTGTATATTTTGATTTCTAATATGAAATATCAAATATATGTTTTTTCTCATATATATATATATATTCCCTTAGCATCATGTATTAAATATTATTACTTCGAAGTTCAAAGAGAATTTTACGTGTAATGAAAATTTAGAGGGTAAAAGAAAATTAAGGTTATTAACCCTAATCTTGAAGATCAAAATTATCTCTTTGTTTTTCTCATGAGCTACATAGTGAAACACGGTGTAGGACCTTTCCTAAAACTCTGTGGGCTGAAAGGATCTATCATCTTAGTGAGATTATGAGTGTTGAGGATGAAAAGCACTTCCTCTTAGATTTCCTTATATATACACCCACATAAGACCTCACTTTCAAAACAATTTTTGTTACAATACAAACATGCCCAACCTTCTTCCAAATCAAAATTATAGTTATTTAAGAAGGTTCGTCTCCAAGCTTTTTGAGCACAAAAATAAAACTCTAAAAAAAACCAAGTGGTTCCATGCTATTCTTTGTCTAAGGTATCATTGACAAAAAATTGATGAATCATATCATCATCATCATCATCCATAATTTGAATTAATTATAAATAAAAGTAAATTAAAGAGTAAACAAAGTCCATTTTTATAACAAATTTAAATTAATTGTAAATAAAAGTAATTTGAATTAATTGTAAGTAAACTTAAATTAAAAATTAAACAAAGTCAAATTTTTATAACAAATTTAAATTAATTGTAAATAAAAGTAAATTAAAAAATAAACAAACTCAATTTTCATAACACATTTTTTTAATTAATAAAAAATTATTATTTTTAAATATCTCCATATTTTTTTAAAATGTGGTTGACCATTTGTTAGAGGGCTACTTCAGGGAAAATTTTCACAACATTTATTACAAAGGGCTCCACAAGAGCATCATGTCACTTACAATCTGAGTAGAAAATTTTCACAACATTTATTACAAAGGGCTCCATAAGAGCATCATGTCACTTACAAGAGTAGAAAATTTTCACAACATTTATTACAAAGGGCTCCATAAGAGCATCATGTCACTTACAAGAGTAGAAAATTTTCACAACATTTATTACGAAGGGCTCCACAAGAGCATCATGTCACTTACAAGAGTAGAACCTGGGTAGGGAGGATAGCATTCATTCCTCGAACCACCCAGGCTACATCCATTTGACAAATATCTCCATATTTATTTATTTGATTGTGGTTCATTTTTTTTCCTTCTTCGTCATCATCAATTTAAATTAATTATAAATATAAGTAAATTAAAAACTAAACAAACTCAATTCTTGTACCAACTTTTTTTTAAATAATTAAAAATTACATCAACTTCTTTTTAATAATTAAAAATTTATTATTATTTTTTAAATAATTAAAAATTGCACCAACTATTTTAAATATTTAAAAATTGCACCATCTTTTTTTAATAATTAAAAATTTATTATATTTAAAAACCTATAATTTAACCATGCTTATTTGATGGTGTTGTACCTTCACCACAGCTTACAACTATTAACCCAAAGACTTTTTACGGATGAAAATTTACAAGAGCTTACATTAAAAACTAGGAACAATAATAATAATTACATTACATGAATTGTGACAGCTAACAACATGATTTGTGACAGCTAACAATTCTTCAGGAATTGTTGAAGATCGTCAATAAACTTGGAAGACAAACCGTAAGGAAGGAGATGAAATCCATGGAGGCCATTCTCGTAGAACAGAAGCTCTACCTGTTTGCCCATCTTTTTCAGATACTCAAAGTATTGAAGATCCCGATCTTTCAGGATGTCCAGCCCACCTACAACCACCAACGACGGAGGCAACGATAGCCCCGATATGGCGGAAGAATCGGCGCCCATTACGTTGGCCGCGGGGTGGTCTCTCGTGGCCCCTTCCGGCAGAAACGCCTTCCAGTACCAATCGGTGTACTTCAACGTAAGTAGCGGAAGACTGTTGCTCAACCTCACCTCCACCGGCGTCCTCTCCTCCCCGCCAAAGAAGGGCTGAATGAGCACGTGCCCCACAATCTTGACTGGACTCATGTCCCCTTCTCCCGCCACACGGCATCCCACATGGTGGACGATGTTCCCGCCCGCGCTTTCGCCCATCAAGAAGCACCGCGACAGATCGGCGTTCGAAGGCAGGTAGTCACGCCCGTTCTCGCGTAGCCACGCGAGGGCCGCGAAACAATCATCGTAAGCAGCGGGGTACTTGTGCTCTGGAGCCAAGCGGTATTCCACCAAGAGGACCACTGCTCTTCGTTGCCTGGCTAGCCTACGACAGAAGTCGTTGTAGATCCCGTCGCTCGCCGAGAAGAAGCAGAAGCCTCCACCATGGAAGTAGACGATCACGGGCAACGTCCCCCCGTCATCGTTGTCCTGGTCGTTGACGGGAACAAAGACACGGATCCATAAACCCATGGCCTCGTTGATGACGATGTCTTTCGTATAGACTCCGCGAGTGGGCGTCTCATTGGCGGAAGCCTTGCGGATCAACCACGCAGCGAGGCGCCGGTTAACGGTGCCATCGCTTCTCATGCAGACACTGAACCCTATTTTCGCAAACAAAGAGAGGCAGTGGACGCGACAGGGGAGAGACCTTATCAGGGAAGACTCTACGCGGTCCTGGTGATCAGAATTGCCCGCCATTAAACAGGAGAAGACGAGCAATATCAGTGGCAATCGGGAGACCTGATCTGGCTGCCTGGAAACTCAAATTCTGAAATCCATCGCCTCGGTCGATTATATGTGAATGTAAACGAGCGAAGAGATGGGTGTCGTGCATTGTTTGGAAGATATGAATGGCCAAGCTAATACAGACAAGTGAGATGTTACGTCTTTGACAATGCCAATTTCTTATATTGCACCAACCGAGTGTATGGAAATATATTTTATGTATATATTTTATATATATATATATAACGCCAAAACATTGGGTACGCTTTCACACTTCACCATGTGGTGCAGTGGGCAGAACGTAAATATGATGGTGATTTTAATTACGCTGTAAGGCGTTTCTCTCCGAACAAGTTCGGAAAAGAACTGTTCATTTTCGTCTATAGCTCCAATGGGATGATGGCACGTGTTTGATGTTGACGATCTGGAGGTTCCGCCGCGTGTTGTTTGATTTACCTACCACTGTGGCGTGTTCGAAAAACAGAGCCACCTCTTCCCATACCTCTGTGCATTGAATCGTACCTCTTCCCATACCATTTATTCGATGACAGACTCGCACGACATTCTCGCCAAAAACTGGAGCTCGGCCGATGCCTGCACAGGGAAATGGCAGGGCATAACCTGCAAAGACGGCAGAGTGTTCTTCATTTCGCTTTCTCGCTATGAATTACGAGGGCCCCTCGATCCGCTTTCTTCACTCAACCAGCTCCGGGTTCTTGATCTTCAGGGAAACTGGCTCAATGGTAGCCTGGATCCATTGTCAAATTGCCTCAATCTCAAATTGCTGTACTTGGCTTCCAACGACTTCTCGGGTACGATTCCTACTGAGCTTGCTGGACTCAAGCGTCTGCTGAGGCTCGACGCTTCTGATAACAATCTTCAGGGATCGATTCCGCAAGAGATCCGGAATCTCACGCCTCTGGTAACTTTGCGTTTGCAAAATAACATTTTGTCAGGGCTGTTGCCGGATCTCAGCTTCCTGCGGGACTTTAATGTCTCCAACAACGAGCTTTCCGGCGAGGTACCCCGTCGGCTTCTCGATAAGTTTCCAGCGTCGGCTTTCACCGGCAATGCTGGTCTCTGCAGGCGGAGTCCTTTCCCGGCGTGTACCATTCCGCCTCCTTTGGCCGTGGTGGTGCCGTCGAATCCCAGCTCCGACCCGGGTTCGAGTCCCCCAGAGGAAACGAGAGTCAAAACCAGGGCTCTCAGCACGAGGGCTGTCGTTGCCATTGTGGCCGGGGATGCTGCTGTTCTGATTCTGATAACGCTCGTTTTTCTGGTGTATTACTGGAAGAAGTATGTCAGGGAGGCCGAGTTTTCCGGCAAGGCGGCCGCTGATAAGATGGATTTCTCAAGCGGTGCTCAGACGCCGGAGTTGGAGAGGAGTAAGCTTGTGTTCTTCGATCGGAAGAAGCAGTTTGAGTTGGAGGATCTTCTGAGGGCGTCGGCAGAGATGTTGGGGAAGGGGAGCTTTGGGACTGCTTATAAAGCTGTTCTTGATGATGGCTATGTTGTTGCTGTCAAGAGACTAAAGGATGTTAACCCTTCTGGGAAGAAGGAATTCGATCAGCACATGGAATTGATTGGCAAATTGAGGCATCCCCACATAGTTCATCTTAGAGCTTATTATTATGCAAAAGAGGAGAAGCTTCTGGTTTACGATTATCTTCCCAATGGGAGCTTGTATTCTCTTCTACACGGTCAGTGGATTCTCTGCTTTTCCTGGTTATTTTGTGCTTGGTATTTTCATGGTTCACTACTACATTTCGATCCAAAATCCGACAGTTTTTTCCGACGGCGCGTGGATTTTTTCTTTTAACCGTGCCAAAAATCAGAAAGATGATTTTTTTTTTTGAAATGGTGGGGATAAGCGTCGCTTAAGCGATGAATATCCTCCTAAGCGTCGCTTAAGCGACGACGCTTAAATTGCTAATTCATTTAATAATGTCCTAAGCGTCGCTTAAGCGACGACGCTTAAATTGCTAATTCATTTAATAATGTCCTAAGCGTCGCTTAAGCGACGACGCTTAAATTGCTCAATCATTTAATAATTTGTCTTAATTGGTTAATTATTTAAAATGGAAAG
>LPNX010717403.1:0-74784 GCA_001517045.1 Pseudotsuga menziesii
TATATATATCAAATATGAATACCTAAAAAGGACATATGTTTCCGGTTTTCGATATTCAAAATATCGAGAATCGAATTCGGGAAACGAGCAAATTATTTGAACAAAAACTTGAGTCTTCGGTTTCCTATATCCGAAATGTCGAAAATCGGAAATCGCAGATACGACAAATACCTTTAACAAAAATTCGATTTTGCGATTTCCGATATCCGATTTCGAAAATTGGGTATTGTGTTTCGGAAATTGGAAATTGGAAATCTGATTTTTTTTGTTCTTTATTTAAAGTTCATTTAAGGAAATAGAAGTTGATCTAAAAATTTTATATGTTAATTATTTTCTGATATATAATAACTGTCCTACTTAATAACTTTTACCATGAGTGTCTCAGTTTCCTGAGAAAGTTTAGTTTAAAAGGCAATTATTTCTCCATTTATTGGATATTTCTTGAAATAAAAGCATATTTCTTACATTAACAAGTGATAAAAAAAAACTAGTACATTTATAGAGCAAACAATGAGAAGCTTCAACCACAGTTTGCTTTTAAAGACTTTGAAGCAAGTAAGCTTTCCTCTTGTTTCCTACGTTGGACAAATGGATTGTGTTGCATTCGAGAGTATCTGGAAAAAGAGAAAGGTGGAGAAATACGAAGGCCTGAAAGAGATGTAACTCTTGGTATTGCAGTGAATGTGAGCCCTTGTCTATCAGTGTTTCCAATATCTATTGTAACATTTTGTAGGGTCATACCTTGGGCTTTATGAATTGTTAAACCCCATGCCATATGAAGTGGTAGTTGTCTACGCGATCCCCTTGTTATAGGATATATTGGAACATAAGTAGGATTCAAAGCATCCCACAAGGGTCCTTTGTAATAGAGGAATTCGACAACAACAAAAGATGGTGAGCTAGGAGGTTGTTCATTAGAGTTGTAGACAATGTCAATGACTTTTCCAAGTGAGTCGTTAACAAGTCCTACTTGAACCCATAAATTAGCAGTTAACATGACTTGTTGACCAATATCAAGAAGGACCTTTAATGGCAACTGCTCGTCGTCAATGGATCCGTGGCTATGTTTGTTCCTTTGTTCTACAAAGCAATGTGCAATTGGCATATTAAGTTGTTTCAGCATGTGTTTATTGTGCAGTGCAACATTGGTATTGGTGGGATATAAGAGGATAGATTGTTGAAAAGAATAGTTTTGCACATCTGAAAGGCATGAGCTTGTTCTTGTCATTAGGAGTGCCCAGTATTCAATAGTTGGTGTTCCATTTCGTAGGTTTAGAAAGAGTTGTTGAAAGGCAATTTAAGAAGGGTTATTTCCTTGTCGTCGAAAAATTGTTTCTAGCGTGATAAAAGTATCAAATGTACACCATAGATTTGTTCCAATGGATGAGCCTGCATACATGGGGATGTCCTTTACAAGAGGCAATTGTCCAAAGTCACCAACAAGGATTACAGAACAACCATCAAATGGGATTGTACAATTTGAGGGGAAATCTTGACATAAGCATGCATCAATTTGAGTCAACATTTTTGGTCCAATAAAGCTCATTTCATCTATGAGAATATAGCAAATGTGGCGAAGTTTTTCTTGAAGTTTTGAAAGGGATTGGCCTTCAAGGGGTTGCATTTCACCAATGGGAATTCGAAGAGAAGAATGTATTGTAAATTCGTGTATGTTAAAAGTAGCAACACCAGTTGGAGCAAGGAGAAGAAGTGGGGAGGCACTTTGTTCAGATGTGGTTTATAGTGTAGATTTTAAGCAAGATATGAGGTAAGATTTCCCGGTGCATGTAGTACCTTGAATCACCATTTTGAGTGATGGGGTCGATGTAGTGTTTCCAAAATTATAAATGACAACATCAAAGGCTATGCATTGTGTGGGAGACAAGGAATCAAGTGAATTGGACAACGATAAGCTATCTTCATGTAGCTGGGTGGACAAGTGAGTGAGGTCAATGAATGATGTTGTTGTCTGATGCAAGTCTGTGGTTATATTGTTATGTGTCCAATTGTGATTTTTGTCAAAATGACTATGTCCAAGCATTTCAAGGTCATTAATTTGGATGTTGTTGCCTGATCGCATTTGAGAGAGATGTTCCCATTCATCCATGGTATGGGACAACATAAAGGTAATAGCATCGGAGTTTGAATGATCGGATAGAGGTGTAGAGGGTTCTTCTTGTGCACGTTCAACATGCCAGACAACATATGTGCCTTTAATCTGATTCCAACGAGAAATAATTTCAGAAGTTGTTGTTCCAATATCCTGAGGGATGGAACAAAAAGGTTTGTATAGAAGAAGTTCGCTCCAACAAAACGGTTCAAAAGATGAAGAATCAAAGGGAGGAATGGAAATGAATTGTGGATAGACTCTAACAATATTGTGATGCAAGTTTTGTTTCCATGGATTTTTTTTTTTGTATTAGGAGAGAAAGACCAAGAATGAGTAGCTTCAAGTAGGGTTAGATGTTCAAGAGCAAGTGGTCTTTGCATGTATGCAAATATGAAGCGGGGGTTGGAGGGGCGTTATTAGTGCCATTAGAAACATGGCGGAAGACACTTTGACTGACATTCAGCGAAAAGAAGTGATAGCTACAAAGTACAAGTGGGAGTTTTTGCAGCATGTGACATGTCTCTTGTGCACTAATGTCTCGTTCTACAACTGTTTGATTGGCTGAAGAATGGGGTCACCACTTGGTGCTGCATGTGCAAGGCGAAAGAGAATTGCATGGTAGCTTTTTCATTTTGGCTCTACTTTTGATGCATACTTTGAAATGTATTTGAGGACAACATGTCTAGAAAGAACAGGTTGGCAATCAACATTGGCCCTCCATATTGAAAGCATGGTAGGGTTGTGAATATTGAGAAGAGAATCATTTCTTGTAGGATTGTATGTTTTACGTCCATTTGGATCAATGAATAATGAAGAAGCAGGTTGTAGCTCATATGGAAAACCATAACGACATTAAATAGATGTTCCTTTTTTGCGAAGGCAAGTTGATTCTGAACATCTGGTGTGTCTTTGAACAAAATTTACAAGTTTTTCATAGTCAACTCAGTAGTTTGATGCAAATATGGATGATGATACAAGATTGCATGGATCATTTGTAGTAAAATGGTGTAACCCAGATGTTGACAAGTGTGAATCATGAGGATTCCAAGCTGTAACATATGTGTCAAAAAAAAATTGCAGCTTCAACTGCAAGAACATCTTCCCAATGTAAGATGTCCATATTTGGTGCATCTGCCAACCAAATAAAACCATGAATGTGTGTGGATCCTCTATGTTTCCATTCATACCTACATGGGAGGAAAAGGAACATATTAGAAATGAAATGTACAAAGTGAAAAATACGAAGAGAAAAATAAGAAGGAAGAGATGGTAAAATACCTGCACCAAGAATCCATTATATGAAAACCTTTTTCAAGCACCTCTTGAAGGAATGTTTTGAATTTACTGTGCATGTATTGTGATGTAATATGTGGATTTGATATGATGTTGTGAACTTTCCATTGGTAGTCTTGAGCTAAACCGATAGAACGTCCAACATGCATTAGAACATGCAAATCTAGCCATTTTGTGTTAGTTGCACTAAGGGTAAAGAAGAAAGTTGGTGTACCTTGTTGATTTGTCATATTTGTCAGTTCAACCCTAATTTTGTTCCAATATGAGTGTGTTCCATGTAATGAAGATCCAAACCTTACGACCCGCTCACCAATTTTCTGATTAGGCACGTCTTGCAATTGGTTAACAAGCTCAAGTATTGTTAGAGGTAGTGTATCTTCAAGATTAGTTTTGACAAAAACAGAGGCAGTAGCATTACTTTGATGACGCATAATTACATTGTATATGTAGTACCGAAATTGAGGATGTTGGCCAAATCTGTTTTCATGATAGTGAATTAGGTGAAGTGAATATTCGTGCATATCAACCTCATGAATGCATGGTTGTTTAAGCATTGTTGTAGCTGTGGGGAACAAAGTTGGAAAAGCCATGGAAAGAAGTCCTTCTTTGTTGTATTCATTGATAGGGGAAATGCCTATAGGGGTCCAATCAATAGAAGGTGGTAGTGGGATATTTGGTATGAGTAACAACTGTCTAATTTCTTCAACCTCAGTTCTAGCATTAGTTTGTGTTGAAATAAATGAGGAGGATTCTAATTCATAAGGTTCAAATGAATTTGGTGGTAGAACTGTAGAGGAAAATATTTGTTGATGAGATAATGTAGCATTGTTATTCCAAGTTGAAATGTTTGTTGAGACAAGAGGCAATGAAGCTAATGCACCTAGATTGACCTGTACATCCTTGTAGTATGGGTCGTACATCATTTTGTATTGAAGGGCATCAAGAACACGTGTTCGAATAACAAACAGTTCATATGGATTGTTTGTAGAGTTGCATTTGCGAACAACAAGGATGTCAAGTTCCTATATTAAATGGGGCAAGTATTTGGCAATATTGGAAATATCTTGGGGGAAGCAAATAGTATGTCCAACATATTTATATTGACCACCATTAGCATTAGTAACTTGTAAGATTGGATTAGCATGACTAATGAGCATTTATTCAACTTGTGTAAGTACTGTGAGGACAAGTGGTTGGATGCCTGGGTCCATATTGTTTTTGAATGAAAATAAATGGCCTTTTCATTCTAACATACAAAGAGAACAAGTGTATGCATCATGGAATTTTTTTGTTACAATATCAGGGTAACATTCTTTGCAAATCGAGCAAACATGCATATTAGCCAGCTGATCCATTTTTTTACGAAATTGTTGATGTGCATCATCGAGGCGGGTGTTTGATGAATTTAGCATAGATGGTGGAAGTGAAGGTTTGTTGGAGGGTTTGGCAAGAGAAACTAGAGAAGACATATCCACAAGTAGTCGAGCAGCTTTGTAAAGAAGACGTTGTCTCTTGTTGTTTTTATCTATGTTATGTGCATATACAAATCTTCTTCGTGCATTGGCTTGTTCATTGTCATGAGTTGGCATAATGCCTACAAGGAAACCGTAAAATTATTAAAGACTTATAAGCTTTGATTGCTGGTAGTGACACATTTTCTATATGTATTAAGTGCAAACTATATCGGTATAAAGCAGAAGACAAAAAGCAAATGTTAACTGATCGCATGTTGGGAACTAAGAATGTTCCTAGAAAATAATATTGATGGAATTTATTTTTATTTATTTTTTATTATTTTTTTCAGGCCGTACTAAGAATGTTCCTAGAAAATAATGTTGATGGAATTTTTTTATTTATTTTTCCAGGTCGTACCTTGATAATTGTAGGAAAGCACCAATATAGAAGAACAAAATCTAGTATGAAAAAGGATATATGAAAAAAATATAATATTTGTTAAGAAATAAGAGAAGAAAGTTGTTAATTCAATAAATAAACAGAATAGCAAATTCTCATGTATTCAAAATTAATCATACAGGTTGCATAAACAATTTAGGTAAAAAATGTTAAGTGATAGGTTCTAGAGTGAAAGTATCACATTGCAAAATAGAATTTGCCAATAATGTATTTTCAAAGAATATGAGAATATATCAGGTCGAAAAAAATGTATATATTTATGTATCAGGTGAAATTTTTGATTATGTATTTTCAACCATGACAATTGATGCTGATTCAGTTGAGAGAAGACACACGTCTTTTCTTGAGATGACCAAAACATTCATTATAGACAATAAAGAGTATGCCTATGTATAAGGTTGAACAAACTTATATATTTATGTATCTAGTGAAGTTGTTGATGATGTATTTTCAACCATCACAATTACAAATTTTAGGCATGCAATTTCGTAGAACGTCCCTGTTCTAACTTATAGAGTAAAAAGTCAGGTCCTTTGTACTATTTCAACAATTGATGTTGATTCAGTTGAGAGAAGACACAAGTCTTTTGTTGATATGCCCATGAGTTGGTTTGCAGCATCATCAAAAGCTATCACACCATGAAGATATCCAGTTACATCTTCCAAGTCAACCTTTAGTATGTATCGGTATTCACATTCAGGAAACTCCCCATCACGTTTACCACAATGCCAAATGTCTCCAACTTTGTCGGCAATATTTTTCATGCATTGTATACCACCAACAAAAATAGGGCATTCAAGGAAATGAAAGCAATCCATGTTAAAATTTCTGATGGTTGCAACAAGAGAACACCAAACATTTTTTTTAGATGCTTGAAGAGTTTGTAGCTCATTGATGGTAATGATTTTTCGAGGACCAGAATAAGAGGCATTGAATTTGCAGCTCAAAGAGGGTGATGCTGAACGAAATCCATTGTCATTAAACCATTTATAGAGAGCTGAATTTTGTTCAATATTTGGGTTTTTAAATATAGTAGAGTTGGAGATAGTGCCAACAATTTTTCCATTAAAATCTGTAACACGGTCACCTTTGATCATTACCGCTGGAGGAGTAGGTAAGCCGCGAAGGCTCACAAGCTCAGCTCCTTGAATTTGGCAATGCTCTCCCTAAAGTGTTATGTCAATACTATAGCCTAACATGTCACAAAGTCCAATGGTTCACCTAATAGTTTCAACACCATCCCGTTTTCATATCATGGATGTAGGTGAAACTGAAATGACAAGTCCAACAAGGTCAACCATGGAATTTACTGATATAGTTTGAATCTCCTAAATAGTTTTAAAGTTAAAGCAATATAAAGGTATTAAGGGATATTCATCTAAGCATGGTTGGATGGTTGAGGTGGAACCTAGAAAAATCTCATTATGGTTTTTCAAATGGTTGAAAATTGGATTGGATGCTTTAACTGTGCCATTTGATACCATGTACACTATTCCTATTTGTATTTGGTCATACAAAGAGAGTGACAATTCATTGAATGTAGAGATATGTATTTCATCGTACGAAGCATTAACAAGGTTAACTCCAAACACTTTTCCAGATCCTCGTTGGTTTCCATATTCATGTATGTTTGTTTTGGCAGTAACTCGGCCTTGAATGTTCCAAACTTTGCTAGAAGAGGACAATGATGTGAATGGGATAGTCGATCCAATGAAGCTAGGGTTTTCATTTATTGAGCTAGCGTTGATTGGAACATAGGAACTACTCTCCAAGGGAGAAGGTACAGGTAAGTGGTAAGGTGCAAGATCTCCAATAATTGTTGCATCCACTATGACAACCTCGAGTGCAACCAATGCGATAGTCCTGTGAGATGAAGTATGTTAGAGATGAATGGGAGAGAAAAATATTGGATGCATGAACAGTGTGAAACTGATTGAGAGAAAAATAACGAGGAAATTAAATGTACGTTGCATTATGTACAATGTTGCATGTACAATGGGTAATTTTGATTATAGTTCCTTATTTTAGTTGTCCATGTTGGAACCGAATAGATGATGAGTTGAGTGAGTTCACTTGGTTTAATGCGGAGACCTGTACCAACGGGAAAAGGTTGACAACACCATGTAGAAATAGTGAAATAGAATCTTCAGTTACCATAGTCTCCATAACGTGATGGTTGTTTTTTTCCCGTGGAATGAAATAGAGCATGAAAAAATAAAAAATATTGGAATGTAACATAATCATTTAACCATAATAAAATGGATATATAAAAACAAAATTCTTCGCATTAACATATTTCATTACTTTGGTTGTTGTTAATCATTAACATATTTCATTACTCTGGTTTGTATCTATTTGAACTATAAATTTATCGAAATTGCGTGAGGAAACCGAAAGTCGGTAAGAAAGAAAGTAAGAATCCAGAATCCTACATTTCGCAATCAAGAAATACTATATTATCCAATAAGGAACATTGTATGTTCCGATATGCCATTCCCTGATTTCTGATTTCTAACATTTCGGATTCTGAAAATCCTATATTTTCAAATAAGGAACATCTCCATGTTTCGATTTACGATATCCAACATTTCAGAATCAAGAAATACTATGTTTTCCAATAAGGAACACCATATGTTCCAATTTCTGAAATTTCGAATTATGGAAATCCTATGTGTTCAAGTAAGGAACATCCTATGTTCTGATTTCCAATTTTGCGACATTTTCGGGAATCCTATGTGTTCAAATAAGGAACATTTCCATGTTTCGATTTTCGATTTTCAACATTTCGGAATCTGAAAATCTATGTCCTATGTTTTCCAATAAGGAACACCATATGTTCCGATTTTCGATTCCCCAATTTCGGATTTGTGAATAAAGAACATCCTATGTTTCAATTTTTAAACATTTCGGATTGCAGAAATCCTATGTCCTATGTTTTCCAATAAAGAACACCATTGTATTCGCCAAGATTCCCCAAAATCTGATTTGCGACATTTCCAATCTCATAAGTTTTGTATTTTCAAATAGAAATGTCGAAGTTCCTATTTCTGATTTTCGACGTTTGGGTATTAGAAACCAGAAAACCTCTATTTTCAGGCTTTATTTTGACTATTCGTATTCTTTTCGCAGAACTCATTACTCTGCTAAGTCCATCCTTATTTTAAACTCTCTTTGTGTTATTTTTCATCGCTCTGCCTCTAAATTTGGTGGAGATTTGGCTTCAAAACTTGGTTTCATTCTGTATATCGACCTGGTAAAGTGGATAGTTAACAATGTAAGCTTTAAACAAGAGTTTTTGACTGACCAATACTGGAGAAGGATAATGAAATACATATCAGAAAAGCTTTGTAGTGACCTTGCAGCTTAGGCTGAGTTCCTTACCTAAAACAAGTATATCATAAAAACTAATTCCTATAATTTTATTGGCATAGCATGAGTACTACACCATTATGAAGCTACATAACCAATACAAGTCACAGCCCTTTTGCAACAGAGTGGGGGAGTAAGAGTCAATTAAAACACAACAAGGGTGTTTCACCATCTCATAAGCAACATTTTCATTTAGCCAAGAAACTAATACCTGACATTTTATTGACAGGCATGACATAACCAATACATGTCACAATCTTTTTGCAACAAAGCAAGAGTCACATTCAATTAAAACAGAGCAACAATGTTTCACCATCTAATACGCAGACTAAATGAAGAACTAAGGAATACCTGCAAATTTAACAAGGTGCAAAATCTTAAGATGGAAACTCGAAGTGTAAATGAAACGTAGCAAAATCAATATAATCAAAACAAAGGCAAATAGTAAGAAATAGTGGTTACCTGAAGGCCTGTTTATATGTGGAAATCAAAGGCAGTGCAGCAACAAATGTGGTAAATCAAGTATTGTAAGAAGATCTTGGAGATCATCATAAGATGAGGAAAAATGAAGATATAGCCCCATGTGTCTCTCAAACGACAAACTTTCTTGCATTAATGGAGCAACAATGCACTGATGAAGCATTAATGTGAATGAAGGGATATGGGCAAAGTGTATTTCATCGACTGAACCAGCAGTGAAACAAAACCATGACCAAATTGATGCCCAAATTGAGAGCCTAAACATAGAAAATCCCTCGAGAAAATCTTAGGCTAAATCCAAATAAACTGTTTTATTGAAACTCACAAAATCTTAGCAAGGGCCATGTCGAATTGAGAGAAATGAACTACAATGAAGGACAACGAAAGGTTGTAGAAAAAATAATTTCTAGGACCGGTCGTTTAGGACAAAAGAGAGAAGTGTAGTGAAAACACGCAAGCCACTTGTAAAAAAAACACGGTAAACACCAACTGGGAAGAAGGATCCACAACTAAAAATCAATCCATTGAGTCCATCAATCCATTCATGCACATCAACAAATAGAAGTGTAATGAAAGGACACAAGCCACATGTTGAAAAAACACGGTAAACACCAACTGAAAATCAATCCATTGAGTCCATCAATCCATTCATGCACAACACCGGTCGTATAACACAAGACACTTGTGGTCTATGAGATAAAAGTTCTGAAATCGAGATTGCAGAATCAGGGACCCAACTGAAGTGCATTAAAAAAAACAACAATTGATCAGCATACATGCTTGAAAAAAAAAGGTTAGGACAATCAATCAATCATGCGGATCAACAACTGTAACAGTCAGGCATTTGATCATGTCCTTTGAGTGGACATTTGACACAAGACCTGTCCGACAATGCTAGTCCATGCCACCTTATTCGCTATTTGTCAGATCACGGGATATAACAACCCGAAAGTTTAACCATGGCATGATGTGGATAAACTCGCCAATCACCAGGCGGCACGTGTTAGAATGTCAATGGCCAGGGAGACGAGGAATCTTTTGAGACTGCGTCTCCATTGTGAAAATGCCTACGACGTAAATATAAGAAGTATATTTGTGTTGTATATATATATGTATATTATACATCTTTTAAAATAGTTAACATATGGAAAGTGGTATATGTATAACTAGTGTTTTTCAACCTATTGTTGAAACATTGTCAATTTTGAAAAAAATTATTTGCCTTTCGTTAAGAAACGTGGGTTTTCCCTTCAACCCAGAGCCTTGAGAGAGAGGAGGCCATGCCCACATTCCTTCTATCTAGCCTCTTGAGTATATGGTGTTTTGTAATACTTCAACACTTCATTTATAATGTATTTATTATGTTTTTTTTTCATTCAATTTTAATTTATTGATGTGCCAAGGGAAAAAGGAGATTTCACATCATTGTGTAAATCGCTCCACATACCTCACATCATACAAAGCTAAAATTGAAAAGGAATTTAGGTCCACTAATCGCGTTAATTTAGGGTCCATCAAATTAAGTCGATGAGTTTTTTTTATGATGACAATTGCCTTAATCGTAATGGCAATGATGAGTTTGTCTTATGTATCTGTAGAGCAATGCAAAGAACAAGCAAGAGGGAGATTTTCCCCAATAACATGCGTTGTAGCAAATGGGGTTGGTGAAATGATACATCAACATATTGCATGCAAGATTACCAAAGGCAAAGGATAAACTCCCACACCCACCCTTCCCACGTCATCTCCCGATGGACAAGGATCAATGGAATCCATGATAATTGAAGACATTTTCAAAAGCCACTTAAGCACACAAATGATGTCAATTGCTCGACCAAAGGATTCTACTCATATGTGGCCTTCATTGTGATTTCCAACGTCTTTCCCTATCTTTGGCAGAACCAATGATCTTGCTACTTGCCAAAGGGATTTCATTGCTTTATTTTCCAAAACCTCCCATAAAACCACAAATAATATTTTCGCTTCTATTACTATTAATTTATTTTTGCTCTAAGTTGACTATTGTTACCATATAAATATTGCCAACAATGGTTTTAAACCTGCCTTTGAACAAGTGGAATATGAACAACCCCAAACATTTTGTACATGTGGGGTTACTACATCAAAGCGGAGCAAGGGAATCCCCTCCCCAAATATTTATCGATATCCTCCCAATGCTTAACGCCTCTAGAAAGAGATAATATGTATGATATCTCATTCAAATATCATGGTGATATGATGGAAATAGATACTATGGATGAGGCATCATTCAAATGTCATATCGTGGTGATATATATATTTTGTCTTGATTCCCTCTATGGAATGTTGCAAATACATGCACACAAAAATCAACTATATGAAAGTCAATGCCAACTACAAACCCAACTTCAACTGCAACAACCAAATACCTTTCAATGTTATTGTGCAATCTCAACCTCACCTCATCAAAATTTTGTTTTTAGTATTGCCCAATTGTTGTCAACCATACAAAGAGTATACAATTGAGAAACTAACCAAACTACCCAAACTTAAAGCCTAATATATATTAATTTGTATGTGATTGAGAATAAATTACATTTCAAAGATAAATGTTTTCCTCGCTTATACTTTGGAGCAAGTGACCACGTTGGACGTATAAATTTTGTCTATGTAATTAAACAAATAAATTGATGAAACCAATTATCATAAACATAAATTGAATTAGAAAGTGCATCAACCCATAGCTTCCAAACATTCAACATTTGAATCTTAACTATTTTATTATACATGTGTATATATTGATGGACTTATAAATTGTGTAGATGTAATTAAACAAATAAAATGATAAAATCAATTATCATACACATAAATTGAATTGGAAAGTGCATTAACCCATAGCTTCCAACCATTCAACATTTGAATCTTAACTATTTTAGTATACATGTGTATATATTCACCATTGATTCAACTATACATTTCATAGTTATTACTAAACTTCAAGCAATCAACAAATAAATAGGCATACACATCAAACATGGAGATATATAGGAAACGACCGAAAAAATGGGAAGAAAATCCACAACACAAAAGTAGAGAACTTATCTTTATCCATGGAAGAAAAAAATGCTTATAATCCATGGCACTTCCAAATTGACCCCAACTCTTCGCTCTTCTCTCTATGATAAAGATAACGAAACAAATACAACTCTATCCCCTCTCCTTGCACATCTTCCTTAATTATAAGTAGAGGTAATGTTGACAAAGTCAACCTTAATCATTTGGTTAGGGATCAATCAACATAGTCAACCTTAATCCCTTTGTCTTATGCTTGGTCAAAATATTTTTTTCAAAACATTTGATGAGAGATTTGTTGACACGATGAAGCTTGATCCCTACTAACTATGCTTTATCAACTCAAGTTACAATAGGTTTTAATAGGGGCATTCTCTATCCAACGGTTATCTAGCATTGAACACTTGGTAGCCTCATTCTTATACATCTACGCTTAATCAAATCAAATAAAAATGAAGTCTTGGGTATCTTGGGTTTGTAATTCCCTATTCTAGTGATGTTGTATTCTCATCTTGCTTCACCTTCTATTTCTTTACACGTTATTTTCATTGTTCTTTATTTTTTCCTTTTTCAAACTTTTTCCTTTTGTGTTGTTGTTGGGGTACACTTTTCTTATCCTTGTTCGACTTTGTTTATCCTTCATTGATTTATTCAGTCCCATGATGTTCCCTTGTACTTTGTTTGGTAGCTTTACTAGCTTCAATCGTATTTCTTGCTTCTTTTGATGCTTTAGCGCCATTGCCATCTTCAACGTCCCTAGTTGACAACTATTTTTGGATTCGATTATTGTCCAAAACTTTGGCAATTGTCTTAGAATTCAACTATTCTTTTGGATAAATCGTTCCTCTATTCTCATCATGTTCAATGTATTTCCCATTTATCATTGGATTGGTTGTTATATATGTTGTCTTCAACTTATTTCTTTTGATTTTTCTTCATATCCCTCCATAGATGGTATAGTTGGGAGGAAGTGTCTCCAAATTTTACTTGTGTTTTATGCTTCTTCATCTTCCGTTGTCTTTTGCACTATCATTTCGTTCTTTGTCTTCTATAGACTTTTTCCCTTTCATTTTGTACTATCTTTCCTTTTCCTTTTGTTGGTCTTCTTCCTAAATGTTTTCAACTTCTTTTTCTTCTTTTTCCTTGATGTCTTTGGCTTCTTTCATCATTTTCCTCATTTAGGTTCTTTTTTTCTTTATATATTTGCAATAGTTATATCTCCTTTATTGACTAAGTGACCTTTATGAGGCTTTACTTGTGCTCTTACTTTTCATCCCTTATTCTATTGAGAAATGGTAAGTGATACCCTATTTCTTTCTTACCCTCCCAACAATTGTTGAGTCAGTGTGTATTGATTACTCTAATCATTATATTTGTTCTTAGTCCCTGGATGTCTTGTATAGGATTCCTACAATCATGTATAGATGCCATGTGTGTGGTTCTATGTTATAACTCGATATTGGTGGATGAATCAATTTGACTATGCAAAAGACATAAGGGATCAAGTTTGACCATGTAAATTGATCCCTAACTAGGTAATAATGGTTGACTCTGTCAACATACCCCTAACTAGATAATCAATGTTGAATCTATTAAGCCAACACCACTTATACATGACCAACAGATGTAAGGGAAGGGGATATAGTGTATTCATTCAATTATCTCTTTCATGAATAAAAGAAGGAATAATCGGGCTTAAGTATGGAGAGCCATGGATTGTAAACAAGTTTGATTCCATCAATAAAATAAGTTCTCTCCATTTGTGCCATGAGTTTTCCTCTTATTTTGTGGTTTGTCACCCATGTATATCCTTGTTTGATGTGCATGTTTGTTTATATGTTTAACTCTTGAAGTTCACTATAATATATGTTAAAATATGTATAGTTCAAATAATGCTTAATGTATACACATGTATAATATCATAGTTAAGATCTGATCACCGAATAACTAGCATGTATGAGTTAATGCATTTTTTGATAAAGTTTGTGTTGATTATAATTAATTTAGATAAATGTTTGTTTAATTATGTTGGAACAATTTATAAGAACAACATCTAAGACCCATTCCAGTATAACTTTACAACATGTTGCATTAGAAAGAGCATACATAATGATGATAATTTCTATAAGTGGATATCATACATTGTATGATTTAAAGCATACAAAGCACAATCTTATTTTGAATTTAATGATGAAAATAAGCAAATTGTTTTTTTTAACAAAAATGATTATAGATTATATTAGGAAAGCAGTGGTATGACCACTGTGAAAGAGTCTACAAAAATTCCAGGTCTGTTGTATGTAAACAGAGTCGAAAAGACACATAATTATACTTAACTAGCTATTGAAAGTATGACCAACTAAGAGAGTTACTGAGACCAATATACAACCGATATACAACATAGGGAGAATAACAAGGCTATTACAAAACTCAAGAAACCCAAAGACATAGAAGATCCAAAATTACTGCCCATGGCAGGAACGTTTCTGAGGAGTTGGATTTGGAGGTGCAACTGGGCCAGTGACCCTCTCCATTGCCATCCTTGAAACTTGCATCTCCAGTCTTTCGAAACGTATCTCCAATTCTGCTAACTTTGCTAGCATTGCTCGTTCAAATTGCGAGAGGGATTCAACAAAGTCCTCCCGAATTTGAAGTATGTATTTATCCATAAGATCAAAGCGGCATCCTCCTTCTTCATCAAGTCGCAGCAAGTAGCGCTTCTGAGTTCTCAGCTTCCTCCGATTATCCTTAAGCTCATCCTCTAACGGCAGGGAAGGGTCAACTGGAGCAGCCGACTTTGAGCTGGAGGCCATGAGGACAACTAGAAACCTTCTAAACCAAAGAACAAGAGTTAATATACCCTTTTGAGACCAACAAACCAAACAACAATCCACAGTTCTAGGGAGAGTGTTTACCAAAATAGAACCTTTAAAATCACGTGCAGTGCCCATTTTTTCCAAAATTCGAGCTGAGTTCCTCGCATGATCTGCATGGGGAGGGGGGGGGTGAGGAAGGCAGAGGATGTTGGTACAGATTCATTCTGCATTCAAGCTCGTGTGAGGACCCTCGAGGTGATGCAGAGTCTTTATGTCTTGTGCTGGTGGCCCTGAAAAAGAGACTCACATGCAACTTGCCATGAGCCAGCATGTGGGGAACCTTTAAGGGTTGCAACCACATAGGCAGGCAACGTGCCAGGCCCTTATTTTTCGCACCTAAGGTATTATGGGATAGAAAAGGGGGACAAGTTCCCATTTATATTGGGAAGCCCTTTGCCCAAATATGCCACTTCATTCAAGTTTCTTAAAACATGGAAAAAGTCTATCTTAAGGAAGGTTTTGGTAAGTCTCTGAATTTTATTAATTATTTGTCATTCATCTGAGTAGGAAGAGAGTTTGTCACTAGAGCTTGGATGATTATCCTAGAGTCCCCAATCACAATGATTTCAGAGATGCCATGAGCACAAGCTGGAAAGAGGCCTTGCCATAGGGCTAAAGCTTCGACTATGTTGTATGTATAATCTCTCAGACCCCAAGAATATGACCACTCTCGAACTTCATTGGGGTCATAGAGAACCAATCCCCCTCTTGCCTCCCCTGGATTTCCTTTAGATGCTCCATCGAAGAAGAGGGTATGGTGATGGAAGGTACTCAACCATTTAGTGAATTCGAGCTTCTCCAACCCGATTTCCCAAAAATATGTTATGGAAACAAAGGAAAATGTAGGAGCAGGAATATATGAAGAAAGACTATGGATCCAGGCTTCTTCAGAGGGGGAGAGAGGGAAGCGATTAGAGTAAGTCCAAAGGAGTCTGGGACAGTCCCCTAAAAGAGATTTAACTTTGATAACAACTTGAGCAACAAAGGAACACTTCTCTCTAAAAATGTGAGCATTTTTTTAGTACAGAGAAAGAACATAGCGAAATCCAGTTACTCAGAAGAGAAGGGATATCCAAAGGGAGTTGAACCAATCCAGACCAGATGGAGAGAGCCTTATTCCAAACATCTTATGTAAAGGGGCAAGAGAGAAGCAGGTGACATGTTGATTCCTCCTGTGAAAGGCATAAGAGGCAGCGAGATGGACCTTCCTAGCCTTTTCTCTGACGATTATCTCCTGTCAAGATACTATTGTGAGCTAGGGTCCAGATTAAAAAGTCTACTTTGGGAATAATTTTACTTTCCAAACTCCTTTCCATAATGCATGGTTGTCATGAACATTAGGAGCTGATTTGAGAAGCTTGTATCCTGCAACAACAGATTAGAAACCAGACTTGTACACCCGACCACGAGTTTCTTTGATTTTATTTGCTATCAGGGGATTTCATTGAAGAGAGGAGAGAAAAGTTACCTTTTCATTGAGCAGATGTGGAGGGCAGTTCTGTATCTTCCAGTCTTTCCATTCCATGGAGCCATCATTGTTCCAGGTGGAGATATCCTAGAGAGTAACAATATTTTGAGCGTGAAGGAAGGATTTAATTTCAGAAGTGCCAGGGGTAGAATCTAGAGGCAGGTCTCCCAGAATGGAGTCTACCCAAATTCTGTTTTTTTCCCATTTCCTGGAATCCAGGTGAGAGCAGGGGAGAAAAATCCAAGGGCCTTCAGATAGATGGAAAAAAATGGTGATCCCTTTGTGACTCTAGGGGGAGTGTTTAGACATTTGATCCGTGTTCCGAAGAAATATTTTTTCCAAAGACCTTGCTTACTCCAAAAACTCTTTCCTAAAACCACATTCCAAAGAAGCTTATCCCCTGAGGCTAATTTTTGAATCCGAAGGTCACGAATTTGGAGACCTCCTTATGAGATTGGCCTTAATATTTTCCCCTAGCTAACTAGCAGAAGCTTGTTTTCATTTTGTTTCCTCCTTTCCAGATAAAACACCTTAGAAGAACCTCAATCTTTGAGATGATACCTCTAGGTGCCAAAAGTATGGAACTTTAATATATAGGAATTCTAGAGAGGACTAAATTGATAAACACTACTTTTCTAGCTGGATTTAGCCAGGAGGAACCCCGATTGCTTATTCTAGCTTTTATTTTGTCTATCAGAGGAAGACGATTGGAGGATTTTGGATTTCCTTTAAAAATAGGGACTCCTAAATATTTGAAAGAATCCCATTGAGTTTTCCCTTATATTTCCAGAATTCTGGATATTTCTAACATCTCTTTTGGAGTGCAGTTCCAGCCGTCGATTTGACTTTTCTTGTAATTGATTTGGTTTTCCGATGCTTCTTGATACATATCTAATTCTTTTTTGAATTTTCTGGCTGATTAGTTTCTCGCTCCTCCTAAGAGGATGGTATCATCAACAAATTGTGCATGGTTTACATCCTTGACTTCTCGAGATATATGAAGACCCATAAGCTCTTGTTGAAGTTGGATTTCGTCCAGCTGGAAGCTTAGCATCAAAGCATGAATAACATAGAGAAGAGGGGAGAGGGGGAATCCCTGACGAAGTCCTCAGGAGGATTGAAAGAAAACTATTTCCTGTCCATTTACCAAAGGGGATATCCAAGGGCCTCTAATGCAAGCTTTCACCCAAGTTATAAAGCCAGGGTCGAAACCAAAGCGTTGCATAACTTGAAATATAAACTCATGACTTAATCTGTCAAAAGCATTAGCTAAATCCAAATTGACGACCATACCTTTTTTGCACCACTGAAGACTGGAATGGATTACCTCTTGAACTATAATAATGTTGCCAACAATATGCCTCCCTTTTATGAAACCCCCTTGATTCTCGGGAATGATGGAAGGAAGGATACTTTTTAGTCTATTAGCCATGACTTTGGTGATAATTTTATATCCAATATTACAAGGAGAGATTGGCTTGAAATGTGCAAAGGAGAGGGCCCCTTTTTCTTTAGGAATGAGAGACAAAAAGTTGAGTTAGTGTTGCCACCAATCTTGTTACAAACATGATATTTCATAACCATCTTTTGGAGATCATTTTTTATTGTCTTCCTGCAGGTTTTGAGGAATCTAGCTGTAATTTCGTCTGGGCCTGGGGATTTATCTGGTTCCATATTAGATAATGCTTTCTTAATTTATTTTTTAGATACCGGAGCAATGAGTGAGTTTTTGGATGCCAGATTAAACTGAGAGGGAATCAAATTTAGATCCGGAGGGGAGAATTTTGCGGGGAGAGGCCTCTCCTCTATGTAAATTCCCCTGAAGTGTAGATGAGTTTCTTGCTTGATTCCTTCAAATTCTTTGATTTCATGATATTCAACATGGATTTCCTTGACAAAGTTAAACTACTTTTGTCCCTCTGCTTGCTTGTGAAAAAAACTAGTATTTTTATCCCAAGCCTACAACCAGAGACTTCTGGATTTTTGTCTCTAGTAATCCTCCTCCAATCAATAGGTTGAGTGGAGGGAGCGTTGGAGCATGGATTCCTTCTCTAGAGTTTTTGAATCAATCGTTTGAACTTCCAACTGGAGATGGTGTTGCTCCAAAATCTGTTGGGCTTCCAATCTCTGCTTGAGAGGGGACTTTAGGGTCTTGGACCAAAATTTGAGTGCAAACTTGAGTTTTCTAAGCTTTTCCTCCCAAACAAAAAAAGCAGATCCAGATACCAGTTCCTTCCATACTTAATGAACTAGATCATGAAAACCTTCCTGATGGATCCAAGAAGGACTAAAATAGAAGGGCATAGGGCCCAAATTTCAGTATTTGGAGAGTTCCATGAGAATGTATTTATGGTCATAGACACTGCAAGGGAGGATTGAGGAGTCAACATTAAATCCTAGCAAGAGAAGATAATGTTGTTGAAGTTACTCAAATAACTAATAGGGGGGTGAATCGGTTATTTCCAAAGCTTAAACCATTTTTCAATATTTAAACCCTTATTACTGATTCCAAATTTATAGTTATGATAATGCAGTAATTATAACCAAAGATATGAAGATTATCAATTACACATACATGATAGAGACATACAAATATTCATTGTTATTTGAGCACCTACTCAAAAGAGGCTAAAACCTATGTTTTACAAAATCTTTCTTGTAGAGAGCACCAACCCTCATGTTTTTCTAGCACCCACTAAAATAACATTATGTAGCTACAATTGAGTGAAAGCAGAAACTTTCACTTGTACATGCTTCAACTTGTACATAGAAGACAACATGTTTTTCCTAGCACATTTGCACCACCCTACCACCCTTGTTTCTCAGACTTAAAAAATGTTCAGTATAATATTTTGAAAAACAGATATAACAATGCAAACCAACTATGTTTTGATCTGCTCTTGGATTCGCTTATGCATCTTGGTTCCTCTCATCGTCTCTGTTCTAGATATTCTTGAAAGAGATCAAAGTACTCTGTCATTCTGCAATCTCCACTTCGATGATGATCCATGCACCAACTCTCTGTCTACAGAGAACACACGCATCCGTTCATCATGCACATCCTTTTATGCATATTCATTCTTAAACCCTTTACCTTTTTGTATGCCCGACGGTCCATTCCCATAACTGATCAAATAGTTCGATGCCTTATGACAGACAAGAAAGTCCAATTGCTGAGTGATCATGAGTTTCTTCAACACATCTTTTCCCTTTCGGTTCTTCCACACTTATAATTTTCTGCAACAAATCAGAGTTTCCTCACTCCTGGTTCCGTAGCAAACATTATGCACCATTGATATTCTTCGAGCTCTTTATGACCGTTGATATGAGAATAACATTGGATATCAGATATGTAATTTTTCCAGATATCATACCAAGATTTTCGCTTTCTGTTTTCCGCATAGCCTTTTCTGCATAATCAATCCGTGCAATTGATTTCTTGTGCAACATTTCCCTATCATCGATCTTAGATCCGGTGCGGGATGCGGATCTTGGGTCTTCAACATTTTGTTAAAAATATTTCATACTTTTTTGCTTTCCTCCTTCCGCTTGCAAAACTCCTTTCGCACCGTCAATTTCTTGTGCACCCTTTCTCGACTGTTGATCTTAGATCCGGTGCGGCATGCAGATCTTGGGTTTTCAACATTTGTTTGAACAACTTCCATACTTTTTGCTTTCCGCCTTCCTCTTGCAAAACTCCTTCCACATCGTCGATTTCTTGTGCATCCTTTCCCGAACATCGATATTAGTTCTAATGCGGGATGCAGATCTCAGGTTTTCAACATTTGTTTGAACAATTTCCAGATTTTACGCTTTTCGACTTCCGCTTGCAAAACTCCTTCCGCGCCGTCAATTTCTTAAGTGGGTTCACTCTTGACCGTCGGATCTGTTCATTGAATTAATTTTCAAAATTTGTGGATTTTCTCTTGACCGTTGGTTTCTTGTGTGGGTTCACTCCTGATGTTCGGATCTATTCATCAGATTACTTTTCAAAATTTGCAGATTTTCTCTTGACTGTTGATTTCTTGTGCAGGTTCACTCCTGACCGTCAGATCTATTCATCAGATTACCTTTCAAACTTTACAGATTTTCTCTTGAATGTTGATTTCTTGTATGGGTTTACTCCCGATTGTCAAATCTATTTTTGATGTTGATCACGACCTAACTCTGCAGATATGCATCTTTTTGCTGCGGAAATCAAATACGATTGTGGATCTATTTGATGATGCACAAGCCATGGATTCTTCTAAGTCCTCAACTTATTTGGATCATATGCTTGGAACTATGTTTCCATCAATGACAACCAAATCAAACTTTGATATGTTTCCACATGGCCGCAAAACCTCCAACAATATCCACATGACCACAAAACCTCCAATAATCTCCCCTTTGGTATTGATGGCAATATTCAACTTTTGGATGCATGTTTTACTAGTAATCATCAATATGTTTATCATCTGTAACAAACAAATTCTCCTCCTTTGACATCTATATCACAACTCCCCCTATCAAAGTGAACAAGTTATTTGAAATAAGATATGATACCTAGCTTCTAGCGTAGGTACTCAAACTGTGTATTTGGTAAGCATTTAGTGAATATATCAGTAGTCTATTCTGTAGAAGGAATAAAATTCAATTGAACTACTATGTTTGTAACTTGCTCCCTTAAGAAGTGATACTTAATAGGTATGTGCTTAGGCTTGGAACGAAGGACTATATTTTTGGACATACTAATGGCAATGGTATTATCACAATGGAGAGGAATGGGATCAACATATTTTACCTCCAGGTCTTCCAATGTATGAATCATCCAGAGAATTTGTCTACAACAGGTGGCAGCAACAATGCACTTAGCTTCTATAGTGGATAAAGATATTGAGCCTTGCTTCTTACTCATCCATGCAACTAAAGAATCACCTAAGAAGAATGCACCTCCACTTGTGCTCTTTCTTTCATCCAAACAGTTTTCCCAATCAGCATCTAAAAATGCATTTAACTGAAGATTTTGATTTCTAGGATACCAGAGACCATAAGTCATTGTTCCCTTCAAATATTTAAATATTCTCTTCACAACCACCAAATTAATTTGCTTAAGAGCAGACTGAAATCTTCCTACCATTCCAACAGCTTGCATTATATCAGGACGAGATGTTGTGATGTATAAGAGACTTCTGAAGATTGACCGATATGTTCTCTGATCAACATTAGGTGAGGGATAATCCTTGCTAAGTTTACAACCAACAACTATAGGTGTACTGACAGGTGATGAATCTTCCATTTGAAATTTATTCAACATCTCCTTCAAATACTTCTCTTAGGAGAGAAATAATCCTTTAGGACTCTGGATAATGTGAAGATGAAGAAAGAATGACAGTTCTCCTATGATTGACATCTCAAACTCAGATTGCATGGTGTTAGCAAACCACTGCACAGAAGAATCATTAGTGCATCCAAATATAATGTCATCCACATACACCAAAACTACTAATAGATTATCACATTCAGATTTGATATACAAGTTACAGTCAACAATTCCTTTCTTGAAACCTTTGTCCTATAGATATTTATCTAGTCTCTAATACAGGCTCTTGGTGCTTGTTTCAATCCATATAGAGCCTTCTTCACTTTGCAGACATTGTTAGGATTGTCTGTGAGTTGGAACCCTTCAGGTTGCTCTATATAGACTTCTTCTTCTAGATCTCCATTGAGAAAAACTGACTAAACATCCATATGATACACTTTTAAGTTCTTATGAGTGGCATAGGAAAGAAACATCCTGATAGCTTCCAATATTGGTACTGCTGCAAAAGTTTCATCAAAATCTTGTCCTTCAACTTGGGCATACCCCTTACAGGCCAATTGAGCTTTATTCCTCACAATTTGTCCTTGTTCATTCATCTTGTTTCTAAATACCCACTTGGATCCTATTACATTTTTATCTGCAGGTCCAGGAACTGACTCCCAGGTATTATTTTTCTCAATTTGATCAAGTTCTTTATTGATGGCTTTAACCCAACCTTCATCCTCACCGGCCTCTGCAAAATTATTAGGTTCCATCATAGATAGGAAAGAAATCTGAGATTGTTCAGAGGCTTTTATCAATTTTCTTCTTGGCTGCACCCCTTTATTCTTGTCACCAATTATCTAACTTTCAGAATGATTCTTCTGAACAATTCTGGAAGGTGATTTTGTTTTTGTCTGCTTCTTTGAATCTGTCTAAGTGTTTGCACTTTCATCATCTAACTTTGAATCTTCTTTTTTCTGATACTTGGACTCGTTCTTCCTTAACTTCAACTGTATCTTCTGTATTTGGTTCAACACTGTTTATTTGAATATCATTCACATGGATTCCTTCATCGATCTTAATGTCAATACAATCAACCAATTTATGCATCCTCTTATGATAACAAGTGTACCCTTTATTGTTTGCAGCATATCCTAAGAAGATACCTTCATCAGCCCTGTCAACATATTTCCCAAGATGTTCATCATTATTTTTTATATAACATTTACTTTCAAAGACTTTAAAGTGTTTTATAGAAGCAGGTCTTCCAAACCATAGTTCATAGGGAGTCTTATCACTGTTCGACCTTAAGTGAGATTTATTAATAATTTGGACAGTTGTGTGAATTGCCTCTACCTAGTATGTCTGAGAAATATTCCTTTCATTCATCATTGATCTTGCCATATGTTGTACAGGCCTATTCTATCTCTCAACAACTCCATTATGCCATGGAGTCCCCGAAATAGTGTATCCTCTCTTAATTCCATATTTATCACAAAACTCCTTGAAGTCTCCTGAACATAACTCTCCTCCTCTCTCATATCTTACTGCCTTCAGTATTTTTCCTGTTTGATTCTCAGTCAGGGCCTTAAAATTTTTGAACTTTTCAAGTGCCTCAGATTTTTCTTTTAGAAAATCGACCCATGTAAGTCTAGAATAATCATCAATGACCATCATAAAATATCTTTCTCCTGTGGTGCCTTCTTTTCTTGATGGTACACACAAATCCATATGTACTAACTAAAGTGGTTTGTTTGTTGATGTGAAGTTCTTGGATTTAAACTATGTGCAAGTCAGTTTTCCCATTTGATAGGGCTTACAAACAGAGTCATATGGCTTTGATATCTTTGGAAGATCTCTTACTACCCTATTGTTCACAAGTTTGATTATATGATCAAATCTTAAATGTCCAAGTCTCCCATGCCAAAGAGAGCTTTCGTCATACTTGCTTAGATGCCATTCTTCTTTTTCTTCTTTCAAGACATAGACATTGTTTTCAGTTCTTATACCTTTTGCAACCAACTGTCCTGAGGGTACATACATTATCTTACAATATTTAGAAGTGAAAAAAACTTCACATCCTTTGTCACAAACCTGACTGACACTAAGAAGATTATGTTTTAGTCCATGTACAAATAACACATCTTGGGCTTTCCCTTTTCCATTACTCAACTTGACCATTCCTTTTCCTTTGATCTTCCCTGCACCATCATTTCCAAAAGTTACATTTCCTGATTTATTTTCACTTAGAGACAGAAACTTACTTTTATCACCACTCATGTGTTTGGAACATCCACTGTCAAAATACCAGGGTCCTTTTTGCTTTTGGGAAGAAAGGACTAGGCCACGTTTGTTATTTTCTTTCTTCTTCCAAACTTTATTCATTTCCAAAATCGTTTATGACCATAAGCGTGAAGTTATTCACTTCATCTTCATCAGATGAATCGTTATATGTCTCTTCTGAAGAATCAACATCATTTACACACAGGATTTTCTTTTTGTGTTTAGCCTCTTTATTGTATTTATTGAATGTATATTTTTCATCATAATCAAAAGTATTCCTCTTTTGCTTGTGGGGACATTTTGATGCAAAATGACCTATTTTACCACGTTTGAAACATTTAAAGGGCATCCTGCCTTTGTATTTACCTGAACCTTTCTTCAGCCTCCTTACAAATTTTTTCTCGACCACATCCATTTTAGAATCAATGTTTTTATCTGCTTTCAAGGAAGCTTCTCTAGTGGTGGATTTGTCTTTACCAATCCTCATTTCATAGGCTATCAGAATACCTAGGAGTTGGTCAATAGGCAGAGTTTTTAGATCACTCAATTCTTCTATTGCTGAGATTTTGGGATTAAATCTCTCAGGCATAAATCTTAAAATTTTCTAAACTAAGAATGCTTCATCAAACTTGTCACCAAGACCCTTCATGGAATTCACAGTTTCTTTTATTCTTAGGAAATATTTACTGACTGTCTTATCCTCATTCATCTTTAGCTGTTCAAATTTTAATCTATGTGTCTGTAGTTTGGCATCCTTTACTTTTTCATTTCCTTCATAACTATTTACAAGCTTATCCCACATCTCTTTCACGGATTCAAGATGCATTACTTTAACAAACTCAACCTCCACAAGCCCACTTAGAATAACATTCACTGCCTTTGCATTAAAACTAAATTCCAGCTTGTCATCTATGGAGTCTAGCACAACTGGCTTTACATAGCAAGTCTCTACTACATCCCAAACATTAGATCCCAAGGAAATTATATAGGTTCTCATTCTAACCTTCTAAAAGGCAAAGTTTGTTCCATCAAAAAGAGGAACCTTATTGGATGAAGTCCCTTCATAACTTGTCATGTTTAAGCTTACAGATCTACCTTTAGACAAAAGGAACCCACTCTGATACTAATTGTTGAAATTACTCAAATAACTAAGGGGGGGGGGGTGAATTAGTTATTTCCAAAGCTTAAACCATTTTTCAGTATTTAAACCCTTATTACTGATTCCATATTTATAGTTATGATAATGCAGCAAGTATAACCAAAGAGATGAAGATTATCAATTACACATACATGTTAGAGACAGACAAATATTCATTTTTATTTGAGCACCTACTCAAAAGAGGCTGCAACCTCTGTTTTACAAAATCTTTCTTGTAGAGAGCACCAACCCTCATGTTTTTCTAGAACCTACTAAAATAATATTCTCCAACTACAACTGAGTGAAAGAATAAAATTTCACTTGTACAGAGAAGACAACATGTTTTTCCTAGCACCACCCTACCACCCTTGTTTCTCAGACTTAAAACATGTTCAATACAGTATTTAGAAAAAAAATATAACAATGCAAATGAAATCTGTTATGATATGCTCCTGGATTTTCTTATCCATCTTGGTTCCTCTCATTGTCTCTATTTTGGATATTTTTGAAAGAGCTCAGAGTCCTCTGTCAATTTGCAATCTCCACTTCGACGATGATCCATGCACCAACTTTTTGTCTACAGAGAACACATGCATCCATTCATCACGCACATCCTTTTATGCATATCTGTTCTTAAACCCTTTACCTGTTCGTATGCATGACGATTTATTCCCATAACTGATAAAGACGTTCGATTCCTTATGAGAGCCAAGAAGTCAAATCGCTGAGTGATCATCAATTTTTGCAACACATCTTCGCCCTTTGGGTTCTTTAGCACTTGTCATTTTCTACAACAAATCATTTTTTCTCCACTCCTAGTCCTGTTGTTCTGGTTCTGCAGTACTAGTTCCGCACCAAACATTTCACACCATTTATCTTCTTCGAGCTCTTCGTGACAATTGATCTTAGAAGAAAATAGGATATCAGATATGTGATTTTTCCAGATATCATACCAAGATTTCCACTTTCCGTCTTTCACACATCCTTTTCTGCATAATCAGTCTGCGCCGTCGATTTATTGTGCAACATTTCCCTATCGTCGATCTTAGATCCGGTGCAGGATGAAGATCCTAGGTCTTCAACATTTTGTTAAACAACTTTCATACTTTTCTGCTTTCTGCCTTTCGCTTACAAAAATCCTTCCGCGTCATCGATTTCTTGTGCACCATTTCTCGACCGTCAATCTTAGATCTGGTGCAGGATGTGGGTCTCAGGTTTTCAACATTTTTTTAAACAACTTCCAGAATTTAGGCTTTCTTCCTTCCATTTGCAAAACTCCTTATGCACCGTCGATTTCTTGTGCACCCTTTCCTGGTCGTCGATCTTAGTTCCGGTGCGGGATGCGGATCTCGGGTTTTCAACATTTGTTTGAACAATTTCCAGACTTTTCGCTTTTCGACTTCCGCTTGCAAAACTCCTTCCGCGTCATCAATTTCTTGTGCAGGTTCACTCCTGAACATCGGATTTGTTCATCATATTACTTTTCAAACTTTACGTATTTGATATTGACTGTTGATTTGTTGTGCAGGTTCACTCCTGACCTTCGGATCTGTTCATTAAATTACTTTTCAAAATTTGCGGATTTGCTCTTGACCGTTGATTTCTTGTGCAGGTTTTCCCCTGACTGTCAGATCTGTTCATCAGAGTACCTTTCAAACTTTGTGGATCTACTCTCGACCGTTGATTTCTTGTACGAGTTTACTCCTGACTGTTAGATATGTTTTTCATGTTGATCATGACCTAACTCTGCTGATCTGCATCTCAGGCTGATGGGTACTCAAAAATCCTTGAATAAGATTCCAACAAACTTTCTTTTATGACAAAAGAACCGGAACCTAGATATTAAAGAAACGTACCAGATGACCTAAGTATTTGTGATGAAGGCTAGTGAAGATCCAATGAGTATAGTAGGAGGAGTGGACTAGATCAAATTTGGAAGGATTCCATAAAGTTCCTAGCCCTCCAGAAGCACCTCTGGCACTGACTGTAACTCCTCCTTTTTTACAGAATGAGTTGTTGGCTTGGAGAAACTCTTGTTCCTACAATTTAGTCTCCTGGACTAGTAATACATCGGGAGAGGAGATATGAATTAGATACTTCATTGCTTATTCTTTCTTTCTTCTCCCTAATCCCCTACAGTTCCAGGATACAACCTTCATTACTTAAATTTTAGAATAGAGGCGGCCTCTATGGATGCTTTACCTTTTGCCTTGTAGTTTTAGGATTGAGCATACCCTCTAGCGTTTCTTGGGACACTTGCAGCGTATATATATATATAGGTAGCTTCCTTTCTCCATTGCTTTGCTGATTTCCTTACTTTTCTTTCCTTTTTTATAGTAGTTTGAGAAGGTCCTACTTCTCCTTCCTCCTCTTCCGACGATTCTTCCTTTGTTACTGGATCTTGTTGATCACTCTCAGTTGTTGCTTCTTGGATCGACAGGTTTTGTTGTTCTGGGATATTTTCTAGAGTTCCCATTTTTTATACACTCGGTTTTTTAGGTGAGGAGGGCCTTGCTAAAACTTCTTCAACCGAGTTCACTGCTTCTGTTGAGCCTTTCCAACACAGAGAAACTATTTCATGTCTTGATCTAGGGTTTCTACGTTGTCCCTTCCTTTCTGTCAGGGGGGTTAGGGATTCTCCCATCTATTCTCGTTACAGGTTTAGGGTTTTCCTTTGGTCATTTTGCTTGTTGCCAACCTTCTTCCTTTTCCTAAGTTTGGCTGATCTGGAAAAAGTTTTGGGCAGTTCTTCTGAAAATTCCCATAGTCAGGGCAGTGTCTACACTTGAATGACAACTGTTCATAATCCATTTTTTGAAAACGTTGTCAATCTCCTACCGCTAACTTGATTTCTTCCGGTATTCTCGCTTCCAAAACAATTTCAACATAAATTCCAACACAATAATACTGATCTTTTGTGTTTGCTTTGTCAATATAATTACCTACGTCATTTCCAATAGTTTTCAAGGAGGAGGGAGTCGATACATGGATTAGTAGGTTGGGCAGATCAACTCACACCGATACTGATTTGGGAACGTCCATGGCTGGATCGAAGTCGGGTGTCCATTGGTTCAGATAAAGTCCTTGGGGTCCCATAAAGTCCCTGTGAACTGACAAACTAAATCATGATCTGCCAGAGACACTACTATCTACATAGGTTGAGCTGGTGGTAGGGCAATGACCAGAACATCCTTCAGTTTTTTTCATGCTCTGCGCGGTGACGAGGCACTTGAAGGCTTCAGTATCTGCGTGAGGCATAGGAGGGAGAGGTGGCTGCTTGTCACCTCTTGCAGAGCTCATAGCGAAGGAAAACCCTAGTAGAGCGTTTCCAAGGTGAGAGCGCGCAATAACATAAAAGATACATAATATATTGAAAATAATCAAAATATTAATCCATTGTGTACAATTACTTCACACAATGTTGATTGCTAGATTAATTTTACTATAGTACAAATTGGAAGACTGTCATCGAGAGATTTTTGTATAATTTTGTGAACTTCTTTGTCACCCAAAATATGTTGGATAGTAGTAACATATTAAATATTCATTACGGATAGTATATGTGGCCGAAGGTCGATATGGGATCCATAAGGAACACATGTGGTCTATGATTGACCACTATGATATCACTATTCATTTTCTTAGACAACCTATTTTGAGATGTGGTAAAAGCACCTTCAGAATGTATTTTTGGTTCTCATTTGAAAAAAGAAGAAGACTTCACACAATGCATGATTAGCTTAAAAGAGTATTTGATCAACAAACTTATCAAGTCTTTATTACCTATGAATAATATTACCATGATCATAGTTAAATGTCACGTCGATGAAGTTGATTCACTAAATTTTCCCCATCCATCCACACAGGCGTTTATTTCCATTGAATTCACAAGTGCCAATTTGATCCTCTATGATTGAGAAGACTGGGAATGGGTAATCACAATAAATATGGGGATGCACAAACCCATATCAAGCCTTATATTTAATGAGAGGTTAATGAGGTCGACGCCATCCTATTTTCTTCCTTATGTTCTGCATTCATTATCGGTGTGTGATGGTCAAGATGGATCCCAACTTACCACTCATTCTGCATGATTAAAAACCCAGCCAAGGAAGGACTACCTTATCTCTCATGGTGTTGCATTCCTAATTTCCATTAACTTGGGCTAAAATACCTAGGGGCCAACTAAGGAAACAAATAACTAATTTATAGACAAATTCATCGACATGAATTTTTAGACAACTTCATCTACATGAAACCATTTTTTTTAGTGCAAGCATGAACCATGTCATATACATTCAATGTTGGTATTCCATAATCCATTTCCAAGCATAATGTCAAACTTCATGTCATGTTCCCCTGTAACTTATCACCTACTTGAGTAATTGGAATCTAAATCTTGGTTTATTGGTTGTGGATATTTATTATTTTCATGATTCAAAGGTCTTGCTTCACCCAATTTCTAATCCCAGTTCCTGACAGGGGGGTTGTGGGGAGGCTTGGCCCCACTTATGTCGCCATGGGGTGTAGAGGGGAAACGAAATATTTTGGAGCCCCTCTTGGATAGGGTTCAGGGGGAAAAAACCCTGAAGAAACTACCAACTATAGAAGATGCAAATGGAGGAGTATCTATATCAGAAGGATGTCTGGATACCATTAGGTGGAATAATAAAGAAACCAGTGACTATGAATAATGAAGAATGGGATATTCTTGATAGAAAGGCACTAGGAGCAATACCATTGTGCCTAGAAATGTTCGTGGCTTTCAACATTTCAAAAGAAAAGACAACATAGGATTTGATGAAAGCATTGGCTAAACTGTATGGAAACCATCAGCCTCTAAAAAGGTATTTCTTATGAACCATTTATTTAATATGAATATGTTAGAAGGTGGGTCTATTGTTGATCATTTAAACGAGTTTAGCACTGTCACCAATTAGTTAAGTTTTGTATGAATAAACATTGATGATGAGGTTAGTCGCCTTTTGGTTTTGTGCTCACTACAAAAAATCTAGAGTGGCTTGGACATGGCTATGAGTAATTATGTCTCTGGTTCAAGCACTTTAAAGTTTGATGATGTTGTTGGTGTTATCCTTAGTGAGGAAATGTGATGAAAAAGCACAAGCGAGACATCAGGTAATGGTTGACTATGGAGAACAGGGAAAGACAAAGGGGGAGAAGAATGGGCCTGGGGAATCATGGTAAGTCTAAGAAGGGCATATTGAAATCCAGAGGGAAGCTGGAGTGCTAGCATTGTAGGAAGAAAGGACAGCTGGAGAAAGATTGTTTGTCTCAATAAGGAAAACAAGGAGATGGACAACAAGAGAACAATTAGGAAGTAAAATGTAGCGAGTGATTTGTTGCAAGATGCTTTAATCCTTTCATTAGAAAATATTATTGATTCATGGGTGTTAGACTCAAGGGATTCATTTCACACCACATGAGTAGGAAATATTTTCAAGGTGATTTTGGATAGGTTTATTTCGATGATGATGAACCATGTAAAATTGTTGGTAAGGGTAAGATACAAATAAAATACAGAAGGAAAACCAATGGCTCCTACAAGAGGCGAGGCATGTTCCTAAGTTGAGAAGAAATCTAATTTCAACATGGTAGTTGGGAAGTGAAGGTTGTGCAACTACATTTATATAAAAATCATGGAAGGTAACTAAAGGATCATCGATCATAGAAAAAGGAGAGAAGGTAAGTACATTGTATTTATGTATCCATAATTTTAATTGTACTAATGCTTTAAATTTTGCATGAGTAGATACAACATTGTGGTGTCATATGCTTATGCACATGAGAGAGAAGGGGAATCATATTCTTCACTCAAGGAACTTGTTTCCAGATTTAGAGTAGGGTGATTTGAATTTCTATGAGTACTATGTTTATGGAAAACAAAAGAGAGTCAAATTTCTTAGAGCTGGGACGAAAAATAAGAGTGGAAAGTAAGAGCTTGCACATACAATTGTATGGGGACTAGATCATGTATCATCTCTTGGTGGCTTTTATTATTATCTTAATTTTATTGCAATTAGGAAAACTTGGGTTTATTGCATTAAAAAACAATACAATGTCTTTGATACTTTTAAGAATGGAAATATTTTGTTGAGAATGTGATAGGAAATAAGTTAAAGTGTCTCAAATAAGATAATGGAGGTGAATATTACAACAAGGAATTTGATAGTTATTATTCATACCATGGGATCCATATAGAGGAGATGATTCCAAGAGCACAATGAAAAAATGGTGTGTAAGAAATGATGAACATGACAATCATGAAGCGTGCAAGGAGTAGGAGATTGCATGCAGGATCGCCCTTGTAGTTTTGGGTATATGCCATGGATATTGATGTTTGATTAATAAATAAATGTTTCAAGCTCCTTGATGGTGGCGTTCCAAAGGGGGAATGGACAAGTAAAACGATAAAATACTCATTTATGAAGACTTTTAGTTGTGAATCATTTGTTCGTAATGGTAGAGAAAATATAACAAAGCTTGAGGAAAAATACAAGAAGAGAACTTTTATTGGATATAGAGTTAATGAGCTTGGTTATTGTTTATGGTATTATGAAAATCACAAAAACATTGGGAGTAGATACGTTGTATTCAATGAGAAGGTCATGTATAAATATTAGTTGTAGAGAAAAGGAAAAGGAAAACACTTAATACACAGTGCTTAATGAAATCACAAGAAAATGAAATTCCAAGGGTGCCAAAAAATCAAAATGTTCAACAACAACAACATTGACATGTACCTCAAACTCATACAAGTGTTGTTATAAGATCTACCAGGTTAACTAGACCCCCTAAATGATACTCTCCTTCACTGCATTATTGATCATTGATTAATTATAGTGAACTTGAAAGATATGAAAAAGTAATTCCTGTAGAAACCATAAAGAATTGGCAGGAAAGGCATGAAAGTTGAGATGGACTCCTTGTTACATAACCAGACTTGGGAATTGGTTCTGTTGCATGTAGGTAAAAGAACATTGTAGAATTAACGAGTTTATAGATTGAAGGAAGAAGATGGAGGTAAACAAGAGGTATAAGGCCACACTTGTTGTAAAGGGGTTTGCATAAAAGAAATGTATAGATATTCATGGAATATTTTATCTTGTTGCTCATGTGACTTCAATTAGAACTATTATAAATCTAATGGGAAACAACATATTTTCATCTTGAATAGTTAGATGTAAAGACAACATTTCTCCATGGGGATTTGGAGGAAGAGATTTATATGTAGCAGTCATAGGGGTATGAGGTCAAAGGGAAAGATAAATTAGTATGCAGGTTGAAGAAGAGCTTGTATGGCCTAAAGTATGATTCAAGGTAGTGGTATTTGAAATTTGTCAGGTTCATGACATAATAAGGTTATAGTAGATGTCATTCTAACCACTGTGTTTATTTAAGATACAAGATAATGTCAATTATCTTATCTTTTTATCGTAAGTAGATGGCATGCTTGTTGCAGGGTCTAACATGTAGGATTTTAATGCACTCAAAATAAAATTAGCTAATTCATTCATGATGAAGGATTTGGGTGTTGCAAAGCAAGATCACAAATTAACATTATCTTAGGGTGAGTACATAGAGAAGGTGTTGGAAATATTTAAAATGGAGGATGCAAACTAGTTAGTACACCTTTGGCTAGTCATTTCAAACTGACTAAGGAGATGTGTCCCAATACATAAGGGAAAATAGACTGCATGTCCAAGGTTTTGTACTCATTGACAATTGGTAGCTTGTTGTATGTGATGGTGTGCAGAAGGCTGGATATTTCATGTAGTGGGATTTGTGAGCAGGTATATGAACAATCTAGGTCTACAGAATTGGAAGGTAGTAAAGTGGATTCTTAGGTATTTGAGAGGTGCTACTACTTTAGAGGGACCTTCAAATTCAATATATATGCATAGTGGTTTATGATTTTGGTGGCTCGCGATATTTTGTGGCTGATGGTATTGGAGGCCCATGGTAATTGGATAGGCATTAGTTTTTTTCTGGCATTTTTTTTCGCTTCTGTTTTGAATTTTTGGGGGAATTTTACTATTTTCCCCATTTTAAGGAATGTTCCAATTTCTCTCTTCTACAGAAAGAGGGTATCTAAAATATTAATTATGAGCCAATTTAGTCTTTAACTTTGGTATTTTAGACATGTGAAGGTCAAAGTGGTAGAAATGGAAAGTGGTCATGATGTAATGATATGGTGTGGCTAGGGGATGAGCAAAGTGGACAATTTTTTGGTGTTAACAAGGAAAACCAACCCCATGACAACCAGTCCAAACCATAAGCAAAGAAGGGTAGTGAAAATACAAAGGACACTGGGAAGTGGTCCGAGTTCCCCAAAATCCCCTGGTACAACACTAATGAATGCCACTCAAAGCAATTATTGGTGGTCAAGATCAAAGCTTCATAATCAAATGTCACAGTCACAAACATGAGGAAGTAAATCATTGATGCAAAACTTAGTGCCACCATCGTTAACACATAGATTCAAACAGAGGAACTAGAAGGGTCATAGGTAGATGAGCGCCTCTTCTACTCACAAATGTGGGTGGAGGGAATCCATCCACCTACAGTTTGTTGTTGAAAGTGGTAGGAAGAATAAATTGATATTAACATAAGTCATCAAGAGATTGTAGCTACTTACAACACCACATCCACAACCATACAACATCGATTGGCTTAGCGAAGGACGAGGTATCTATTCTAGTCATCAATGTTGTCTACCATATGGAATCAAGCCTTTTAAAGATGAGGTATTGTGTGGTGTGGCCCCACTTGAAGTTTGTGATGTACTCTTAGGGAAGCCATATATGTGGAAGTGTCATGCCATGTATTAGTCATGGCCTCATAGTGTCATTGTCACTTTGAGAGGACACCCCTTTCCGATACCAGAGATAGTTGCACCTATCGTAGTCTCTTTGACCTCAGCCAAGCAATGCAAGAAGATAATCTCCCACAATATGCAATTTCCCCTATTCATAATTACCTATGAAGGTTAACATCAGATCACATATACCTACACAACCTATACACATGGTCCCTCTATTCAGCAGAAACAAGAATAACTCAAATACATTGTTGCATTGCCTACCTAGGTACCTCTATGGTCCAAGGATACACATTCAAGATGCTGCTCCAAAAAGAAATCATCCATACTGGTTCAGACCAATCATAATAAGGTACCCAAAATTGTTGAATGGATCCAAAGCATCCATCAACAACAATTACAACACTATTAGGACGTTAAAGAAACACAAACTTTTCACTCAACTCAACACAGTTCGCCATATGATAAGGGACTCGACGCAATGGATACCATTTCTCCTTAAGGGCAGAGGATTAATCTAGAAAGGTATTGGTGGCCAGCCACCTATTCCCCTGGCTCAAAATAGTTTTTCTATTTTGTTAGTCTTTCAGGTAAGAGGAATATTACAAATGGATATCAGTGACCACCTACATGTTCCATGAGCTCAACACAAATTTTCTAGTTTGGCACTTTTACGGATTTTCATGTCCAAAACGTTTGGGGCATTTTGAGGCCCTAAATGATGTTTTTTGGTGATTCCATAGTCAATTCATATTTGGAGGGAGGATGGATGAGATAAATGTGTACTTCTGATCTAGACCTTTTGAACGAGCTACCAAGCAACCTAAATATAGATCCCATGAGAAAGTTATGCCCCTGAGAAGTTGACACCTCAACTAATCACCTCGGAGCCCACAAACCTTTTTACAGTGCATCTCGTAGGGTTATATTTTTTATGTTTAGGGTTTTATCCCTCATGGTTGTGTTAAAAAGGAATTTCAACCTCCTTTTATAATAATCTCATGGAGAATGAGGATAACCACCACATATGTTCTGAGATATATAGTTAGCACCATTCTAGTTGCGTTTATTTTACAGTCTATTATGTTTCATTCATTTAATAAAAATTGAGTTTACTGTATCTCTATGTTTCTTGCAATATATATGCATGTGATTATATATATCCTCTTTTATTTCATTCTCACATACATTTGAATTAGTGGTATCAAAGCAATCTACTCTTTGATTGTTTCTTGGTGCATGTCCCCGACGAGGCCAGGGTATATAAATTTGGGTCTAAAACTAGGTTCTCTTGAGGAATGCCGCTCTTGGTGTCCCAATCAGCCTCCCATGGAAGAAGAAAAGAGAGATGATGGAGTAGTAGATCCTATCAATTTTTTTCTTGAGTAATCCCTTACACGACAGAGGAACAAATATGATATAATTTTTTTCCCAGATCCTTCGATGGATGCCAACAACAACGGAGGGATCATCAAGCAATAACTTCAAAAAAACCACACCTTCAAGGTACAAGTTAACTTTGATATTCCTTTTTTTGAATACCGGATCAATGGTGATGCCATAGATAAATGGTTGAATCCATTGTAAGGGAATTTATTTGTCCATATTTTTTTCGACATGGAAAATATCACCTTTGCACCCCTTAAGGCTACCCCTCACATCAAAAATTGGTGGGAAACTTATTGTGAGAAAAACTCAACAGAGGAGTCTGAAATGTTTGAGGCCGACCTAACTTAAGCCTCATTTATAGATGCCATTAAGGAACAATTATACCCTGTGAAAAACTATGACAACCAGAAAACAAAATGGACCATTTTGTGTCAAGAGAGGAACCAAATGGTGCTAGAGTACACCAATAAATTTTGTACCTTGCACACAAAGTTGAGTATTAGAGACTCTGAGTGGCAGCTAGTTCCAAAATATAACAGTGGCATACATCTGTACATTTGAACAGAGATGGAATCCTAAATATCTCTTCACTAGGAGCTTATATAAGTATGTTGTTAAAATAGATGAGAAATTTTAGCAAAAGAATAAGCGAGAATTTGGACGTGTGAATCCGTGATAGAAGCAATTCAATGAAAAAAATGAAAACCAATTCTAGGACAACCAACACCAACCACAAGCAAAGAAGGTTAACAAAAAGACAAATAAGGACACCAGGAAGTGGTACGAGTTCCACAAAATCCCCTAGCACAACGCTAATGAATGTAGCTCAAAGCAGTCATTGGTGGCTGAGATCAAAGCTTCAAAACAATATACTAGTTTTGACTTTGATTTAGAACCCAATATCACACTCATAGACACGAGGAAGTGGATCGTTGATGCAGAACCTAGTGTCACCATTCCTACCACATAGATTCATCCATAGGAACTAGAAGGGTCAAAGATAGACCAACGCTTCTTTCACTCAGAGATGTGGGTGAAGGGAATCACCCTACATTTTGTTGTTGACAACATAAACCAAAAGAACCTGATATTAGCAGAAGTCATTAAGATATTGGAGCTACTTACAACACCACATCCAAGGACAAGGTATCCATGTCTGTTGTCAATTTCGTTTACCAAATGGAAAAAAGCCTTTCAAAGATGCGATACTCTGTGTTGTGGCCCCACTTCAAGTTTGTGATGTCCTTTTAGGGAATCCATATATGTGCATAAGTCACGTTGTGGATTATTCATGACCTCATAGTGTTATTGTCACTTTTAGAGCACAACTCTATTGGATACTGGATATAGTTGCACCTACCGCAGTCTATTTATCCTCAACCAAGCAATGCATGAAGATAATATCCCACATTGGGAAAATTTACATCTTCACAATTTCCTTTGAAGGTGAACGTTATATCACAAATACCTCCACAACCTCTGCATAGGGTCCCTCTACTCAGCAAAAACAATAAGAATACAAATCCATTGTTGCCTCACTTACCTAGGTACCTCTACAATGCAAGGCCACGCATTCAAGGTGCTCCTTAAGAAAGAAATCATCCACACCAGTTTATACTAAGGATAATAAGGAAACCAAAATTATTGAATGGATCCAACAGATCCATCAACAATAGTTTTTCTGATTTGGCAGTTTTTTGGGTCAGAGGACCGCTCTAGGTGGATATTGGTGGCCACCCACCTATTCCATGAGCTCAAGACAATTTTTATAGTTTGGCCTTTTTTATGGATTTTCGTGTCCAAAAGTACTTTAGGGCTGTTTTGAGGCCTTAAACGATGTTTTTGGCGACACCATAGTCTAGTCATTGCTAGAGGAAAAACGAGATGGGAAAATTGTATACTTCTCATATATACCTTTCCAATGGGGTATCAATCACCCTAAAAGGATATCGTAAGTAAATTTTATGCCCTCGAAAAGTGTACACCTCAACTAACCACCTCATGGCCTGTAAACGTTTTATGGTTCATCCCCTAGGGTTATATGTTTGATGTTTAGGTTTTTTACGTTCATGGTTATGATAAAAAGGCTCTTCTGCCTCCTTTTGTATTGAATGAGCGTAGCCTCCACATCTCTTCTCAAATATATAGCTATCACCATTCTAGTTGTTTTTATTTTACAATCTTTTTCGTTTCATTCATTTAATAGAATTTGAGTTTATTGTATCACTATGTTTCTTGCAATATATCGACTATGTATGTGGTAATATATATGGTCTTTCATTTTGTTTTCACATACATCTAGATGTGTGGTATCAAAGCAATATGTTATTTGATTGTTTCTCGGTGCATGTCCCTAACGAGGTTAGGGTATAGAGAGTTGGATCTTGAACTAGTTTCTCTTGAGTAAGAACAATCTCTCCACCCCAAGTGACCTCCCATGGTGGAAGAAAATAGAGACGATGGATCAATATATCCTATAAAGTTGTTGCTCGAGGAATCTCTCGTACGACAGATGAACAAGATGATAGAAAATTTTCCCAGACCCTTTAATGGATGTCAGTAGCAATAAAGGGATCATCAAGCGGTCACTTTAGAGGAGCCACATCCTTCTAGGTAGAAGTTAACTTTAATATTCCTATGTTTTAATTCCATATCGATGTTGATTCCATAGATAAATGGTTGAATATGCTAGAAGGGTATTTCTTTGTCCACAATTTTTTCGATGGGGAAACGATCACCATTGTGGTCTTTAAAGTCGTCCCATCCCAATCTTTGTGTCATTTTCATGTGTGATTTTTTATTTTCCTTTTTACTTAGCTTAGCATATTTTTTGCTAATTTGATTTAAGTAGTAATTAGACAACATTTGATTTCAGTTGGAATAAATTAATTGCATGCTAAGATCTCATGATTCAATCACTCATGCACATTGTAAATCACTCATTTAATTCCATCTAAAACAAATCCTAAAACATTCTAATTATACTCCACATTAATTAAAATCAACCCTCCCCAAAGACGAAACTTTGGTGTCTATCTTCCATAGATTTTTCACTTGTGGGAAAATTCTATAGTGAAGGGAAATTAAATAAGTAGTGATTGTGGGGACCCATCATGATACACTCTCGATTTATTAACTTGTAAGTCACATATTCCAAGGTTTCCATCCTATATTTTCATAGTGTGGATTTCTAATTCAAGTAGGATCTAGAAGCTGAGACAATCCTCACAACAAAAAAATTTGACAATACATGAAAAAAACCGTGAAAAGAGGCAAAATTAACACATAGAGATGGTGCCAATAACTAAGTTTTCTATTACACTCCAACATGTAAACATGTCTGAAACATGATTATATTAAATTAGGATAAAATCATTGGCCTTTGGAGGCAAATTGGTGGGATACAAGTGACAGGCTTACATTGAACCTCAAACCCCCCCTAGGTGGACCAATAGGATCCCAAACAACCTCAAACAGTCATGAATGTCTATTGGAATGTTGGGGAAGCATGATTGATCATAAATGAGGGTAGAGTATGCGTGGTGGAGTGCATGGAAGAGTGGGAGTGGCTCTCGACAATCATAAATGGTCCAAAATGGCTAAAAGCACTCAAATACAATGCATATGCGCCTATGGTAAACCCAAATCCATGTTTTAAGAAGTGGGAGAACCATAAGGGACTAAAAGGTCATTAATGAGGGATTATTAGCTCCCAGTTGACTAAAATGAGAGCACTGGGTGCAATTAGTGGTCCAAATCCTCCAACAACCTTAAGAAGATGCCATAAACCAAGTTTGGACTATCCATCATAAGTGAAAACAAATTATGAGATAATGGTCCTAGGTGGTATGATGACCATGGTACTAGGTGCTAGGATGTTATAACACCCCTCGTTAAGTCTGAATTAGTGTAAACAGATAAAAAATTGAGGACTTGGAAACTAAGTCTCATGTCACCCATTACAAATTTTAATTAGTCCATATGACCAAGGTAAGAAGGAAAACCGCATGGGAATAAAACCTTCCGTCTAAAATGGACATGGAGCAAAATATGAAAGTGAATATTAGTCATCACCTAATCCGGATTTATGCATGAACGAAATGAAAGAACATATACAGATTCATAATCACAAACATTTTGTAAAGATAACAGAGATACAGTAAACACATATTCTATTAAATGGCGGAAATAAAACAGACTGTAATACAATTGCTAGAATGGTGGTAGCTATCTATGAGAAGAGATGTAGCTACTACGCTCATCTGTGCCAAGTTGAATACAAAATGAGGCGAAAGGGGCCTATTTATAATAATAATGAGGGTGAGAACCCCAAAAGTCCAAAACGTAACCCTAGAAGATGAACCGTCATAAAGTTTGCGACCCCAAGGTGGTAAGTTGAATAGTTAACTTCCCATGGTCATAACTTTTGCATACGATCTCCAATTTGGGCGTTTGATAGCTCGTTGGAAAGGTCAATCTTTGATGCATACATTTGGCCCTCAAATCACCAAAAAACATCGTTTAGGGCCTGAAAAATGGCCTTGGAAGTTTGGGACCCAAAAAACCGTAGAAAAATAACTAGGAAACTGCCATAATGGGAAACTGTTTTGAGCCAGTGGAATAGGTGGGTGGCCACCGATCTCCATCTGGATCAATCCTCCCTCCTTAGGAAGAAATGGTCTCCATTGCGTCGAATCCCATATCATATCTCGAGCTGTGTGTTGAGTTGATCTCCTGGTGCGACATTTGCTGAAGTGAAGACGCTTCCTTTCTTTGAAATACCGAGAGGGATGTAATTGTTGTATGGATGATTTGTTTCTAGATGAGCACCTTGAAATCATGGCCTTGCATCATAGAGGTACTCGGATAGATGAGGAAATAATGGCTCTATCTTCTTCTTGTGTCTGATGAGCAGAGACACCCTGTGCAAAGGGTGTGGAGGTCTTTGTGATCTTATGTTCTCCTTCAGACGCAATTGTGAAGAGGAATAATTTTATGATGTGGGAGCTTATCTTCCTACCTTGAAAGACTTTGTTAGGTGCAACGGTCTCTAGTATTCGATAGATTTTTCCTCCCAAAGTAACAATGATGCTGTGAGGTCGTGACTCATATACAACATGATGCTTCCACATATATGGTTGTCCTAAAAGAACATCACAAACTTCAAGTGGGGCCACATCACACAGTACCTTGTCTTTGAAAGGATTGATGCCATATGGTAGGAGGCATTGTTGAGTAATGCGGATACCTCGTCCTTGGCTTAGGAAACTGATGCTATAGGGTTGTGGGTGTGGTGTTGTCAGAAGCTCCAATCTCTTGACGATTTCTACTTAGATTAGGTTCTTTTGGCTACCGTTGTCAACAACAAAATGTAGAGGCATTCCCTTCACCCACATCTGTGAGTGGAACAAGCGCTCCTCTACCTCTGACTCTTCAGGATCCTCTAGTTGAATTTGTGTGGGAGCAACAGTGGCAGTGGGGTCTGCATCAATGATCTACCTCCCATTGTATGCGGCTGTGGCATTGGGTTCAGAATCAGAATCAGGATCTGATTCTGAAGATTTGATCTCGGCCACTAATGACTACTTTGAGCGACATTCATCAGTGTTGTGCCAAGGGATTTTATGAAATTCACACCACTTACCGGCGTCCTTCTTTGTCTTTCAATACCCCTTATTTGCTTGTGGCAGGGACTGGTTGTCGTTTCCTTTTGCTGTGTTCTGCGGGCCAGGGTTTCCCTTGCCTTGATGCCACAGTGGATTCGCAGGTTGAGAGTCTTGCTTGTTCTTTTGTCGAATTTTTTCATCGATTTTGACAGCATACCGATAGGCAGATCCAAGTGAAGAGATGTCGAGGAATTCCATCTCAGTTCGGATGTACCAATGTAGACTACTGCGATATTTCAAAATTAGGTGCCGCTCGGAGTCCTTGATACCCAGCTTTGTGCGCAAGGTATGAAAGTTGTTGGTGTACTCCGACACCGTCTGGTCCCTTTCTTAACACAGAATGGTCCATTTTGTGTACTGGTCATCATAGTTTCCCACAGGGTAATACTGTTCCTTGATGAAATCTATGAAAGAGGCCCAAGTGGGATTTGTTTCAAACATTCCAGACTCGTCTGATGAGTTTTGCTCATAATAAGTACCCCACCAATTTTGGACATGGAGGATTGCCTTAAGAAGTGCAAAGGTGATCTTTTCCCTGTCGAAAAAATTGTGGATAGAGAAATACCTTTCTAGAACATTCAACCAATTATCTAGGGCACATGCATTGATTTTGCCTTCAAATAAAGGAATATCAAAGTTAACTTGTACCTTGAAGGGAGTTGCATCTCCAAACCAGCTGTTCGTTGAAGATGCACTTGCCGCTAGCAGCATTCGTAGAAGGATTTCGGTGAAACTATCCATCATCTCATTCCTTTGTCACTCGGGGTATTCCTCGAGCAATGACTTGATAGGATCTCCTGCTCTATCGTCTCTCTTTTCTTCCACCATGGGAGGTCATTTGGGACGGTGAGAATGATCAAGTGAAACTAGTTCGAGACCAAACTCTCTATACTCAGACCTCATCGGGGACATGATCTGAGAAACAATCAAAGAGAAGATTGCTCTGATACCACTGATCCGGATTTATGCATGAACGAAATGAAAGAACATATACATAATCATAATCACAGACATTTTGCAAAGATAACAGAGATATAGTAAACACATATTCTATTAAATGGAGGAAATAGAACAGACTGTAATACAATTGCTAGAATGGTGGTAGCTATCTTTGAGAAGAGATGTGGATGCTACCCTCATTCATGCCAAGCTGAATACAAAATGAGGCCAAAGGGGCCTATTTATAATAATAATGAGGGTGAGAACCCCAAAAGTCAGAAATAACCCTAGAAGATGAACCGTCATAAAGTTTGCGACTCCAAGGTGGTAAGTTGAATAGTCAACTTCCCGGGGTCATAACTTTTGCATACGATCTCTGATTTGGGCCTTCGATAGCTCGTTGGAAATTCCTATCTAATATTTACAACTTTTGGTCAACCAAATATATATCAATGTACCCATTCATCCCCTGAATCGCCAAAAAACGTCGTTTAGGGCCTGAAGATGGCCCCAGAAGTTTGGGACCCGAAAAACCGTAAAAAAATAACTAGGAAACTGCCACAACGGACAATTGTTTTGAGCCAGTGGAATAGGTGGGTAGCCACCAATATCCATCTGGATCATCACCAGGTGTCACCCACCCCAAGGAGTGATCTAATATAGGTACATGTCTTCTCTATGAAGCTCTTGGTAATGATTTCAGCAATTTGCTTTGCATATGAGTAATACTGCAACAATATCACCTGGTCATGCACCAATATCCTGATGTAGTGAATGTGAATCTGAATGTCCTCAGTCCTTTGTCTCTATACTGGACATGTGGATATATTGATTGCAATTTGATCATCACACCAAATAACAATGGGTGAATCAAATGCAAAACCACTCTATCCAAGAATGCCCTGCCACCTCCCATATTGTGTAGCTACATTCACTGCTCCTCTACACTCGACCTCGGTTGATGATAAGGAAATAATGTGATATTTATTACTTGACCAAAAAATGGTACCATGTGCAAGCATGAATACATAACCTGAAGTGGAATTTATATCATTGGAACCTCCATCCCAATTAGAATTAGTAAATCAAACTAGTCATAGTGGAGAACTAGTTGCATAGTGTATCCCAAAGTGTTTGGTTCCTTGCACATAATGCAATACACTTTTAGCATCCTTCCAATCGATCTCATGAGGCTCGTACATATACCTTATAACAACACCTACTGCATAATCCAAATCAAGTGGAGAGTGTGTGAGATACAACAAGATCCCAACTAGTTGTTTATACAACAAGTTGTCCACCAATGGAGATGAACCAAAATCACCTAGTTTTACTCCTGAAAGGAAGGGACACTTAGAATATTTACATTCAGCCATTTTGAACTTTAATAACAGGTATTAAGCATAATTTTATTGTATGACCTTGGTACCTACATTATATTGCTCAATCTCCAAGATAAGAAATTGTTTCAGCAATCCTAAGTCAGACATAGAAAATGCATTGTGCAATGAAGACTTAATTGAACCTATATCAATAATGCAGCATCTAGTGATCAAAATATCATAAGAATATAGTACTATGATATGAATAGAGTCATATAAATGCTTCAGATACACATTATGATCAGATTTGCATCTTTTAAAGCCGCATGAGAGAAGAAAGTTGTCCATCTTGGCATACCAAGCTTTAGGAGCTTGCTTGAGGCCATAAAGAGAATTATTCAACCCGAAAAAAGTGAAGGATCATGAATGAAACCTTCAATATTCTAGATATAAATATCCTCATTAAGGTCACCATTAATCAAAGCACTCTTCACATCCATATGGTGCACCTCCCATCACTTAGATGCAACAATGGTCAAAACTAGCATGATTGAGTCCATGTTTTCCACCAGTGCAAATGTCTCTTTATAGTCCACTCCATGGACTTGAGAAAATCCTTTGGAAGCCAATCTGGCCTTATACTTTGTTGTATTTCTTCCCTCTCTATGTCCCTGGACCCAGGTTTAGTCCCTTTTGCTTAGCACAACAAAGCCCAAGATATCGGCTCGACGGAGCGGAGCTCAATCGGCAACACCTGCGACACAAATATCGTCTCACCCAAGATATCTTAGTTTTATGGGTAACTGCCAGAACCACATTTTTGCAGTTTATGTGGCAGGGTGTTTTAGTCCCTTGGTTTTGCGCCAAGGTTTCCAACAAATACTAGGAAGGTGGGTTACTTGCATGCATAATATTTCAATACCAAGCTATGATCCAACCCTTCTTTATGTGACTTATGTGAACAAACAATGAATAGACATCATAAGCATATTCATTAATATAATGCGATAGTTACACATTTATCCAATTGCAACACAATAATATTCTAGTCATTCAACACAACATGTACGCATATAACTAAGCTACTCAACATTCACACATATACACAACATATAACGTGGAAACCCATCCGGGAAAAAACCACAAGGTGCTCTACATCTGGCATGAGGAAATAGATGCACCTTTTGTCTGCGCACAAAGCTGCAGACTTTATTCAAGATCTTCTCTTCTATCTTTACAGACTTTTCCTACTTCTCATGCTCCATGATCTTCTCTTTTTCTCTTTCTACTCTACTCCTAATAGTGATCCGCACACATCCTGGATCGAATCGACTGTCTCTACTTGTCTGCGCACTCAGCTACAAAACCACTACTCTGATGCACTCAATGATCTAGAGTCCTTAACCAAATCTACCTATCTTAAGTCTAGCTCAAGCGTCTTTTCCAAGAGTCTAGAGATTACTCAAAATTTTGTATAAGCTAATCAACTAAAATTGTCTAACCCATCTACAACTTGGTTTCCTTCTTTTATATCCCCATTACAGACTCAATACCGATCCCATACATTCTTGTAACAGACTCAATACTAACTCGATACAAACTCTAACAATCTCATTACATACTCCTCTTCAGTCTCTATCCCAATCGAATTACTATCTTCAACCAACAAGCTGTCTTTCCTATTCTAGTAATACATAACAAAAGACACTATCGACTTGAATTACAGATATGCCTTCATGCATGTGGTTTCTGCTAGCTCCAGTCGAGCTCGTACCCACGATCGCTAAGGACTGTCACTTTCTTAGCGTTATGCCTTACTATCATTTTTTGGTTGTTACACTATCTACACGCCTGCTTCTACGAATATTATTCCATGTCATCTCATATCTCATTCTGTCCTTCTGTCATGGCTTACTCATCTAGAGTAGCTTCCTCATCCCATGCCTTCTCTTTCCTTCTTCTGTCTCACCTTCCTTCCCTTTTCCTTGATGCTCCTTCCTCCGTCGTAGCTCCTTCCTTTTACTCTTTTATCTTCTTTCCTCTTACTTAGGCAGAATTCGACATGAATTATGCCCTACTGTCCCGAGGCCCAATAGGCCCCCAACACTCACCTGTGGCTTGTCTGGAGCCACACAAACTATTCATCCATGGCCTGACTTGCACTGGATTTGGTCTGAAAATCCTCCACAATTTTCAGCAACTTCTCTTTTTCTGTGGGCACTTTTTTTTTTTTTTTGCATGTGTTCCACTAGGTCGGAACTGACGTGTTCCAACATGACTCTTTCTATAGATACCTCTACCTCGTGCACCTTTTGGTGTGTAGGCTGAATTAAACCTGTAACTCTTTCTACTTGCAATTCCTCTACCTTCTCTTCGTGTTGTTGTTGTTGGGTGCACAACACATTCATTTGTTGTTGTAATCTCTGCATCTTGGTTTCCTTGACCTTTTTCTGATCCAAGGGTAGTTGTTTCATCTCATTTCTTATATGTGTTATATTGGCTTCAAATGCTGTGAGATCGCTTGCAATTTTTTGTGATTTCTCGTCATCCATTAGATATTCCCAAGTCTGGGATACTTGGTCCACAGGCTTAGCATAGGTTTGCTCGATGTCTTCTATTCCTTTCACAGCCTGAGTGGCTGCGTCTCTTTTGCACGCTAGCACTTATGGGGGTGTGTTGGGTCTCCTTTGCTCTTCTAGCTGAATTATGTTTTTCTTAAGGTCGACCGCTGTCTTTCCTAGATGGAGGACCTTATCTTCTGATGGGACATCTTGCGACATTTCAAGATCATCAAGATTCGAACAAACAAAATTAATGACATTTTTGAGCTTCTGCTTAATTGCTTCTTGTATGGTTCTTTGCATTTTGGCCTTGATTTTATTGATAGAAGTTTTTGAGTGATTCACCTACTTTTAAAGGGTATTTCCTCTTAGTCGAATATCTACAACCGCTAGGGTCTAGGGTTTCTAATTCCAGCACATCTCTGCTTAGTTGTACTTTGTTCAGGTGATCTTCTCTGGGTCGCAAGGATTCCTGTGCTTTCGACGAGCCAAGTGCGTCCTGTGATGGAGGTACCAACGGTGCACAATCTACTGCATTTTTAACTTCTGCAATGGTTCTTCCCAGTTCAGTTATCCTGTCTGTGATAGTAGTAATAAAATGATTATGTTGCCTGCCAAATTCATTGAAACATGTCTGGAATATTTTTTGAGGGCTTTGACTAAGGTTGTGACTTCCTCGTCATCCATTCAAGAAGTATTGGCTTCCTTGTTAGCATTGCATTTCTTGCATGGAGGTCCTCTTTGTACTTCTTCATTCTACGCTTCCTTCTATTGGTGCCCTAGTGTCGACTCATTTTGAGGTTGATTAGGTTGAGTGGCATATGTTTTTTGGTTATTCTTCTCTCTCGAAGGTGGTGGTCCTTCCTGTTTCCATTATTCTAGCCAATCACTAATAATGGTCTCTAGATCTTCTTCTGTGAGCACATATTGTGTTGCCAACCACTGTCCTCTGGGGTCTCGGTGTGGTTGGATGTAAACATAGTGTGGTCCGAATTGAAAATTGAAATTACGTTGAAATTTGAACATTGTAGCTACACTAAGTCTTACTTGTTGCTTTACCAAATTCCTTAAAGCTTCAGTCTGGATAAATAATTATCTGTTTCTATTCAGCTGTCGGTGTTTGTCGTGTGAGAACCACAGGTTCTGGTATCTCGCTCCTCTACAGAAGACGGGTAATTCCGCCGGATGGTAATCTGTTGGCTCAGACCACACAGTAAACACGATTAAAATTAACAACCAAGCATAATGGAAAGGAGTATCTTCCTCCTATGCTGAAGCAACATCTTGTGGCAATTCATTAAGCAAAAATTGAGACAAATTAATTTGAACTCCTTCTACACAAAGTGAAGCCAACATTACTATTCCTATAGTACATTACTTCGGCCACGAGACACACAATAGTTTGTGTGTTAATATCGTTTCCACCATACAAGTAGCAGGGTCATTGATGGATGGTATTAATAACTCTTTACTAGAGTTGACTAGGCCATATTTTTCTGTGACCTTTGCAATCTGGGCTGGGTGCTTTCCCTTTTCGAAGGTTGATACTGGGTCCCAACCAACTTTCGGTAGTCCTGTTATTGCTGAGATTAGTCAATATCAACTGAATATGGTTTGTCTAACCATAGGAAAACTACACGAAAGACTACCAGCAACTTCTTTACGTAAGTGTCCACTTTTGTGGTCCGACCAAAGTGCAGCATAAAGAGAAGCGACAGTAGTCGTGAATGTTCGAGTCTGTATGCCCATTGCATTGGAACAAACTGGTTTGGTGATCCCAGTGTATCTCTAACCAGCTTCAAATAATTCTTTTTATCAAGGGTGCTGAGTTTAATGGTGTCAGAATCTAGAAAGGATAGTTTCACTAACGGAGGCAAGATATCCTGCAATACTTTCATACCTTTCGGTTTTTTAGGTGCTACCAGTGTAGCATAGCTCTTGGTAGGGATGCCAACCAGTGGTGCATCCATCCTCCTTGGTTGAATGTAGGGTGGCAGTAAATTCCTATTTTCAAAGTCCTCTTGCTCTTCTTGGAATGGTGGCATTGCTGTAACTCTCTCCTTCCTCGGCTTCTTCATCGGTTGCTTCCCCTTAGGCACTGATGGTGATTTGTGTTCCCGCATCCTAGGTTTTTCTGAATATTGAGGTGAAACTTGTCTAGCAGCTGGCCAAGGTTGACTCTTTGGGGTTCGCTGTCATATACCACGTTCCATGGGAGTAGTGTAGATAGGTCTCATAGGGGGGGTTAACACTTACTATCGTAATGGAGATAAATTTGTTTTTGCTCATTGGGTTTCATACAATACTCACTCTTTTCTTGTTCAAGACACAATGATTCTGAATATGGTAACAATGCGTATTATGAAGCAACGACTTGCTAGACAATTGTCTTTCACATGAGCAGTCTGTACTTAGAAGGTACTCCATATTTTGAACGCCCTAAGACGACATTGTGGGTTATTTAAGGAAACATTTTCTGCACACCGTCACTTAGTTGGCATTGGTACATACGGTTAGTGTTATTTATGGTGGACATGGTCCCAAGGTATGCCACTCGATTCTATCGAGATTTCCAATTGAATAACTGACAATTATCCTGTCAGTACTTTTACTTAATTACTATGCTAATCATGGCATCGCTTTATGATGGTGTGATTTCATTGGAAACTTCCGCTTTTCTTTTAAACTCCCTCAGCCTATTGTCGCACTGCTTACGACTTGCTTGTCCTTCTCACAATGTTATGCAAAATTAGTATAGCAACCTTCCTTCTTTCGATTTTTATTTTTATTTTTTTATGTCATATCGATCAGGGTACCGTGTATTTTCATACATGCGAACTCTTTCCACTTCACACATCCCTTTTGACACATGGAGATTATGCAAAATGGGTCATTATCGCTCATATTTTTTGTGATATTATAGCACTGCATCCAGTTATGTGTAGTCATGCTGCATTGATGGAACTTCACGTCGGTAACCAATATTTCTTCAAATATCTTCTCCTTTATGACTTGTAATGCAACATCCATTGTTGGGTGTTTGGTTACAAATTAAAATGTCTAGGTAAAGCTTACAACTAAGCTTTCCCATTAAATGGTTCCTCGTCGCAGCTCTTCTGAGGTGTACAAACTTCTCAATACCATTTCTAAAGTGTGGATGAATCGGTGAACCCATTCTTGTCGCAAATATTCTTTCCAAATTCCATGACGGTGCTCAATATATTTCCTAGATTCTGCCAATCCTGTATAATTCTGATTAGAATAGTTGATCTCTTCTCTGAATATGATCTCCATTAATCTCCTACATTGTGGCCATTCGAAGATAGATTGTTTGTGTGTACCCCACCATCGTTGTGATTCCGTGACCTTTTCTTCAAATTCTTCCAATAAAGATGCAAGATTAGGTAATCCCTCATATGTAGGCAACGTGCTTGCTTTGGCTCCCACCCTTCGAACAACTCTTGGAACTCTTGCACATCTGCATGGAGACTTGATGTAGCATGTTCTGCCAATTTTCTAAAGCATCGCTCGAGTTGGACGTGCACAATCTTACAGTCTGCCAACTCAATTTTCCATCAGCTATTAGGTTAATATAGTCTTCCTTTAAAGACATGATGTTGTACAACTGGTCCAGATAATTGTCTTTCCCTTATCTATGTACAAGTTTGACATATCGTTGTCCTTCAAGTGGATCGATTGGTGCAACCACTCTTATTTCATAATCTTCGAAAGACAAGATCCTCTTCTTGAAGTTTATAATAGTTTGGTTGTTTGTTGCCCAATAGATTCCTAGAAGTGCAGGATATGGTTTTGTGTCATCGACAATGTCAATAAATTTGAAGTCGGCATATGTTCTTAAACCTTTGACTTCCATAGGTACTTGGGTTAGTCTACCAATTGGTAGAACCTTCGACTGGTTCGCAAGCCTTAGCTGAATAGGAGACCAACCAAGTCGCAGCTTATTCATGCTCTCCCATGTCTGTCTTGTCAAGATATTGACATCCGAGCCCAAATATAATATGATATAGTCCATATCATAATCTCCTATCTACGCAGTCATTCACAGTTCTCAGCATGTCTTCAATTTTCTCCCGATATGATTAAGTATTTTACCAGGTCGCAGGTCTTCTGTTGTTTCTTCTATGAGTGTTGCCAGTTATGCGACATCATCTTTATCATGGATTAGTGCTAAAAAACTTTTGAAATTTTCTGTAACCTTACTAACCTTTTTCATTGGCGGCTTCCTAATTAGTTATTCAAATCGTTCGAGCATAGATATAACTTGTCTAGATGTCGACAACTTATTGGTATCAACAAAGTCTTGTCGCACCTTCAAGAAGACTTATTTCTCTTGTTGGAAATCTAGGGGAGCTTTCTTTTGTGCCGCAAGCCTCACCTGTGGTTTTCGTTGCCGTGTATTTTGGTTTGCTACCGTTGCAACACCTCCTCTTGTGACTACAACAATGTGGGGTTGTCTTGATTTAGCAGAAATCATCTGAATATTTGGATTGGGGTTCGAATTCAAATTCTGCACCGGGTTGGGGTTAACGAAAGTTCTAGCGTGCCATTTCACAATATGCTCCAGACACCGTTCGATAGTGTGATCAAATTCTTTACAATATGTACAGTTTTTTGTAGGACTTTGACAATCTTAGGAAAAATGTCCTGGATGCCCACAATTATAACATTTGATCTAGTCTCTTCCTCGACCAAATCCTCCTTCTAGTTGCTGTTCTCGACCTCTAAAATTCCCACCCCCTTTGCAGATGGTATTGTTGTTGCTGAGGATACTGATTCTGCTGGTATTGTGGTTGAAGATATTGTTGTTGTTTATACTGCGCTGGCTGATACTGAGGCTGCACTAGTTCAGCTTGCATTTGCTCATCATTTTTCATTAAGTAGGTATCCATTGTTTTTTCTTGCAGTAGCTGAAGGGATCTTCAGTCTTTCTGATCATGACCTACTGACTTACAAAATTTACAATACAGACTAGTGGGTGCACTTACAATCTTCTGTAAGTACATATATTCCCCAGAATTGTGACCTCTAGTCTGGCATATTCTACACCAAGGCATTCCTTGTGTGTTTAATGGGTTTGGCACACTTGTTGTGACATAGTTCATTAGCGTCAGGAAATTATCTTTATGGTGTCTATCTGTTCTGCATCTTGTACACCATAGTTCCTCTTGAACTTCCTTTCCTTTTTGAATGACCTGGAGCTGCACCATAAGATTGGCCAGTTTTGACTGAATTTGCATCATTCCCGAGCTAGTGTCTCCAATTGGCAAGGCTTCTTACTTCATTGCTATTTTATAGCCTATGTTTGCGACATGATTTTTTATTGCATCAACAAGGTTCGGATATGTGGTAGCAAGGGGGAAATAAAACATTCCTTGTGTTGGACATCCGACACTTGGAAACTCACTTTGGCCATTAATGTCTTAAATATTTGGTCAAAGTCCCAAACATATTCTGTTAGTAGCTACTTAATATTTTTTTTATCTCAGTGATGCATTACGATTCGGACTTTGGCTTTTTGAATTCATCTATCAACCCCAGTCGAATCTCGTTGAGTGTTTTTGGGACAAATCCTACTGGTACTGTGGAAAATTTCATATACCAGTCGATCGCATGACCTTGTTGCGTCGTGATCATCTGTGATTTCTTGATATTCTCATCCTAGATCTGTCTTACAGTCTAGACAACATAAAAAATAAACCAATGTTGTTCTGGGTATTCCAACCTGTTTCCATCTAATATTGGGAGATTAATGTCATCTCCAACCATTCTATTTGCTGTTGGTACAGTCGAAACAAAATTTGGACTAGTCGGACTTCCTTGTTTGCTATTTACAATGTTAGTAGTACTTGTATTTACAGAATCACTTGGATACAAGTCTCACAATCTTGCCTTTGGTACTATAGGTGATTTGTACACACGTTCTTGTTTTGGAGCTTCAGTTGACTCATCTGACTCTTCATCTCCTTATGAGATCAAATGATATTCCTCCTCTTCGTCACAAGATCCTTCAACTAAGTATGATGCAAACTTGTAGCCTTCTTCTAGATTTGTGCTGCAAGTCCCTCGTTCTAATAGAGTTTTCCTTCTTTTATTGGATATGAATCTTCTTCTGCTTATTAAAAATACAGGTTATAGTTCAGTTCCGCTATCTCCTAGGAACATCTCGCTCTAGAGTTTTTCCGAGACATAGCCACCCTTTGCTATTCAGCCTTGCATTTGCAGAATTCCTTTTTCACATAAATTCATTTTATCCACGTCTTTAAAGATGACATATATCTGATGCGTGGTCCTTGAAATTTTTTTTTCTCTGCCTCATTGTATGAGGTTATTATGTCAACAACAAACTCAGTAATATATCCTTCTAGGATATTTTCTACCTAAAAATCCACAACCCTTGGTATAGGGTTGTTTACTCTTTTCAGCTGCTCAATCAAGAAAGGAATCCACTCTTTCGGTTCTCCTCCTTGAAAAATCCTTTGTGGGGTTTCCAAATTATACAACCACTTATGAAACACGATGGGAAACTCAAAAAAGAAAATATCGTAAATGTATGAATAAATGTACCATCCCAACCACTCTGTTGGGTTCCACCGAGATCCTTCACTTTCTTTTCATGCAAACTCTATCTCTTTGAAGTCCACCCAGTATTGGATTTCTGATTTCATGGGATGCCACAACATATCCCTCACCACAACACTTCAAGGTCTCAATAACAAAACCATTTGTTGTATTTATTCCCTCTCTCTATCCTTGGACCCAGGTTTAGTCCCTTCTGCTTAAGACAACAAAGCCCAATATATCAGCCCGATGGAGCGGAGCTCAGTTAGTAGCACCTATGACACAAATGCCGTCTCACCCGAGATATCTCAGTTTTATGGGTAACTTCCAGATCCACGTTTCCGCAGTTTGTGTGGGAGGGTGTTTTAGTACCTTAGTTCTCCACTAAGGTTTCCAATGAAGACAAGGAAGGTGGGTTACTTGTATGCACAATATTTCAATACCAAGCTATGATCCGACCCTTCTTTATGCAACTTACATGAACAAACAATGAATAGACATCATAAGAATATTCATGAATATAATGTGGAAGTCATACATTTATCCAGTTGCAACACAATAATTTACTAGTCATTCAACACAACATTTACGCATATAACTAAGCTACTCAACATTCATGCATATACACAACATCTAACATGGAAACCCATATGGGAAAAAACCACAAGGTGCTCTTCATCCGGCATGAGGAAATAGATGTACCTTTTGTCTGCACACAAAGTTGCAGACTCTGTTCAAGATCTTCTCTTCTATCTTTACAGACTTTTCCTCCCTCTCATGCTCTCTGATATTCTCTCTTTCTCATTCTACTCTACTCCTAATAGCTATTCGCACATAGCATAGATCGAATCGAACTTATCTACTTGTCTTTGCACTCAGCTACAGAGCCACTACTCTGATTCACTCAGGGATCCAGAGTCCTTAACCAAAGCTGCCTATCTCAAGTCTAGCTCAAGCGTCTTTTCCAAGAGACTAGAGATTACTCAAAATGTTGTATCAACTAATCAACTAAAACCAACTAACCCATCTACAGCTTGGGTTCCTTCTTTTATATTCCCATTACATACTCGATACAGATCCCATACATGCTTGTTATAGACTCAATACTGAATCGATACATACTTTAACATACTCATTACAGACTCATCTTCAGTCGCTATCCCAACCGACTTACTATCTTCAGCCAATAGGTTGTCTTTCCTATTCTAATAATACATAACAAAAGGCACTATCGCCCTGACTTACAAAGATTCCCTCATGCATGTGATTTCCGCCTGCTCCAACCGAGCTCGTACCCATGATCGCTAAGGACAGCCACTTTCTCAACGTTATGTCTTACTTCCATTTTTCAGCTGTTACACTATCTACACGCTTGCTTCTACAAATATTCTGCCCTGTCATCTCATATCTCATTCTATCCTTCTGTCGTGGCATACACATATGGCACAAATTCCTTGTCTGACGCCTTCTCTTTGTCTTCTTCTTCTCTTTCCTTCTTCTATCGCAACATCCTTCCCTTTTCCTTGATCCTCCTTCCTCTTACTCTTTTATGCTCCTTCCTCTTACTTAGGAATAATTCCACATGAATTACGCCCTACTATCTCAAGGCCCAACAGGCCCCCAACACTCACCTATGGCTCGTCCCGAGCCACGTGAACTATTCCTCCATGGTCTGACTTGTGCTGACTTTGGTTTGAAAATCCTCCACGATTTTCATCAACTTCTATTTTTCTGCGCGCACTTCTTCTTTTGTTTTCTGCATGTGCTCCACCAGGTCGAATCTAATGTGTTGCAGCATGAATATTTATATAGATTCCACCACCTTGTGCACCTTTTGGTTTACAGGCTGAATTAAACCTGTGAGTCTTTCTGCTTCTGCTTTCAATTCCTCTACCTTCTCTTCACGTTGCTGATGCTGGGTACGCAACACAGTCATGTGTTGTTGTAATCTCTGCATCTCGGCTGCCTTGACCTTTTTCTGCTCGAAGGGTAGTTGTTTCATTTTGTTTCTTATCTACATTATATTGGATTCAAACATAGTGAGTTTTCTTGCAATATTTTGTGATTCCTCATCGTCCATTAGAGCTTCCCGCTTACATTGCACTAGTTTCCTCTTGGAAGGTAAAGGAACCAACTCCCAAGTTTCATTGTCTTGCAAAGACTTGAACTCTTCTTGCATGATTGTTTCAATATTGGTTCATGTCAAGCTTCTTCATATCACTGTGGATCATATCCAACCATCAGAAAACACCTCTTTGGAAGATTTGAACCACAAGTGGAGAAAACATTGTCAAACTGAGATCTAGTCTTCCTAGTGTCTAATGGATCTCCTGCAAGATCACCAGTTGCTTGTATGGTTTTCTCATACCATTTCGGCCTTGTGAGAGAGTCATGATCTGCATGCATGTCATAATATGCATATTCCATATCAAAATCAGAAAAATCAGAAAGATAAACATCACTTACATCATCATTGAGTGGAGGGTGTGAGCAATCCCCTTCTACTAGTTCAACCTATTACATAGGCTCTTCTTCGAATTGTACACTTATCTCAATGAATGTTTTCTAAGATGAGGGATCAAAGAGATTGTATCCCTTTGTATCTTCAGCATATCATACCATTATGGACTCCTTGTTTTGAGGTTTCAAGTTTTATTTTCTCTGGAGGAATTCTAGCATATGCCTTTGAGCCAAAAACCCTGAAATGAGACACATCTGGCTTGTGACCTCTCCAAGCCTCAAATGGATTTTTTTCATCCAATGATTTGTGTGGAAATATGTTTTGAACATATGCAGCACAACTTATGGCTTTATCCCATATATTAGGAGACACATACTTAGACTCCAACATGAATGTGGCCATCTCCTTCAATGCTTTAATCTTGTGCTTTGCCACACCATTTTGTTGTGGTGTGTAAGGCATTGAATGTTGCATTTGAATTTCACTCTCTTCACATAGTTGTTGTGGGTTCTTATTGACATATTCCTTGACATTATCAGTCCTTAATACCTTTATATTATTCCCACTGAATTTTTCAACATAAGTTTTGAAAGATTTGAAGATCTCATACACTTCAGATTTCAACTTGAGGAAAAACACCCAACAATATCTTGAAAAATCATTTATGAACATTAAGACATACCTTGAGTTTCCATAGAAGGGTGTGGTAATAGGTCCTATCAGATATTAATGGATCAATTCAAGCACTTGTACAACCCTTCTTGCCTTCCCCTTGTCATACTTGCGCTCTGCATGCTTCCCAATAATGCATCCCTTGGATATGCTTTTGGAAAATTTGATGCTTGGAAGTCCTTCAACCATGTTTTATTTGCTAAAAGATTGAATATATCTTTAGTTGAGGTGTCCAAATATCTCATGCCATAGATTTATGATCTCATTGGCATGTGATAGGAGTGCATTCCCCAAAGATTAAGGAAGAAAGTGTGAAAACTTGTACATTCTTGACTAATGATCTGCAATACCCACTGTAACAACTTTTCCTGTAGAAATTTCTGAAATTTCCACATAATCTTGAGTGAATGTCACTATCTTGGCTGAACCTGTGTGTGTTATTTGATACATAGAGAGTAGTTTTGACACACTATGAGGCACAAACACCACATTGTTGAAGTACCCATTGTCAAGATTGATCTTGCAAATCCCTTTGGTTGGGATCTCAGAGTCGTCACCCATGAGGATCGATGGACCAGTGTATGGATGTAAGGATGAGAAGGAGTCTTCTATGGAATCAATGTGCCTTGAAGAAACTGAATCTATGATGAAGGAGGAATATCCAAAAGATCCATCAACTAGTGCATGGCATCTCTCCTTATTCTAAGAATTCGAACCTCCATCCTTCTTCTTTGCACCATATGGAAGGGGAATGTTGTTCTTCTCAAGGAGTTGCACCATCATATCAATGGTTTTATTCATGAATTCACTCTATGGATGCCAACCCTTGTGACAACAAGTGAATTTTTTCTTCTCTTTCTTCTTCCTTTTGTCCTCGATAGGATTTGAACCCCCATCAGAATATTTGGGCTTCTCCTGCTTCTTCTTCTCTTGCTCCTTCGAATCCTTGGAATTTGTCTTTCCCTTTGCTTGATTCGAAACCCCTGCAACAAGGCTTGATCTTTGGTGGATTCGATGGTACCCATTTGAACCAACTTATATTTTTCTTGAGACAAAGACTCCATGAAGTCTGCTGGAGATGACATCTCTAGTTTTGAACTGTTAGCTTGCCTGGCTGAAATGTTGAAACAAACACTAAATATTTAGGCCCTAGCTTCGAAAATATGGACCAAATCAACTGCTCTTCCTTTTTTTCTATGCCACATCGCTTCAGTTGAAGAACCAGGGATTTAAACTTGGTGAAGAATCCTTGGATCATCTCAAAATGAGTTGGGTTCAAGGTGATCAACTCGTTTTCAAGTTGGTGGCTTCGTGGTTCATCAGTCTTCCCAAACAATGACTCGAGCTTGAGACACACTTCATTTGGAGTTGTGATACTGTCAACATGAAACAAGAGGTCTCTCAAAATCCTGAGATATAGCATCCCAAACACTTCATCCATTTTGTTAAAAAACTTGGACTTCTCAACAGCTGAGTTCGACTCTTTTTTTGTTCCCATGGCAACTCTATAGAGACCTTTGGATCTCAGCTGGATTACCATCTTGAACTTCCACTCAAAGTAGTTGAATGGGGTGAGCAAGGTGACATGAGACTACTCCATTTGTTGATGCCCACTGTGTGACAAAGAACACCGAACAACCTGCAATGAAAACTCCCAATCTACTGGAGGAAACCCAAGATTTCTAATTTGAACCCTATGAACTCTTTGAATTCAGTTTGAAGCTTCTTGAGCTCTGATACCATGTAAAATTCTGATTCACAATGGGATCTATAAGCTAAGATTACCCTCACAACAAAATAATTTGACAATAGATGAAGAAAACAATGAAAAGAGGAAAAATTAACACATAGAGATGCTACCAATGGCTGATTTTTCTATTATAGTCCAACATGTAAACATGTCTGGAACATGATTATACTACACTAGGAGAAAATCGTTATCCTTCATACAAGTGGTAGGTTTACAATGGACCTTAAAACACCCCTAGGTGGACCAATAGGCTCCTAAACCACCTCAAACAATCATGAATAGATATGTGAACGTTGGGAAAGCATGTTTGGTCATAAATTAGGGTAGAGTAGTCATGGTGGAGTACATGGAGGAGTGGGAGTTGCTCTAGGTAGTCACAAATGGTCCAAAATGGCAAAAACACTCAAATATAATGCATAGGCACCTTTGGTCAACCCAGATCCTTATTTTAAGGAGTGGGAGTGCCCCAAGGGACCAAAAGGTCATTAATGAGGGAAGCTTAGCTCCTATTTGACCAAAATGAGGGCGTTGGGTGTAATTAATGGTCCAAAACTTCCAACAACCTTAGGAAGACACCATAAATCAAGTTTGGACTATCTAACATAAGTGAAAATGAATGAGATAATGGTCCTAGATGGTATGATGACTATGGTAATAGGTGGTATGATGTTATAACACATAGGGTCTACCTCCCTTGGCTTATGTTTAGGAGTTTTCCTAAACATAAGAAGTTGAGTGATGTGGTAACATTGGGCACCCGAGTCATTGACTCTCCCCCAGGGCCTCTTTGAACAAGTTGATATTTTCTCACATTCATGCGAAGATATTGGGGGAAACGTCTTAGCGTTGTCGCCAAGGATACAATATTTATATCACCTCATATTAAATCTCTTGGTTTTTATTTGTTTGCTGAATATTTTAGATTATATATTTAAGTTTTTCATCTGGCAGCTCCACTAACTTTTTCCAATTTTCTAACAAGTAATTTACAAAATAAAATAAAAAAACTTAATGAGATATTATTATTGCACATTTTTATTCTTGCATGGAGACTCTGTGAAGGGATAAAACCATTCTCCTCACAAATTTTGAATATTTGTTAAGTGTAGAGATGGGCACATGTGTCACCTTTGAAAATATTTGAAGCTCAGTTTTTACAGCTCCACTAGAATGGTTTGGTATGCGGTATGAATCTAATGCATTATTATGGAGCCCCAATATGAATATTATTTGTCCTTAGAAAGATATTTCTCTCATATCAACTTTAAAGGCATCCTTGAATAACCAAATGAAGGATTTGATCCATTTATAGTTTATGATTTCTCTCCTACGTATCATGGGTATAGTGATCTAGATGATGTTCACATTACATCCTTCATAAAAGTTGTAACCAGTTTCAATATATTTCATGAGGATTATTTGATGAAGATATTGTTTTGTACTCTTAAGGATGGTTCTCAACATTGGGTTATGGACTTTGATTCCAAAGAAATATCTTCAATGGAATATTTCTTCAAGAAATTTCTCCATGATTGGTATCTTGAAGAAGACAATTTCGAGATTGAGGAGGTGATTAAATATTTCCTTACCCACTTTCATAAAAGAAAAAGAGCACGTCTCGATTCAGAAGAAGAAATCAAGAGTGAAAATATCATTGAGGATACTATGGATAAAAAAGAAGCCATTGCATAAGCTCATGAAGAGATTCATGATGAGGTCTATGATGTGCATATTGACAGTCCTCCTTTTTCTCCTCATAGTGATGAAGGTTTGGTAAGCTTATAACCTTGTAATATTTTTTAAAACCAAGCCTGCAAAGGATGATAATTGTGAGCGTGAAGAGGATAGTTATAACCAAGAGTGTGATACTATTGATAAAGATCCCTTCATCTTCGACAAGGATTTGGATTATGATTATTTGACATAATTGGAAAAGGCCATTTTTTATATATCTAGAGAAGGGAGTGTTGATTTTGAGACCTTTGGACATATTGGTATGGAGAAGGCACATTCAAACTACTCATATGAGCACTCTCAAGCACAAACAAGTACTAGTGATATAGACTTGGGGAAGCAGTTCACCGAGAAGAAAGATTTGAAGCAATCCATGGAGGGTTAGCGTCATCCTTTACTTCACATGCAAAAGGTTCTCATGATTTGGAGCAACTTGGGATTATGTTATTATAGATATTTTTCAGTTAAAAATCCTTATTCTTTTGGATGAGTGTGATGGGTTTGTTGGTTTGCCTCATGGTACGAATATGTTTGTTAGTCCTGTCCAATAATGGATAGAAGAAGCTTGCGGGGACACTTACAATTCCTGGAAAAAATTTGATGATATTATGCATGCTTATTATGATTTCACATTCAACGCATCCATCCTGAATATTAATAAAGGTTTGCATATGATAATAAAAGTGTCCTTGTTTTGGACGGAAACCAAACACAATGGGAAAATATTTAAAATTAATAAAAAGATAAGGTGTGTTAACTCAAAAAATTGCTCAACTAGCTCTATATGGCCTAAACCACATGCATACATAATTATACTACAATTTTCCCTTAGTTTTGACCTCCACAACCATGGTTTACCCTTATCCCCTCTCAAAAATCTCAAAAAACATCCAAAAGTGCCTAAAAACCCCAAAAAGGGCTTAAAAACCCAAAAAAGAGCTACAAACCCAAAAAGTGGCTAAAAGCCCTAAATAGGGCTTAAAACCCTAAATAGTGTTCCAAAAACCTAAAAGAGAGAAAAGTCCAAAAAATCATTATAAAAATAGGGTGGTGGTCTCCATCAATAAGATTCTTATCCCCTTTTCATTATTCTATTCTCGTGAGTACATTGAGAAGCCATCATTCTCAAAATAATCACATGATTTTAGCCATTATTTCATAGCCACACCATCTCCATCCAGTACATTGAGGCATCCTCCGTACCAACCAGCCTGTGGAGTGGCGACCCATATCCAAGATCAGGGCATGGTGTCCCATTTTCAGAAGAAGTGTATAATTTTCATTCTTTTTATTTCTTGTTTAGTGTAGCCATCTTTGTTTATTTATTTCATATTACTAATATCATTTATTTACTATAGCTTCCTTTTCATGAACTATACCCTCCTGTCTCATTGACGGAAGGGAGGTGCTTTTGCACGTAGTAGGGTTGAAAAACACACTACAATGTTGGCGACCATACTGGTTGATCCCCAAGGATCCCTTCTTTTGCAGGTGTTTATCTTGTTTTTTATCACAACTGTCACTGATTGAACCCTCATGTGGCCGATCCGAGCATGTACGGCACCAGTGCCTACCCCTATTGGCCCTTGTCGGCTTGCTTTTAAAAAAAATTCCAATTCCGGCCCAAAGGGTGGATTTCGGGCCCAAACCAGTGACCCAGTCACATATTTCAGGATAAAACCCAGACCCAAGTCGTGACATTTGCCCCCAAAAGTGCGACTTTCCTCCAAGGGCACAGTTGTGCCTTTTTTTTGTAGTCTGAGCGACCCAGTCGCCTCTCTTTGGATTGTTTGTATGACTCAGTCGGGGCTGTCGACCTATTAAGTGCGAACTATTTGTTTCTGAACCCAATCACCTCTATTTTTTCGATTTAAGTGACCAATTCGCCGTTGTCAGTCTATTAAATCTGACCTGTCTGTTTTTGAGTTGATTTTTGTAATTTACATTGCATTTTAAAAGTTGGAAATTAACACACTTATTTAGCCCCTCCTCCTCTACTTGGTCATCACCCTATGGGGTCTTCTGAGATATGACGGGGGATTGAGTGAGTTTAGTAATAGGCATTCACTTTACTATTGTTCTCTTCAATTAAATGTTAGAAGAAACAGGACCGCAGAGCAATAACATTTATACAATTAAATCAATAAACAATATGCAAAAACACATTAAACATTACAGAGAGACACATATATAACGTGGTTCACCCAAACGATGGGCTACGTCCACAAACAAATTTTCCAGTCCTTTTATTTCAGTCCAGAAAGATGAAGGGATACGCCCTGCAGCAAAACCGCTGCACTTCCTCTTCACGCTCTCACAGTCTCTCTTCCAGCACAATACAATGCCCACATCTAGTACCATACAGTACTCACATCCAGTACCATATAGTACTCACATCTAGTACAATACAGTACACATATCTAGTACAATTACAATGGAGCCACCTCAAGCCTTATAAAGGCTTAATCACATGCAATACCATGGGACAATACCATGGACTACAAAAAACCATGTGCTAGACCTAACCACCTTTGACTCAATCCCGAGTCAAGGTTAACACATGCAATACCATGGGACAATACCATGGGCTACAACAAACCATGTGCCCAAACCATGTGCTAGACCTAACCACCTTTGACTCGATCTCAAGTCAAGGTTAACCCTAACAATCCCCCCTTTAAACTTGACTTGGAGTAATCACCAACTCCCCTCAAGTATTTACCGATGAATCTTACATAAAGCCCCCTATCACCTAGGTCTATCTCCCGACTTTACCGGTGAGTTACCATGGGAATGCATGCCTTACCAAGTCTTACATCCATATGCCCATTTACATGCAAACCGCTCCATTACATTTTTTTCATGTGCCTTCATGGTGACTAATCACATCAAATCTACCGCTGCTGCACTCGCTGGACCTTGGACTTGGCAAATTTGTTCTTTTCACCTTCATGCTTTAAGGCCAACAAAAACCGAGCAGGAACTTAGTTTCTCTCTGGTTACTCCCTTTGTCAACATATCTGCAGGATTCTGGCTAGTGTGAATCTTTTCCAGTTTTAATAGTTCTTCATCTAGAACAGATCTTATGAAGTGGTATTTGAGTTCTATATGTTTAGTCCTTGAATGAAAGACTGAGTTCTTTGCAAGATGAATGGCACTCTGGCTGTCACTGTATAGCCTACTATTCTCCTGTTTCTCACCCAATTCTTCCATGAACCTCTGCAACCAATTCATCTCCTTACTAGCCTCTGTAGCAGCAACATACTCTACTTCCATTGTTGAAAGTGCAACAACCTGTTGCAGTTTTGAAATCCAACTTACTGCTGTTCCACCTACAGTGAACACATACCCTGTGGTGCTCCTCCTGCTGCCTTTATCACTAGCCATATCTGCATCAACATATCCCTGTAGAACAGTGTTTGAACCTCCAAAACATAATGCATGAGAAGTGGTACCTCTCAAATACCTGAGAATCCACTGTACTGCTTTCCAATGCTCTTTACCTGGATTATTCATATACTTTCTCACAACTCCCACTGCATGTGCAATATCTGGTCTTGTGCACACCATGGCATACATCAAGCTCCCAACTGCTGATGAATAGGGAATCTTGGACATGTAATCTATCTCTTCCTGTGTCTCTGAACACATATGCTTGCTTAGTTTGAAATGGCTTGCCAAAGGTGTGCTGACTGGTTTTGCATTCTGCATTCTAAACCTCTGCAACACCTTTTCTATGTACTCACCTTGAGACAATGTCAATTTGCGATTTTTCCTGTCTCTTGTTATTCTCATACCAAGGATTTGCTTTGCAGCACCCAAATCCTTCATCGCAAATGATTTAGCTAGTTTTCTTTTGAGCACATTTATATCCTGCATGTTAGACCTTGCAACAAGCATGTCATCCACATACAATAACAAGATAATATATCTTCCATTATCTAGCCTATTGAAATAAACACAGTGGTCAGAATGACATTTATCATAACCTTGTTCTGTCATAAACTTATCAAATTTTAAATACCACTGCCTTGGAGCTTGCTTCAGGCCATACAAGCTCTTCTTCAACCTGCAAACCAAATTCTCCTTCCCTTTGACCTCATACCCTTGTGGCTGTTGCATATAAATCTCTTCCTCCAAATCCCCATGGAGAAAGGCCATTTTTACATCTAATTGTTCAAGATGCAAATCTTCTATCACCACTAGACTTAAAATAGTTCTAATTGAAGTCATTTTAACAACAGGAGAAAATATTTCATCAAAGTCTATACCTTTCTTTTGTGCAAACCCCTTTACAACAAGTCTAGCCTTGTACCACTTCTTTCCTCCATCTTCTTCCTTCAACCTGTAAACCCATTTATTCTACAACACCCTTTTTCCTGCAGGCAACTTAATCAGACCCCAAGTCTGGTTTCTTACCAATGAGTCCGTCTCCTCATCCATGCCTTGCTCCCACTTCTTTCTAGTTTCTACCCGCATTGCTTCTTCAAAACATTCTGGCTCACCAGAATCAGTCATCAATAAATAATACAGTGAAGGAGAGAATCGTTCAGGGGGTCTACTTAACCTGGTATACCTTCTTACAGTTGCAAGAGTTTCAGGTACCTGCTGCTGCTCTTGATTTTCTGGTGCTTTTGGAACTTCATTTTCTTTGATTTCATCAAGCAATGTGTACTCTGTGTTTTCCTTTTCTTCTTTCTTTCCTTGCAACTGATATTTGTACATGACCTTTTCATTGAATACTACATCTCTACTCCTAATGATTTTGCGATTTTTAAGATCCCATAAGCGATAACCAAAATCATCAACCCAGTATCCAATAAAGGTACATTTCTTGGATTTAGCCTCAAGCTTTGTTCTATCATCTTTATCAATATGGACAAATGCTTCACAACCAAAAGTTCTCAGAAATGAGTATTTTACCTGTTTACCTGTCCATGCCTCCTCTGGAATTCCAACATCCAAAGCGCTTGAAGGCCCTCTGTTTATTAAATAAACAACAGTGTTTACAGCATCAACCCAAAACTGTAAGGGCAACCCTGCATGCAATCTCATACACCTTGCACGCTCTATGATCGTTCTGTTCATCCTTTCTGACACGCCATTTTCTTGGGGTGTTCAAGGGACTGTCTTCTCTCTGCGAATCCCATTGTGTGAACAGTAACTGTCAAAATCCTTGCTGCAGCACTCGCCTCCATTATCGGATCTGAGACATTTCAACCTTTTTCCTATCTCATTCTCAACCAAAGCTTTCCACTTCTTAAAAGTATCAAACACATCAGATTTCTGTCTAATGCAATAAACCCAAGTTTTTCTAGTTGCATCATCAATAAAAGTAACATAATAACGAGAGCCACCAAGAGATTGTACCTGAGCTGGTCCCCATACATCTGTATGGACAAGCTCTAACTTTTCACTCTTCTTTTGTTTCCCAACCCTGAGAAATCTAACTCTCTTCTGTTTTCCATAAACACAGTTCTCACAAAATTCCAAACTTACCTGCTTCAGATTTGGAAGCGGTTTCCTTGAGTGGAGAATTTGCATCCCCTTCTCACTCATGTGGCCAAGCCTATGATGCCACAACGCCGCACCTGTTTCTGTGGAAGCTACAGAAATAGAATAATCAGTGTTATGAGGACATAAATATAACGTACCTATCCTATTTCCTTTTGCAATTACCATTGATCCTTTAGTGACCTTCCACCACGTTTCTCCAAACGTAGACAAACAACCGCCATCTCCCAACTGCCCTGTTGAGATCGGATTTCTTTTCATAACAGGAATGTGCCTTACATCCTTTAGCAACCAGTCATTTCCATTATTTAGTTTAATCCGTACCTTACCCTTTCCAACAATTTTACATGGTTCATCATCCCCCAATAACACATGCCCAAAATCACCTTGAACATAATCATAAAAGAATTTCCTATGGGGTGTAGCATGACATGAAGCCCCTGAATCTACTACCCAGTAATCACTAGTATTATCTAATGCAAGAATCAAAGCATCTTGTAACACATCACCTGCTACATTTGCTTCCTGGGTAGTCTCTTGTTGCCTCTCACCTTTCTTCTTTGGTGCTCTGTAGTATTTATTTAGATGTCCTTTCTTACCGCAGCTCCAGCATTCTATTTTTCTGAATCTGGACTTGGATCTTCCCTTTTTAGACTTGCAGCAATTTCCTGGGCTCCTTCCTCTCTCTTTTTGTCTCCCTCTACTCTCCATGGTTAACGCATTACCTGATGTCTCACCTGTGCTTGTCCTTCACATTTACTCACTAAGAATAACACTAACAACATCATCAAACTTAAGAGTGCTTGAACTAGGGACAGAGTTACTTACAGCCATGACCAAGCTATTCCAGCTTTCTGGCAATGAGCACAAGATTAGAAGAGACCTAACCTCATCATCAAAATTCACTTTTACAGAACTTAACTGACTGGTAAGTGTGTTAAAATCATTTAAATGGTCAGCAACAGATCCACTTTCCGACATCTTCATATTAAATAAACGCTTCATTAAAAATACCTTGTTAGAAGCCGAGGGTTTTTCGTAGAGCTTACTCAATGCGCTCATCACACCCTCTGTTGTTATTTCTTTCAAAATATTGAAGGCCACTGACGAAGCCAGGCACAGCCATATTGTTCCTAGTGCCTTTCTGTCAAGAACCTCCCATTCTTCATCCTTCATAGCCGCTGACTGTTTTGCTTTTCCGCCCAATGGCAGGTACAGATCTTTCTGGTACAGATAGTCCTCCATTTGCATCTTCCATAACTGATAGTTTTGGCCGTTAAATTTATCGACCCTAAACTTTCCTTCTTCCGCCATTGCTCCCACTCGAACCAGGAACCCTTCTTTCCTGCGAGTTTACAAACCAAATAGACCTTTTGGATCTGATACCAATTGTTAGAAAAAAAGGACCATAGAGCAATAACAATTATACAGTTAAATCAATAAACAAGATGCAAAAACACATTAAACATTACAAAGAGACACATATATAACGTGGTTCACCCAAACGATGGGCTACGTCCATAAACAAATTTGCCAGTCCTTTTATTTCAGTCCAGAAAGATGAAGGGATACGCCCTGCAGCAAAACCACTGCACTTTCTCTTCACGCTCTCACAGTCTCTCTTCCAGCACAATACAATGCTAACATCCAGTACCATACAGTACTCACATCCAGTACCATACAGTACTCACATCCAGTACAATACAGTACACATATCCAGTACAATTACAATGGAGCCTCCTCAAGCCTTATAAAGGCTTAATCACATGCAATACCATGGGACAATACCATGGACTACAACAAACCATGTCCCCAAACCATGTGCTAGACCTAACCACCTTTGACTCAATCCCGAGTCAAGGTTAACACATGCAATACCATGGGACAATACCATGGGCTACAACAAACCATGTGCTAGAACTAACCACCTTTGACTCGATCTCAAGTCAAGGTTAACCCTAACATTAAAAACAAGTGAATTTGGAGGCTAGAGGGAGTGGAGACTGTTGGGGGTCTCACAACATTTGCGTCCTCTTTGTTGAGCACCGAGCACTTGGGGTTTGACCTGTGGATCTATGGGTGGAGTTGTTTCCACTTTGTTGAGATCCCAATACCCCTCTTTGATTTTAAGGATACAAAGTTGGTGTAGTCACACTATTGGTTTGCAAACATCATAGTTAGTCACCTATTTTTAGACCCTTTCGTGTCTTGCACTTTGTTCTGATTTACTTTCATCTTTCAGACCTGCTTTGGTACAACCCTTTGCTCGTTTCTTGCAGAAAATCCATTGTTATGTATCTATTTCATATTTGAAAGTAAAAGTAATAGTTTCATGCATAAGTGCACACATAATCACACCAAATAATCAACCAAAGTCGGTTCATGACCCCAGGAGAAACCTTAAAAGTAACCAAATTTACTTAATAAACATTTGGATTGGGACATAAGTCTCATTCTCAACAACTGTGGGAAGTACTTGGGATTTTCCCTAAAACTCATTGTGAGGGGTACCAAAGGAACCCCAAAGTAGCTGGCAAACAAGAGGACCTGCCAAGTGAAATGGGAAACAACCCCATCCGGATTGACTAGATACCCACCTATGAGGAAAAAACCAAAGTCTTGTCTTCAGGCAGTCTTGGTGGCCAAATGAATTCTTTTGATCCAATAGGAAGCCATTTTAAATCGGGGTCCAAAATCATTACCTTTTACTACTACAACCATCTTTGCTTCACCATGGTATTGCCATTGACTTAGGGGACTCTCCCCTCAGTTTGGTTCCTAAGACAGTCACCCTCGGAACCCTCCTCAACAACACTCCTCACCTTCAGAAGGGAACACAACCTTAGATTTCGATTTAGACTCCTACCACTTTGAACCTAATCTGGTCATTGCACCATCTAGCCACATGGTTGGTACAAATCCTGATCCCTTCTTCGGAGGGATAGTTAGCGGTGGACCCATGTCCCTGCCTCCCATCATCACTAGTATCCTTGTTAGTGGTACCACCACCACTGCACATGATTCTATAGGCACACTACCCACTAGTGTCGGCCCCACAATAGCTACCACAATCCCTACCATACCAACTTACATGCCTGGGGGCAGTGGCCCTTCCACAACCATTCAGATTATCCCTACTATGTGAGGTCAACCTCATATACCCCCAACCATGCATGGACATCATGTTCCTGCAAACTCCAACGTCATCGCTGGTCCATCTCGAAACAACCTTGGGTCTAACCTACCATTTATGGCTCATCTTAGCTTGCCAAATTTGGTTAGGTTAACGAATGACCCCATCAGTCATCAACCTCATTGGCCTCCCATGCCGACCAAACTTCCTTCAGACATCCCAAAGCTTGAAGGAAAGGCGGGTGAGGATCCCCAAAACCATATCATGTCCTTCCACCTATGGTGTTCCTCAAACAACATCGTGGATGACTCAATCAGAGTGAGGCTATTATAGCGCACACTTACGGGCACTGCTGCCAAATGGTCTATCAAACTACCACCTGCCTCCTATCCTGATTTCGGCTCACTTGCCTCCATGTTCCTCTAGTAATTTCAACTACCCATTCAATACAATGAGGGAGTGGAGATCCTTCTATCTTGCTGTCAAAATACGGCTGCCCACATCACCGAGCACATCCATGAATAGTAGTGACGGCGTATCCTATGCAAGATCCAACTAGACTACAGGATCTTCCTCGAGTGGTTTTTAAAGACCTTACTCCTACCCATAGCCAAGGATGTCATCTCTGAGAAACCCCAAACAAAGGAGGAGGCCATCTTAAAGGCTCAACAGTTCAACTTAATCTATGCCTATTCTGGGTATTTATATACCATCATACCATATTCTCCCTTTTCCAGCACCTCCCGCTGCAATACGTTGGGGGCATCCCATGCTGCGGATGGTGTCATCGTCTCTGTCACACAACACTCTTAGTACTATGCAGCACCCCCTGTGATGCAACCACACCCAGGAAACACCCATAATGTTGCACAACCAAGTCATAACCCCGATTACTCATGGATGGTGGCTCGGTCTGGAGTCACCCCCTCCTATGTATATCCCTCACCAAATCAGCACACCTAAGGGATGACTTGGCTGACACCATTGTATTCGGGCCAAGTGGTTGGATTCATAGCCCCTTTGGCTCTACTGGTCTATTTCGCACCACCAGTACAACATGCCTCGACTCCCACCCCATCCCATCCAGTTTCCACCAGACTGGTTTTTGCTCAGCAGAACCTTCCCAACCAGCCCGCCCCTAACAACCAACAAGGGAAGGGTAAGAAAAACCAAGGGAGAAACCGAGGTAATGATTAGTCTCAAGGAGGAATCCAACAACCTAACCCCCCCAACAACAACGATGCTAATCCACTAGTATAGAACCCCCAACAACTTGCCCGACCGGTAAAGAACCCACAGTTATGGACCAATCATCTGTGTGCTCTGTGTAACAACTATGGTCACTATATGCATTAGTTCCCTCATATGGCCCGTGCCCACCAGTCTCTCCAAAATGAGGCTCAACAGAGTGCCAATGCCGCAGCCCAGGCTCAACCCAACCCAACACCACCAGGTCCTCCACCTATTGTGCTCCAAAATTTCTTGCCACTCCAAGGATTGGTTGCCACTGCACCTATGGCCCCACCTACTCCAGCAGCACCCGTAGTTCCTGCAGCTCCACCTATAGAGACTGGTATCCATCACCTGATGACACTGTCAACTGAAGAATACAGACTAGGCACAACCAGTATGGCTCCGCCATGGGAACTGCTTATACATTAGTGGCATCTACTTCTGCCATGTCCAACATGTCCCTCCACTTACCTACACCCCCTGCTGATGGGATGACCAGAGGTCATGGTTTCCTATATGACGTATCACCAACAATGCGACTATTAGAGCTACCCTAAATTATAGCATCTTTGACGACTTGGCCCAATCACCTACATCCATGTCTGCTCTAGAAGTGCTCAAAACCTTCCCAACATAGAAAAAAACATTTTTATCCACATTAGGGGTCGTGGATCCCTCCGATTCCAGGTTGATCATGTTTCATCTTGTCCAAGGAAAGCCCAGAATGCCATCCACCATTGCCTTCCAAATTCCAGTCTCAATTCGGAATTTGGTCATGCATCGATGTATCGTTGATGAAGGGGCATTGACCTGCATCATGTCAACTATTGTATGGAAAAAACTCAGGCCTCCAACCGTCCACTACCGCCCTTCACGCCTACGATGGTCATTCTATGAAGGCTAAGGGAATTCTTCTGAATGTTCCTATTTTATTAGCCGGTAAAATGATTTTGATAGACATCAAGGTTATTAATGCCCAACTTGATTATAACCTCCTTTTTGGACGTAGCTACATGTATGCCATGAGAGTTGTGGCATCCACCGTATTTTGACTCCTCATGTTCCCTCATTATGGAGAGATCATGACGGTCGATCAGTTAACTTACTATGATCCATAAGGACCGACCACACCAGAACATGTCATCCCCACCATTGATACTACCTTCGATAGTGTATCCCTCCCGTACTTATCAACTATAGGTCCGAGATTGTTTTTTTAAGCGCCTATGGAGGACACCTTCCCATCTTTTCCACCTCTGACCATGCCAAATGACACAGCTGAGTTGTGTACTATTTCATCTACTACCATCCCAACCACACCACAAAATTAGTCGCAACCACAACCTCTAACACCAGAAAATTATTTGGTTTCTCTCCCAGTCCACACGATTCCCTTCCTATTCCCACCATCCGACATCATGAGTAAGCATGTTAAGGCTACTCTAATTTACCTAATTTTATGTTGGGGATTCCTGTGTGGTACCTTGAACCACCCACCCCACCTTCGGTGCCTCAAGTTGTGTTGAATCCAGTCCAACCAATTGCGGTGGAGTCATGCCCTCCTACGGGCCCATCAAACATGCCTTCCTTCCCCAAACTCGCCCCCCTATCCCAAAGAAGACTGGGGGCAAGGCTTCCGAAGCAGCAATTGAGCCTCGAACGACTCCACCTTTCACTTTGTGTGATGTCCATAGACATGCAACTCAAAGCTTCCTAGAGATACCTATCCTGCACACACAGATAGACGCTATGGATACAACCAACGACACTTCAGTAGTTATCATCTCAACTCCGCCAGCGGCCAAGAATAAGTCTTTAAGGACCAACCATTCATGTGTGATTTGTGGCTTATACGACCACTATTTGCACCATTTCCTGGAGTTGGCCGAGTATTGTTCTATCCTTCACGATATTTGGCAACACTCTCATGAGTCTGAGATCACTTTCATCGAGGAAATTCACCCTCCGATTTCCTCCTCGAACACCACAACCGTTTACTTGATTTCCAGCTCTGCCAACCCTTCTGTCTCTGCCACCACAGATGATCCATTTGATTTATCCAATCATTATTTCAGTAATGACGAGGAGATCCTTCAAGCCTCGTGAATTGCTGAGTACCCATGGGATGATATGCACCATCGCCAGTTCTTTATCCTCAAGGGACCTTTGTCAACATCAGATCAATATTCAGTTGAAACCAAGACTTCATCCATGGTAAAGTGGATTGGTTCAAAAACCCCATTCCAGCTCCTGACGCCTTTGAAGAGGGAAACATGGCCATCATTTCACCCACTATTAAGGTCAATATATCAACCAACCCTGAATTTGTTGAAGAGATCACACTCGGAGCATCGTGCTCCCCTGAAGAAGTCACTTTCGACAAAGCACTTTTTTAGGAATTTCGTGATATCTTTGCTTGGTCTTATACCAAGATGCCTGGGTTGGATCCATCTATCATCGAACATCATATTGACACGTGGCTTGATGTGGCACCTGTTCACCAGAAGCAACGACCAATTCACCCCTCAAAATCCATTGTGGTCAAAGCTGAGATTGAGAAGCTGCGCACAATAGGTTTTATATACCCCATCGCGTAACCACCTAGGTTTCTAATCCTATTCCCACAAATAAAAAACAAGGTACCATTTGCGTCTGTACTGATTTTTGCAACTTGAATTTGGCATGTCCCAAAGACAACTTCCCCACTCCTATCATTGATGCCTGCGTCAAACATGAGGCATTTTCTTTCATGGATGGTTTCTTCGGATATAACCAAATTCAGATTCGGAAAGAAGACCGGTACAAGACTGCTTCACAACCCCCTGGGGTACATTTGCATATTGAGTGATGCCATTTGGCCTTAAAAATTCTAAAACCACTTTTCAGCGAGCCATGATGTTCTGCTTCCACAACCTTGTCCATATCATACTGGTCTACCTGGACGACCTCACCACTCGCTCATGAAAACGTTCACAACACTTAGACGACTTACGACAAGTGTTCCTATGATGTCGCAAGTACAAAATCCGCTTGAACTCTCTCAAGTGTGTGTTTTGTGTCCCAACTAGTTGTCTTCTTGGGTTTATCATCTCTCGCAAGGGGATTGTGGTTGACCCTCTCAAAGTTCAAGCCATTCTAGATCTTCCCTCACCATGTACTTTGCGCCAATTGCAAAGTCTGCAAGGCAAGGCCAATTGCCTTCACCGTTTCATACCAGAATATGCAACAAAAGCTCATGACTTCTTACGACTGCTCTGTACCAACATTAAGTTTGTTTGGGATCAACATGCACAAGATGATTTTGACGCATTAAAGCAAGCTCTGGATTTCATGCCGTTATTGACTACACACGACACCAAGGATTTCATTCTCTATGTGTCGGCATCAAAAAATGCCATCGCTGGAGTTTTTGTCCAGGAGGACGATGCTTGTCAAGAGCATGTGATTTATTACATTAGTCAGAAGCTGACCAGTCCCCTTATACATTATTCGCATGAAGAAAAGATGGCCCTCACCATCGTATTCTCTATTCAAAAGCTATGCCATTGCATCCTTTTGAACCATACTCGAGTCATGGTCGATTCCAACTCTATGAGGTACCTCTTGAGCCGTCGCCTCCTACAAGGTCATGCTGACAAGTGGATCGTCATTCTCTAGGAGTTCAACTTGGAATTCGTTGCCCCCAAGAGCACCAAATCTTTAGCGCTAGCTGCACTAATGACAGACCTTCCCCTGTTGTCCACATCGCCATTGATCACGATCTACCTTCCTAACGAATTCCTATTTGTCATTTCCAAGGAATATCCATGGCATGGGGGCATCCTCCTATACCTGCGCACCCATAAATTCGAGGCCCACCTAATATGCGAAGACAGACGGCGCATCCGACACCAAGCTGCCCACCATCTCCTCATTGGGGATGTTCTGTATCATCGGGGTGTCGATACCATATTACAACGTTGCCTCACCCATGATGAGGCTGAAAAAGTCCTCAATGACTGTTGTGGTGGAGACTGCGATGGCCATCTCTCTGGTTTGGATATTTCCCAAAAGATCCTTCGATTCGGTTATTTTTGGCCTACCATTTTTGTTGATTGTGTCAAGGCGGTCAAACACTGCCACAGTTGCCAACTCTTTGATTCAAAAGAAAGGACCCCCCCGCTTCATTACACCTAGTAGTCACAGTCGGTTCCTTCTGAAAATGGGCAACCGACTTGATGACATGTAACCCCACCTCGGTCAGTGGCCATAACTACATCATCATGGCCGTTGATTATTTCACTAAATGGGCCTAGGCCATGCCTAGATTTAATTGTAAGGCCGACACAGCCACACGTTTCTTTTAAATCATGTTATCTCACATTTTGGTGTCCCCCAGATATAGTTTCAGACCACGATCGTCACTTTGAAGATGTAGTTTGGACCGAGCTTTCAACCATGTTGAAGTTTGAGCACCAATACTCGTCCTCATACTATCCTCAGGGAAATTGACAAGTTGAAGCTGCCAACAAGATCATCAAAACCATGCTCCAAAGAATGGTAGGCAAGCATAAGACCAACTGGCACAATATGCTCTTCTCGGCCGTCTGGGCCTATAGGACATCAACCAAAACCACCACTCGCTTTACCCCATTTCACTTAGTCCACGGTGTCGAATTGATACTTCCCATTGAGTGCCAGGTCCCATCATTACGCCTTGCAGTAGAGCTCCTTCTTGATACTTCTCCATTTGAAGAATGCCTTATTATTATTAAACAAACCACTGAGGACCATCCTGCTGCTCTCCAAGCAATTGAAGCAACTAAATTACAACCGAAGTCACCTTTTGACTCCCATGTCCACCCTCGCACCTTTAGCGAAGGTGAGCTGGTCCTCATTTACGACCAAGCCAACGATAAGTTGGGTAAAGGGAAGTTTGAGTCTATGTGGTACAATCCATATGTCATCCATCGTTTCCTCGAAAAGGGAGCATACATCCTTGGTGACTCGAACGGCCACCTCTTGAAGAATCCCCGCAATGGGCTCTACCTTAAGAGGTTCTATTCCTGACGTCTCCCACAATGAGTCACTTATATTATAATTTTTCTTTTCTTGTTTTACACTGTTCTTAACACGAGTCTTACATTTTGTTTCCTTGATTGCTCTAGATGGATCCTACCTTGCATCGCTATATTGGATTTGCTGATGGAGCAAGCAGATGGTCTCCTAATCTCACCTCGGTTGCATGGGTTATCTATTCCCCGTCACATGAGTCAATCCATATCAACGGAATGTGTGTTGGCATTGCTACCAACAACCAGGTTGAGTACGATGGTGTTATTGGTCTCTTGGTCATCACCCTACAATTGGGTATTCATCACCTTGATTCCTTCTTAGACTCCCAACTGCTTGTCTCCTAGTTGAATAACTGCTACCAGGAACGTGATCCTTGTCTCTTTAGAAAGTTCCTGCACACTAGACATTTGGTTAGACATTTTGAATCCATTACATTCACACATGTTCCCAGAAGTCTCAATAGTATAGGATACTAAATGGCTAATGACGTTCTAGAGTGGCATATTCATCATCGCAAATAAGAAATTAAAAATTGCATCATGCATCATCACATAATCATGCATTCATATGTCATATACATCATCTAGGAATTTTCATCATTAAAAGACTCATATAAAAACCATAAAAAAGTGCATCCACGTGCATTATATATATATATATATATATATATA
>LPNX010717403.1:74858-255864 GCA_001517045.1 Pseudotsuga menziesii
CATATACAAAAATCCTAGTGCACCATCACACTAGGGACAACATCACTGGTTGCTAATCATAATTAGATTCCTCCTCCTCGTACTTTGAATTTGCATCCTCCTGTGAGTCCTCCTCCTCACTAGAGCTATCCTCTTCCTCCATCAGCACGTCACCCTGCACTGCCATCCGAACATACTCAGCGGCCACTGTGATTCTCCTCATCAGGGAGACCCACTCAGGAGGAGCATGATAACAAGCAGCAATCAAATCATCATCTAAATGTTGTTAGCCGTCATCAGTAAGTCCATCCAATAACCACTCGATGTCACGACAGAGTGCCTGCAAGGTACTCCGGGGTCTGGGATTAGGTGGGTCCACCCCCTCCACTCTACCCCTCTGTTGCTCATAACCTGCAGGCGGGCGTGGTCCAACATCTGCACATACACACGGTACATCATTAGTATTTGTCGTACATATACACTGCCTACCACTAATATAGTAAAACTATACATGAATGAAAACACATAAAACAACATGTATACGTACCATATGGCCCCAGGCATGTCCTGGTGGTTGGGGCATCTCTGGGTCTCCCCTGTAGTCCATCCCTGCATATGGGTAGTCCTCGATGAGGATTGGGAGATGCCTTTACTGCACTAATAGCTCCCAAGTAAAGAAGTGGCCCACTAGGCTGCCACCCTCCTAGACCAACATCTCGCTCCATCTCCGCATTTGAGGCTCATGATATCCGCCATCCCGCACTACCAAGTGCGGTCGAAGGGTCGTTACCCTCTCGAAGAAGAAAGAGCACATAAACGAGGGGAAGAAGAAATACACTCCCATAGTCCTGACAATGGTTCAAGGAACATTGAGCCATGGATAAGTACATCTGGGCCCACCCATAATAGGTTCCCGTCATCACACCCTCCACAATCTAGAGCTTCCCCCCAAAGATCTTGTGTGTCCTAGACGACCCCAATATTCGCAGCACCATCGCTGCAACTGCCCGAGTCTAGAGACTCTCAATATTCTACATAAGGATGTTCAACCCACGCATAGTAGCAGAGGCATAACAGTTCCTCTTACAAAGGTCATCAAGGGTCACCCCGTATCCAAGCTTCGACGTCATGTCATCAATCACTCCCAGTAACGGTAGCCCAGTAAAAAAGTACACGTCCTGGAGCGTGATCTCAATCCGTCCCCCCTGGATAATGAAGCACTCTATGTCAGTATCCCAGAAACTCACCAGTGTCTCTAATAATAGTCTCATGGGCCGCATCAGTGGTACCTAGAAGTATTTCAACAACACGCTATGGGCAAGCGTGTCCTGCACCCCTGCATTTCTCAATGCCTAGGTCTGCAAAGTCCCAAGGTCCTGCTCTCACCACACTAGTCGAGCTATCCTACACAACAAACAAATCTCTATCAGTCACAATCTCACACACAAAAACCTTATCCATGGATGTTCAGGCATTTTGAGCAACCCAAGTTGCACTTAATCCATGAATAGGTGTGACTCAATCGCGCCTTTTGGACGAACAGGTGCGACCCAGGTCGTGCCTATCTCTTTGATAGGTGCGACCCAGGTCATGCCTATCTCTTCGACATGTGCAATTGGGTCATGACTGTTTGGCCGAAAAGAGCGACCCAGGTCATGAATTTTCCTTTGAAAAGCACGACCCGGCCCTAATACCCTTTCAATTCGACAGGGCCCCTAGATGAGCAAACCACAAATGTAAACAACTAAAAAGGACGGGTTCGACGAGTAACATGCAAGTCACGGATCGGAAAACCACCCGTCGAAATGAAATAAATCAGTGAAAGAGCTCTAAGGTCCTCCACTCCAACTCAACACTGAACAGTAACAATGAAAAATGGTATATGGTCCCCCCTTGTTTATAGGCCTCCATTGGGTCTATTTTTTCTTTCATACACCATACGGTCATCCATAGTCCATTTGGAACGTCGTTCGCACCATCGGGTTCAGTTTTCCATCTTGTATTTTAACAAGACCCCTGTCTCGCACTTTCACTATTATTTGTTTTGGCCAATTCCTGGAAGCCACCTCTATTTGCATGCCACCACGTGAATCTCCATTACAGAGTTTATGTTAAGCTCTTTTTTTATTCTTAAAAGAATGAAAAGAACTCCAAGCATGCTTTCTTCCTTTCACGCTCATTAAAGTATTTGAAAGGGCATCTATGTAGCCTCTTTTATCCTTTTTCAGATTACGAAGACTATCAAGAAAAAGATCACTCTAGCACATTCAAGATAGAAACATTTCCCTTTGCATCCTTTTATGCTTTAACGGGGATTGGAACCAAACTTTACGAAAATCTCATCATGGGTTGTCTTTAAGCTCTTTTCCAGCCTTCTCATCAAGAAAATATTACCGAGGAAACTTGTTTTCGTTCATACTCATAAAAGTATTTGAATGACCATCCAGTCAGTATAGGTTTAACCTTTTATGTCCTGATTGGACTACCAATGGTAAAGAATTCTTCCTTCCCCAAAGGTTGGGAGAGATCTCTTGCATAAACTTTTATCTTTTTTCGAACTCAGGAGACTACATACAAAAAAGAGACCACATCGGTGTCTTCTTCCTATTTTTATACTCTCTAAAAATGAAAACACCATCGAGCATTTACTTTCTCAGGCTCGCTAGAAAATCCACGAGATCGTTTCATAACGGTGTCTTTAGGAACCACCCCATATATTACAGTTTGGCAGCTATCCCCCATTGGGTCGCATTTGTTCAAGTACTCTGCGATGAGTCTTCCTTGGATCCCCTGGATATCACTAGTCCAGTTACCTCCCTCAGTATTTCCCATCTGCAGTTACATTCCCGGTATTACAACTATGATCCCTTTTCCATGAGCCAGTTTCATTTGCTGCCAGGTTAGCCCTGCCATCAGACTCTGAACATAGGAAGTTTGAGTCCCCCATACCCCCCTTCCCCTGTTCCACCTTTAGTATGTCAGTCCCCAGATTGATTCACATCTTTGGTTGTCCCCTCACGCTTCTCATCAAGGACACATCATTGCCTTGGTTAGTTGCAGGTCTCCCTCTGTCGACGAAAAAACATCTATTCCAAAGGATAGACCTAGAGGTCCCTGTATCTTGGTTTCATCCACCTCATTGATGAGTTCCTTGGACCACTTGAGAGGAATCATTAGTGCCTCTCGGGATGGTTGTGTCTCACATGCTCGACTTTAGCAACATCATCGCACTGTTGAGATTCATACAGGGTATTGGTCCATGTAGTATTTTTTCGAAGACCTCGGTTGTCACTTGACTCTAATACATTGGTGAGTCTATTAAGGGACTTAGATAGGTTCATGTCCCTTGCGATTTTCGAGTTGCGTTGGAAACATGTTCAGAAGTCCCCAGAGCAGTGCTTTTATATAGCTTCATGATTGATATGACATACTATACCATAGAGACTCTGACTCTCCATCGGTGAGTCCCTACAGTTATGTAAACTTCCAGATCCAGCAAAGCACCAGTTGTGAAGATATTGCATTCCATGAGAATGCCATGTTTCCTATGTACCTATTCTTTAGATCAACATTGTATTCAAACTTTAATTGAGGCCACCATTATGTAACATTAGTTGTATATGTATTGATCGACTACCGTATTTTTAAGCCTTGATCCCATTATTTATTCTTTTGACATTGTTACGAGCATGGGTATGTCTGCCTCGTCCATATACATGGCACATATTTTTTTGTATCTCACCCATTGTTGGGAACCAATATTAATACAAAAACCAAAAGCTACCATGTCTCAAACGAGGAAGCACCGCTTCTTCATAGGTCTCTCTAGTCTCTCCATTATCCCCATGATCTGATGATGTCTGTTGGCCATATAATGAGCTCCTACCCTCACACATCAAGGGGCAATTTGTTAAAGCAAAAAATTTCTCAACTAGATCTACATGCCCTAAACCACATGCATACATCATTGTCCTACCATTTTCCCTTATTTTTGACCTCCACAACCATGGTTTACCCTTATTCTCTCTCAAAAAGATCAAAAAACATCAAAAAGGGCCTAAAAACCCAAAAAAGGGATTAAAAACCCCAAAAAGGGATTAAAAACCCAAAACAAAGCTACAAACCCAAAAAGGGGCTAAAAACCTATTGCAGCTGCAACATTTTTCCCAAAATTCAAAAATTTTGGGACCCTCCTTTTTGCTCAGCTCCTTGGTTTTGTTTGATGTTTGCGCAATGATTACTTATATGCCAGAAATGTTTTACGGTTTGAATTGATTTTTTCTTGCCATCGGAAGTGTTTTAGACTATTGAGTTGGGAGTCTTGTTATCTGCATGCCCACCGTTGAGGAAAAGAACAGGACATCAAGTCCGATTCAAGTGATTTTTGGTTTCTGATGCATTTTTCTTTATCGACAGCTGTATTAAGACCCCATCGAAACATTTGTCCTTACGTTTTTCGTCGTTGCGGAGGAGGTATTGTGAAGCTTCCCAAGGGTTGTATTATCCTCTTCCGATCCCCGCCATTTTGATTCGCAGATTTTTAGGCTTTCAGCTTTCGCTGTCGCGGCTCTGGAAGGCACTGTTTTTTCGATGTAGTTTGATTTTGTTGTCCGTGTCACCGATATTTTTGGTCGAAGTCATGATTATTTTTGCTCCGATTTTGCTGGTCTACGGAACTCGGTTTCTTTTGTGTTTTCGTCGTTGCGGCTTTCCAACCATCTATTGATCCGAAGCCTTAGTCTTGCGAGCTCCGATGCGAGTTTTGATTTGTTTCTCTGCCGATGCCATTGCGGTTCTCCTAGCCGTTTCATCATCCGCCGTTGCGGAGGTGCTACTGAACAGATCGCCGACCCCGCAGTGGTTTTGCTGCCTGATGATCTTATTTTTACCTGTTGATTATTTGTTGATCGGGGCATATATATATTGGGGTTGGGGTTTATTATTTTTATTGTTATCTTTTCCCGTGCTGTCGTTATCACTCGAGCAGACCAACGCACTTGCTATCGGTACCTTGCTCCTAGGTGGCTCCGCCGTGGAAGTTTGTGATTTTTTCTCGACCAGTCATGCAGCACAGTGCTAGGTAGGCCCTTATGCCCATTCTACCTTTCCGTTCGAATGGTCAAACTGTTTTTGTCACCCTCTGTTAGCTCCTGTCTCGGCAGTTAGTGGTTACCTAGGTTTCCATTCCGACGTATATATATATTCTAGGTAAATGGTTTGGCTGCTCGGTAGGGGGTTTTTGTGGTTTTGCTTGATGATTACTTTCACAGCCGTTATGAGTTTGTAGCCCGCACTCGACTGCTGGGGAGATCGATGCAAACGGTCGTTACGTTGTCCGCACTAGTCCCCTCCAGTCTACGTGTGACCGTCCAAGGAGAGCATTTCATGGTTTTCTTCCGAGATGCTGAGGTTTTGGTTCCACAGTATGGTCACCCTCGTTTTTGTGAACCAGGGTCGCAATGTGGAGGTTACACCCCTTAGGATGATATTGTTAAACTCGAACATGAACTGCGGACCAATGTTAGGTTCAGAATGCATTATCTAGTCGGATCGTGATGCGAGTGTTTTTGCAGCAAGTAGCTTCCACTTATTTTCTATGAGTTAAGTGCACTACCATAATGCAATATCCTTCACATGGGATTAGGCATCTTATTTTCCGTGTAACGTTTAGTTCGTAGCACGGAGAGGGAAATTTTTCTTCATTAAGAAAGGCCATGATATTCTAGGTTAATTCTGCAAATGATGGTCGTGAGCTGGGTTTAGCCTTTTAGTAGATTGACTTTATGTGGGACATTTGGTTTTTGAGTATTGTTTGTTTGTTTTCATAGATGCAATCATGTTTAACCTAAATGAGGTAAAATGATCATACAGTTTGTCATCATTTTTGAATGTTATCTAGGAATGGCCCAACAGAACCTAAAGCAATTTCTGTGCATGATAGGGAAATTCTGCAAAATTCGAGATGTCTAAACGACAGAGGAAGAAGGATCCCATAGTAGAGGAGGTACCTGAGATAGAAATTGTCACCAAAGTTGAATACACTTATGAAGATACCAAATGCTTAGTGGGTGTGGAACCCGAATATAAATGGGGGAAAGTTTACAGACTAATAACACACCGGGAGGTGCCTGACACAGGTTTTGAGGAGGAAACCATATATGCAAATATAGAGCGGTCTGCATTGATGAGAGTTGCTACTAGACCTGAGCTTTTCCCATGCTCAGAAGTGATTGGATGGATTTTGCCCAGGGCAGATGCAACCACCATGATTTTAGCAAATGTTGACAAACAGGGTTATGTTGCTTATAGCCCTAGGTATGTGTCACTGGCCTACCACTTACCGGAAGCACAAGTGTATTTGAATGAAGATTGGCTAAAGGAAATTAAGTTGGACCTAGTTGAGAAACTGAAGAGAATGCTGGTGCCTGGTAAGAACTTTAGGACTAGGCCAACCAGGGAATATGATACTGCCACTTTAAGGGCCCCTTACAGGTTCATTGCCCTAATGCTGAATAGGATTTTTGGGAGGGCCCATGGTAAAAGCTTCAAGTTGGAGTGGGTGCCTATCATCTTCTATGTTGCAGCACAGGGGACAATGTTCAACTGGGAAAACATTGTGTCCAACAGCGTCTCAGCCTGCATTGCTTCAGCATTAGGAGGGGTGTCCCAGAAGAAATCAGAGTTCTACACGAGCTCTATACTGATTGATTGCATACTATGCAACCAACCCTTCCCAAACCTGAGGTGTATCTGGGACCGAGAGAGAACACCCGTCTACGCAGCTTACAAGCCACTGTGGGCACACAAGTACCACAGTCACTATAGAGAAGTGTGTGAGCACTTCATCATGCCATTATATACATTGATCTTCTTAAAAGAGTGCAACTGCATGTCGGAGGAAGCATTACAGGTGATTGAAGAATATGCAAACTACTACTTAACGAAATATGGATTGTATTTCAAAATGTATGGATGCTCTAGAGCACCCTCACTACTGCCAAAATATGCCACTGACTATGTAGTCCACAAAGAGGTAGTTAGGCAAGTCTTTTTAGATGGCATAGGGAGATTTTTATTTGAACATAAGAAAGCAGCTTATCCTCCCTTACCATTCAGGTTGGGAAGCTATAAATTCACAAGAGTGAAGAAAGTTGATGAATTTGTGGAGGAATTGGGGAAATTCCATTTTGGGGAAATAAATTTCCACAGTAACGATTCCCAGAATAAAGTGGCAGAGCACTGCAGGGAGGCAAATGTACATTTTGAATACACAAGCCACTGGGATAGAGATGAATCCATTTTTCGTAGTTTGGAAAATATAACGGCCTTAAGAAGAAGATTTAAAAAGAAAATCACCGCCAAAGGCAAGAAAGGGTAGGATGAGCAAGAAAAGGAAGAGGAGGAAGTAGCTAGAAAAAGGAATGAAGATGCTAGGAGACTAGCATAGGAAGCCGAAAGCTGGCTCAAAGGTGAGAAGGAAGAAAAGAGGAGAGCTTAACAAGAAATAGCTAGAAAGGCAGAAGAGGCTGCCCAGAGTGAAGAGGAGGAAAAGAAAAGAAAGATGGATGAGGCACTGAGGAAGCAGGAAGCAGAAATACTGAAACTGACAGGGGCAGTGACAGAGCAATCAGCTCCCGATCCTGTAGACAGTCAGGCTCAGGACTTGGGTAATCCTGATATTCAAGATCCTGAGGCAGCTGCTGGTAGCACAACAGGATAGGCTATGGTCCCTACCCTAAGGCTAATCCCTTTTGAGCAGAAGAAAGGGGAGGAGGTACCATATTTCAACACTATTTTTTATGATAGGGAAAGGAAAAGAATAGTGAAGAGGACCGAGAGAAAGGTCGAGACCGGGGGGCAGTCGGGTAAAATGATAAATGATACAACTGTAGAATATGGGACAAACAAGGACCCCAGATTCACCATCAAAGTTGGGGCTGCATTGATCCATGCTTCTGAGGACAATGTAGATCGGATATTGACTGATCTTGAATAGTCAAAGAAGTCTACTGCCCAGCTAAAGGACACCCTAAGAAGAGGGAGAGAGGAAAGTGGTATATTGAAAAGAAAGTTTGAAGACATACAACATGAAATAAAGCCTTCAAAAGCTGAGCTCCAGTTCCTCCAAGTTGAGAAGAGATCTGTAGAGGCCACTCAAGGAAGTATGTAGAAATTGTAGCAGGAATGTCAAGGGTTGAGGACAGAAAGGAGCAATTGCTAGGAAAGATAGGGGAGTTGGAGTTACAGAAAGATACCTTAGAGGAATCTGAGAGGCAATCTCAGGGGCAGACCGCTGAGCTTCAAGAATAGGTTGCCTCATTAACAGCAGCTCTGGAAGAGGCCAAGGAACAGCAAGTCAATCTTCAGCCTTTCAAGGAGCACGTTCTAGCACAAAGGAGCAAGATGCACCAGCTGCAATTAGCCATAGAGGAAGAAAGGTGCAAGATCTTGCAGGTAGACAATCGGCTAGAAGAGATTTTGGAAACCTCTTCATATTTTGTAGACAGATCGCAGGACATCTTAGAAGTCCTGATGGGGAGAATGACAAGATTAGAAGCAAATGAGGAAACTCCTGTAGATCTGCCAGCAAAAGATTAGCAAAGCCTAAGGCAAGACTATGATCTACTAGAGTTTTCCATAAACACAGCCGAAGAATTCAAAAATTCTGTCAAGAAGACAAAGGGGTCTGGTGTCGAATTCTTCAGAAGGATTTTGATTACCTATAATCGTTGCCAGGTTGAGGCTGAGCAGAGAATGGATACCTTTCCAGACCACAGCCTGTTTTTGGAGATGTTGCAAAGAAGATATCAGGAAGATGAACAAAGGATCCAGCACATCCAAGCCTTATACGAGCAGACCCTCAGGAATGAAGTAGCTCATTCCGCGGTTAGTGTGCAGTTGCTAGAAGACTAACTTCACCTGAGCACAGCCAGAAATTTGAAATAAATAGTCGTTTCTTAGAACCTTTCGAGTTCAAAAGCATTGCATCAGAGGCTTCAGCGTGGAAGAAGTTCTTGAATAGTCAAGTGGGACCCTCCTCATACGCACTTTATTTATTTTATTGTAATATATTGTAAATTCTATAAGCACTTAATGAAAGAAAAGTGTGGGAGGAAGAGTTGGGGAAGCCCAAGAGTCATTCGTGGGCAGCCCAACAGTTTTGTTCTTTTTGTATAAATATAGAAGATTTATATAAGAGAGGGACTTTTTCCCAGTGAGATTTGTGAAGACATATTGTAAGAAGAACTATTTCCTTTTGCAATAGATAATTACAGTTTTCCTATTGGAGAAAGCTTGGTGGAATGTTCAAATGTTGTGCTATGGATTTGTTGAAGAGGAACTATTTCGTTTTCAGCTTTGTGTCCATTAACTGTGAGATCATTCTAACTCTTTGAACCTATGTTCTTGTATGAGTGATATCTGGTTTATTTTATGAAAATTTCCACTATGAGTAATGAATGTTGTTTAAAAACAATTGGCTATCTGGTTGTTCAAATATCTTTAAATGTTCATGTGTTTTGAAAGAAGTATCAGCTATCTGTGATATTTCATAATGCATGCACAAGATACATTACTCATTAATTAATGATAATCTTGCTCCCTAGGGATAGGTTAGGTAGTTAGTCTTAATTTCTCGCTGCGTGTGATTTAGATGCAAGAGAGTCTAAGACGAGAGGTAAGAACTTGCGCATCACATTGTGACCACTCCTTGCATTCTTAATCAATCTGCAGTTTAGATAGGCACTTGCATATCATAATTAAAACTAAAAAACACAAAAATATACATGGTGGACTGGGCCGCAACCGATAAAACCTTTTATTTTTGTTATTTGACCTACGGTAGCCGGACCGCAAACCAGACAGATTCCCTACACCAAACAGTCATGGGCTAGTTGGTAACGTTGACTGGGGAGAATCCCTTGCTGTTGTTGCCTACGAATTTCTAGGCCTCAACAAAACCCTAAATAGGGTTCCAAATCCCTAAAAGAGAGAAATGGCCAAAAAATCATTATAAAAATAGGGTGGAGGTCTCCATCAACAAGATTGTTATCCCTTTTTCATTATTCTACTCCCGTGAATACATTGAGAAGCCATCATTCTCAAAATGCTCACACCATATTAGCCATCATTTCATAGCCACACCATTTCCCATCCAGTATGTTGAGGCATCCTTCGTACCAACCAGTCCGTGGAGAGGCGGCACATATCCAAGATCAGGGCACGGTGGCCCATTTTCAGAAGAAGGGTATAATTTTCATTATTTTTATTTCTTGTTTAGTGTAACCGTATTTATTTATTTATTTCATGTTACTAATATCGTTTGTTTGCTGTAGCTTCCTTTTCATGAACTCTACCCTCCTATCTCATTGACGGAAGGGAGGTGCTTTTGCACGTAGCAAGGATGAAAACCCCGCTACAAGGTGGCTACATTGGATTTACGATTTCACATAAAAGTTTGCTTTATCTCATTCTTAGATTAGGATAAATAAGATCCTTAGAATGATCATTTATTTTTTGCATTTACTTACAACATTTATTTTTAGTTATTTAAGTTCAATACTTAGGAATGGTAGTTTTATTTTCTAGTTAGTTTCATTTTTTAATAATGCAACTAGTATTTCATTTGGATAGTTTTAACATGAACATGTGTTGGTCAAGGTTTTCCTATCAAGATTGAAATGTTTTACAGGTTATTTATTGGAGATTATGGATTCTCGTCTACTTTCCAATGATCAAGCGTGCGTCCTAAAGTAGGAGCCAATTGTTACCACCCAATATTCATAAGGTGTTCACTAGACAAAAGAATTCATCCATCAGGGAGCTTCTAGTCCCCTCTTTCAGATCAAGTAGTCTTATGCTTATTTACATGTACTTTGCACCTCCTTTGTCATGGTCAAAGAGAGTTGTTTGTAAAATGGTGACATCCATTACATGTGTAAAAGGGGCAGTCTAAGTGATTCACTCATGCTATGGCACCTTTGGAGATGTTTTCACAGAGTTGAACTTAGATCCTATTGATCAAAGTTCAACATGTTTTTTTCACTCACATCTCCAAAGCCAAAGTGTATAATAACACAAGTTCCTCAGGTTGGTTTTTAAGTCCTTATGGTCCAATGTCAAAATTAGTTAGTCACCATGGTCCTAGCATCATGCATGGTATTTTTGGTCCCTTGGAGAACAAAATTGGCAAAATTTTATGTAGAAATCACTTGATAAGGTAAAATATCAAAAATGGATATTCCTATCACGTTCCCCCCTCAACTAAGAGCATATAGGGGTCTCCCCTCATCCAACGGAGCAAGGTGGCACTCTTACCCATCTCATGAGTCATATCCAAAACATAACTTGGCTCCCTTTGTCATTTGTGGAGTTAACCCTTCAATTTACTCCAATTATCCAAGAAGGGGCAAATAATAGTTTTGGAGGGATAGTTTAACTCAATTAACTCAGTCATTTTCTCTAGTTCTCCAATAGGTGGTGCATTAGGGAATAAGAGACCTAGCTAACATAGCTAGACTCCTAATTTTGCTCAAGATATTCAATGGTGGCGCATTAGGGAATCAGAGGCCTAGTTGAGTGAGATAAACTCCTAATTTTGCTCAAGATCTTCAGTGGTGGCACATATATCCTCATTTTAATACATGTATGTGGATTTGGGGTGGATATCCTAGATATGACCCTAAATATGGTGCATTGGAGGCTTAGTTAATCCTAGTAAAACTCAGTTAACTCATAAGATTGCTCCAGTTATAACATATGGCACATTGGAGGCCTAGTTAAATAAGTTAACTCCTCAATCTTGCCTCAGTCCTCACATGTGGTGCATTGGATGTTTATTTAATTCATAAATTGGCTCAATTTCTCCTCCAAATGGCGCATTAGGGTTCTGGAGGGACAAATTAGCATTTTGGAGGGATCAATTAGGGTTTTGAAGCCCCTCCATGTGTCACTCTCACATGAAATCATGCATGAGCTCACGGGGATGAATTATAGCCTCCTTGAGCTATTTAAGGTGGCCTCTCATCTCATTTTTAGGGCTCCTTGTTACACCGTATCGGGTGTAATGGAGAATCCGTATCCAGATACTAAAGTGGAAGATGTTCCATCTTCAGAATAATAATGTATAAATATATAATAATTGAATGGATGATAAAATACAATGGATATGGCCTCCTTAAATATGTCTTGGCCATCAAATATTGAAGAAACATTTCTCTTCATAACTATATTTAATAATTAATTATTATTATTAATAGTTATAACCTATTTATTTACTATTTTACTGTTGTAACATTGCCTTCCCCTTGGGAAAGCTTTGTCCTCGAAGTTGAGTTTTCTCATGTCGTCTTTTATTCTGGCTCTGTGTCGCACTTATGACTTGAGAGATGCGATTTTAATTGCGATCATTGCTTCATTTTCATTATTTTGTCTTGGTATTTGCATTAAGTATGAACTTGGTGAAGTTTTGTTTACATTTTTTCCACTTGTGTGATTGCTTCTTTTAACTATGTTTGTCATCAATTTAACATACTAGACATACATGATGACCTTAACTATTTTTGTGTTTTTATTCCCAACATATTTTGTGTCAGTTCCCTTGAACGGGGTCTTTGTGCTTATAATGCTCCTAAGAACATCGGTCTTATCTTGTGTCTGATAGATATTATAGTTGCTTTCCTTGATGTTCTTGATAGAATTATTTGTGATGAAATATGTCCTTCGTGCGTAGGTTATTGTGATTTTATTGTCAATGCATTGATCATCGTTATTGTTAGTAACATCGGTTTGTCTCTTCTCACAATCTTCATCGAGATCATCTTTCTCCTTGTCAAATATTTCGTTGTCATTTTCTTCAATACTAGGGTATGTTATATCTTTTTCTTGCACAATATCTTGATTGATGCCATTACTCTAATTGGAAATGACATAATAGTCTACTGTATCTTCATCTTTTACATTAGCTTGGGTGGTTTGTTCTACGTGATTTTCACATCCGTCTTCATTTTCTTTAAACGTTTCGTCAATAGATTTCTTTATTTCATCTATATCCTTGAGAATTTTCTCAAGGATATTTATGAATTTGTCACTATAATATTCCATGGATGTTGTACAAGGGGCTTTTGGGCTTAGAGGTAAGTAATTTATTATTATATTTATTAATAATAATAATTATTTTTTTCAAAATTGAAATATTAAAACTAATATAATTTAATATTGTTTTAATATATTTGATCTTTTTGAAAAACAAGTTAGGCTTTTTGAACCTAAGGGATGGTAGGTGGGAGTAGGCGATGAATAAGAATGGAAGCCAAGTAAGGATATCAGAGATATTTTTTTGAATGGAGTTGGAAACAAAAACCATGTGTTGGTTTGACATTTTTTTTTTACTCTTTTTTTTAAAGTTTCTCTTCTTTTTTACTTTTTTCTTTCTTTTATTTTGTTTTTATTTTTATCTTTTCTTTTTAACTTCTTCCTTTCTTTTCTTTTCTTTTCTTTACCTTTTCTTTTTTTTTTTTTTACTTCCCCCCTTTGGGCCATGAGCCTTGAGTTAGAGATTTTTTTTTGTTCTTCTTATTTTTCTTTTAAATATTTTGGGTCACAAACCCAAGGTAATTACAATTGGGCCATGATATTCCAATATAACAAAAAAAAGCACAATTCAACTGAAATGAACGGCTGTGATACCAATGTTACACTGTATTCGGTGTAATGGAGAATACGTATCCGATACTAAGGTAGAAGATGTTCCATCTTCGAAATAATAATGTATAAATATATAATATTTGAATGGATGATAAAATACAATGGATATGGTCGCCTTAAATATGGATTGGCCATCGCCTTAATTACTGTTACTAATAATTATAACCTATTTATTTACTATTTTATTGTAGTAACACTCATGTTGGATTTGTGCCAAAGCATTTTACTTTTAATATATTTTGGAATAAAATTTAATGAGACTTTGGAGTTCGGAAGGGTATCGTGCCTTATTTGCGCGGGTTCAAATGTTATACTTATACATGTCAAGTAATATTGTTGTAGTTTATGTATATGCCTTGTTGTGTTTCCATTGGCATTTGAAAGGGTATTGATACATAATAGGATAGATATAGTATTATTGTTAGGCTCTATTGTAGGTTGCAGGAGAAGTAGTTAATAATAAGAATTATATCAATTGTATATGTGGTTGTGTTTACCTCTCTCCTATAGGATACAACCAGAAGAACCAAGGAGGAAAAATTCTCTTATTTTCCTAACATTCCTTTTTTTTTTTCCAGGTTTTTAGCAGCCCCATAGGGATGGCTATTTTTATGGAAAACCCAAGACTCCTTCTTCTTTTCCTTTACTTTCCTTTTCCATAAAGAAAATGCAAATGAGCACTTGTATATATTTGTAGTTTTAGTGTAAATAATTATAATTAAGTGTCTGTATCATATTATAGATCGCTTCCCACAAGTTAGACAACAAGAAAATATCATGATACAAACCCATACTTCCTCTTAGATTTCTAGTCCTAATATTTATGTTTACTAGTTTGTATCCTAACAATATTTTGTAAGACGTGGATATTGGTAGAGCCGAGAAGAAAGTTGTGATCGGATCTATGCCACGGAATGAATCTTCCCTTACGATCGGATTTGTTGCGATCAGATCTGAGACGCGGTCTAGGTATCCAATCATGAGCGTCGTTGGTGGCAGTGTGCCACTTCCCCTCTCCACTGAAGATGCTGAAGCTTTTCGAAGGCTAGTCTCTGGACAAAGCTTGAAATTTGGCCCCATCCATATTCCAAAGTTTGTGAAGAAGTTGGAAGAGATACCGACCATTGATATACCGCTGCAGCAACACATGCAAATAACCATCTCTCTAGCAAATCAAGCACCGGTTGGGTAGTTTAATGGGCTTTGACGGCCATCTCCCAATTCAACTGATAACTAGATCTAGAAAAATTAGCACCCGCTAATCACCAATAGTGTTAGCTGCTACGCTGTGGGTTGGGTTTTTTTTCTCTTTGAGTTCATCTCCAAGGAAGATCGTGATCTAATCTTTTGCAATGGGTCTTACTTCACGGGTCCACAAGGCCTCTATTTGAATCGTTGGATGCCATATTTTGACCCTACAGTGGATGTCCCCAAAGCAGTTCTGGTTTGGGTTCGTCTTCCAAATATATCGATCCATTGTTGGATTTTGTCCTCCTTGCAAAATATCAGCAACAGACTTAGAAAATACATCGATAAATCCAATACTAAAGACCAATACTCTTGTGCCAGGATCTGTGTTGAAGTAGATATGGAAGCTGGTCTACCATAATCTATCAAGTTAACTGTGGGAAAATGGAAGCATTTCCAGAAACTGGATTATGAGTAGCTTCCTTTCAAATGTAGGCACTGTCATGATACAGGCACTTTCAGAACAATTTCCCAAAGCTTCCCCCAACACAAGTAGAAAAAGAAGCCAAAGAATGATGGCAACAAGCCAAACATTCAAAAGCAAATCCCAAACCCATGCAATAAAGAGAGGGGAGAAAACCTAATCCTCCAAATCCCAGAAAGGAAGATTTAACCTAAAAACTTCAATCAAAGGCAGGGAACAAGTTCTCTGCTCTAGAAGGAACTTCAGATGAAATAAGGCCGGAAGCAGAAATAATATTGGTTCAAGAAGAACTAGGGAAGGCTTCCATGCTAACAAATCCTAGGGAAAAAGGAAAAGGATCTCCCAAGAAAAGTAAGCACAATCCTTAAGAAGCTATAGCACAACCAGAACCATAGGATCCAAAATCAGAGGACTCGTAGGAAGAAGAGGAAGGAGAAATAGGCACACCGCAGGTTTCGTAGAAAAAAGCTGGAAGAGGAAGGAAATTGGGCAGGGAATGCAGAGAGGAAGCCACCTATAGAGATAAACTCCTAGGATCACAAACAACGATTGAAGGAATGATGAATCCAATATCTATAAGACAAAAGGGCCAGACCTCTAAAGGGGTTTCCCACCTCCCAAAAGGTAAATAATGGAAGTTGTCTCCCGAAATTGTAGGGGATTAGGGAGCATGAAAAAACTTGAAGCAATGAAATATTTAATTCCTATGTCCAATCCTGATATCTTACTGATCCAGGAGAAGAAATCAGAGGAACCTGGGTTCCTTCAAGCTAGATAATCTTTCGGGAAAAAAAGGTGAAGATGCAACAATGAGTGCCATGGGTGCCTTGGGAGGGCTTGGCACGCTGTGGAATTAAACCATTTTCGAGCTAGTTCAATCCACCTCTTCCACATACTGGATTCTCACAAGCCTTTGTCACAAATAGTTAGGCCATTTGGTAAGTATTATCAATATCTATGTCCCAGCTTTATTTTTAGAAGAAGAAAAAAAGTGTGTTGGTAGAGTGTCCAAGAATCTCTGACCTCTCTTCATCCTGAGAATCTTATTCTAGCTGGGGATCTTAATATTACCCTTAGAATAAAAGATAAAAAGGGGGTTCAATTGTTAGAGATTCACTCTGAGAAGCAATTGAAGACATAATGAGGGATTGGGATCTAGAATATATTAAGCCAGTCCAAGGTCTCGATGCTTGGTGTAATAGAATAATTTGTCTTGGCCACAATGCAACAATGCTTGATAGGTTTCTGGTTCAGCAATATCTTATTTTTCTTGGATTCAGAGCCAATTCTTCCACTCCGCCCTTCAGTATGTATGATCATAGGCCAATCCTCTTGGAACTCTCCGTGGAGAAGAATCTAGGTCTCATACCTTTCCGATTTATTCCATCTTGGATCGAGCAGGAAGGATTCAAGGATATAGTTTAATCACTTTGGAAGGACTCGGTCTCAGGCTCCCCCTTCTTTGTTCAGGAGGAAAAACTAAGAAATCTCAAAGTGGCACTCAAATCCTGTGCTAAGACCTTCAAAATACCAGCCATGCAAAGGATCAAAGCACAACAGAGTCTAGACCAACACCAAATATGGCAGGAAGATCATTAAATGGATGTGAAAATATTGGAAAAGGAAGCTTCTCTCCATAGAAACCTCCATAAAACCTGCAAGATAGAGGAGGAGTATTGGAGACAGAAGTCTAGATGCCTTTCGCTAAAATATGGGTACAAAAATACTAGTTTATTCCACAAGCAAGCTAAGGCTCATAAACATTTAAAAGCTATGAAGGAAATCCATAAGCAAGGTCAAATTATTAAGGATTTTGAAGAAATCAAGCAGGTCGCTCATGAGCACTTCATGAATATCTACACTGAAGAAATCCCCCAAGGGAATTTTCCAATCCCTCCCATTCTAAACCCGATTCCCTCCATGATCAACCATGCAACTAATAGGGCCCTTACAACACCTATCTCGAAAAAAGAAATAAAAAGGGCTCTAGCTAGTATGGATCCTGAAAAAGCTCCAAGTCCTGATAGATTCACCGCCACGTTTCTCAAGTCATGCTGGAAAACAATTAAACATGATCTTCACAAAATGGTAATTAAATCAAAGCTTGCAACAATATAGGGGGAAGTACTAATTTGGCTTTCCTTTCCCTCATTCCAAAATAAAATGGGGCCATCTCCTTTGATCGGTTTAGACCTATTTCTCTCTGCAACATTGGCTATAAAATAATTACCAAAGTCATAGAAAACAGGATCAAAGGTGTACTCCCCCACATAATCCGTGAGAATCAAGGTGGTTTCATAAAAGGAAGGCACATTGTTGATAACATCATTCTTGTCCAAGAAGCTATTCACTCTAGTCTCCAACACCATGAAAAAGGTATGATCATCAAGCTTGACTTAGCTTGTGGTTTTGACAGAGTTATACATGAATTTCCATTCCAGGTTTTGCTCAGATTTGGATTTGATCCAGTCTTTATCTCCTAGACCAAAGCTTGTATTGGAGGCCCTTGGATCGCTCCACTAGTCAATGGGAAAGTAGTAGGATTCTTCCATGCCACCTGGGGTCTTCGATAAGGTTTCCCTCTCTCTCATTATCTCTATGTCATTCAAGATTTGGTGCCCAGCTTCCAGCTTGATCAGAGTCAGCATCATCAAGAACTTATAGGGCTCTGTATTGTTCAAGGGGTCAAAGATGTTAATCACGCTCAATTTGTTGATGACATGATTCTTCCTAGAGTAGCAAGTGTTCCTTCAACAAGGAACTTCAAAAAATAACTTTACCTTTACCAAGATGCTTCAAGGAGTCAGATCAATTATAGAAAAAGTCAAATTTAGGGGTGGAATTGCAATCCCAAAGAGATGTCTAATATCACCAAAATTCTGGGAGTAGAAGGAAAAACTCAATGGGATGCTTTTAAATATTTATACGATCCTATTTTTAAGTCTACCCCGAAGTCCTCCAACTGGCTCCAATTCTCAACAAATTAAAAGCCAGGATCAACACTTGGGGATCCTCCTAGTTAAATCTCGTGGGGAAAGTCCTCTTAATCAAAGATGTCCTTTCCATCATCCCCATTTACCAATGTTCCATCCTCATGGCCCCAAAAGGTGTAATTGCTCATATTGAAGCTCTTCTAAGGAAGTTTCTTCGGAAAGGAGGAAAACAAAACAAAAAAAAACTCCCATTGGTAAGCTGGGGGAAACTTTCAAAGCCTCTACTGGAAGGAGAACTTCAAATCTGGGACCTCTTAGCACAAAATATTGCCATTGGAGTCAATATCCTATGGAATATAATCATGGGAAACATGTATTGGTGTAAGAAAGCGCCGTGGAAAAAATACTTTTTTGGAAATCGTTCAAGATGTCTTGATAATCCTCCCATTGCAAGGAAAGGATATCCTATATTTTCTATATGGTCGAGGGCCCATGGTTTCTTTTCATCCAATATCTCTTGGATTCCAGGAAATGAAAAGCACATCAAAATTTGGGACGTCTCTATCATGGGAGACCCACCTCTCAAACAACGTTACGGTATCATATCAAATTAAAGGATATTTGCGAAGCCAAAATATAGTAAGTCTTTGGGACATTTCATATTGGAACACTAATAGTTTAAAAACTTGAAAAAAGTGGCACATTCCAAACTGTCCTCCTCACCTCCATGAGGAAAAAGCCTCTCTATTATCCCATATTCAAGGGAAATCTCCGATCTCAAGGAAAGCTAAGGATATTCGAGGGTGGGGAAAAAGTACAAGTGTTTAATCCACATCTGCTAGTTACAAGATTATTAAAACTTCTCTGCATGTTCCTGACAACCCAACAATTTGGAAAAGCATCTGGAAAGTAAAAAGTCTCCCTAAAATAGATTTTTTGTCTGGACCTTGGACCATAATCCGATTCTGGATGGAGACAATCTAAAGAGGAAAGGGTGGGAAGGTCCTAGTATATGTCCTTTCTGCCTTACTAATGAAGAGTTGGCCGAGCAATTGTTACTCTCTTGTCCCTTTGCTAAAGATGTTTCGAAACAAGACCTTGTTAGCTGGGATGGTTCAGTTCAATTCACCAAAAGCATTCACTCTCTCCTAGTCAACTGGGATTCTTTGTGTCCGTTATCTAGTTTAAAAAATGATTTGATTAAATCCTACTGGTTGACTCTTCCTAAATTTATCTTATTGAAATTATGGTTGGAAAGGAATTCCTGCATATTCAAAGGGAAATATTCCTCTGCAAAGTAGGTTGTCACCAATATCATTGATCTAATAGGAAACTGCCTTAAATTTATCTGGAATGACTCTTATGACTTCCCTCTCTCATCGTCTGACTAATCTTGCCTCCACAGTCTCTCTCCAGACTTACCAAGCATAGCTCAAGCTGTCCAGGAAAATCAGTTCTCATGGGAATTAAGGATAGAAGAATCCAAACTTGACAGATGGATGATCAACTTACGAAGAAATATCCTTTTCTTCAATGGAGCAAGCAAAGGAAACCCAGGGGTGACAGGGGGAGGGGTTCTCATCACCCCAATTGGAGTTCAGGAAACAATTACTCTTGGGGACTTGGAGATAAAACAAATAATGTTTCTGAAACCCTAGTCCTCTGGAAAGGTCTTCACCAAGCTAGAATTCAAGAAATCGAGGAAATCACTGTGGTCGGTGACTAAATATTAATAATCCAATATATTTATACCAATTCCCTTCCTTCTCAATTATAGATTCGACAGTTGATCAGAAAAATACAAATCCTAGCCAATTCCTTCAAGAAGATCAATTATTTTCATGTTCTAAGAAAGCTAAATGGCAAGGCGGACCAGGCTGCAAATGTCGCTTCTTCCCTAAGCAAAGGTGCTCTAGTGATCAATGGATTTATCTCCTCCTACAAAATACCATAGGACAAAGGCTAATGGTTCAAGGGGCCTACCCCTAGCCCCCTCCACATGGAGCCACCATTTCCTATCCTTGGCTCGTGGCGCATTTCTCGCTCACCTTTCGACGTGTGGGTTGTTGTATGCGACCAACTTCTCGGATTTAAGAAGGACATGTCGTACCTGACCTATGTCCCATATGATATTGTGAACAAACTTACCTGCTTCCTGATCCCAGTCATGTGTCCTTTTTAGTCACCTCTTCAGCATGGGAGCTCGGTGAAAGATTGTCCCGCGATCCAGGAATTTATGAGCACCAAGGGTGAGGTTTTAGAAAATAGTCGGGTCCTCAACAATGTATGCATCATCCAATTTTTTTTAGCTCGCAGACACCTGGTAGGAAACAAGGTAGAATTTATTGGCTTTCAGATTGCCTTTTTCTTGATGGATACCTCCCCTAAATCCATGGCTTCCTCTGATCATGTCCAATCTGTTGCGGCCGAACTAAGGGAAATTAGAAAGAAAAGCGGTAAAACCGCTTTCTGCATCAGCTAGACATTGAAGGAGGGAAACGTTTGGAATCTGTGGACCATAACATTTCTCAGCTATGGGAAGAATTTGCTCATCACATCTCTCATACAGAGCAAGCAATGACATGAATGCTCGCTAAGATAGAGGCCAGGATCAATAATATGGAGCTCAAGCTGGAAAAATTGGAAACTTCTGCATTTCCAAGTTCTTCATCTCAACATGGCGTACAAGGAAAGTAATCTTGGAATCCACTGGGAGAGTTTTTTTTTTCTCTGTTATAGTTGTGCATAGCAAGCATCTAGCGAATTATGGCTCTCAGTAGTTTTATTTTGTCTCAAAATTTATACCTGTGTAAAGGAAGTTTTTAGTTGGGATGGGTGGTAGAATTTTGTGTATGGGTAGCAGTAAGTTGAACTTAAAATACTCTCAATGTTGTATTCTAATGGAAGTTATTAATTTTGTGGCTCTTCTTTAGTGGTTACATCACTGACCTTTTAATACAAATATAACCATTCTTGTAAAAAAAAACAGTCTTTTGCAAGACAACCCCCCCTTTTGGAGGGATCAAAGACCTCACTTAAGAGAATTTTTTTTGTTTATTTGGTATATATAATTTTCATATTTTTAACATCAATAAATCATTCCAAGAGGCATCCAGGACAGACCACCATCCAACCCCCTAGGGTGCCAACTAAATAAATATTTCACCTCACTGATTTATTTACTTCTACATTATGACTTTGTAAGATGTATTATTGGCCATAAATACCATAATTAGGAACTTATAAGGGCTGCATATTCTATTGTAACAAATGAGTTAGGGTGGTGGTGTTAAATCCCCCTACCCGCCTCCCCGTGTCATTTCCATGCGTGATTTTTTCTTTTCGTTTTTACTTAGCATATCATTGTTTTTCCTAATTTGATTTAAGTAGTAATTAGACAACATTTTATTGCAATTGTGTTACCACATGAGTTTCACTTCATTGGAATTGCAGTTGAGACACCAAAGTGTGAACAAGTTACTTGTTCACCATCAAAGTTCAAAAGTCCAGTAGGCCATTTTTGGCCCAATTTTTATTTTGATTACACATGTTCCTACCACCTTGGGGGAACTGTAATGAATGGCATAACATGATGAATTTTTGTAAAAGTATTGGCATTCCTTAGACTTGATCATTAATCCAGTTACTCTAGAGTTTTTTTCCATGTTAATTATATATCACTTTCCAACAACTTATAATTTTTTAGTTTTTCACTCAATCCTTCAAAGCTAGAGTAATTGTCTAGTTGGTTAGGCATTAGGGGGTTCTTAAATCCTATTTTAAATGCATATTACCATGCCAATAATTATTTTGAACCATATGATCATGCACTAAGTCCCCCATGGGATTTTTTAATTTTCCATTAAATAAAAAATTTCTTGTAAAAAAATGGGATATTTTAATTCTAAAAAATCATTGTCATAAAAGTGGTACTAGGGGGCGTAATTTTCTGTGGGGGTGCTTTTTTTCTAACTCAAAGCACCCACTTTACCCATGTACCCACTTTGAGAGTAAAATTAGTGATTTCTATCACTAAATATAATTTTCTCTCGAAAAAGTTAAAAAATACCAAACTTAATGGGAAACATCAACATCCCATGATTTATGGAAACATGTCCAAGACATGTTTTATTCATATGCACTAGTGGAAAATGTGATTGTTAGTTAAATATGAGTTAGATGGGAGTAGAATTGGTTGATCAAGGATTGGATTGAGATCTCTAAGGAAGAGGGTGTGTTCTTCTTGAGGATGGGTACATTATCCATGAGAGGGTGCATTTATTGAACAAAAGGTGGCGCAGGATGAAGGGAAGGCTACCAACCTCTTGAGACATGGCACCTCAATCCCTTGAATCGCTCCTCCTCACATCTAGTTCATTCCTTAATCAACTCAGACTCATCCACCAGTTGACAATTCACCCTAATTTGGCTATTTAAGCAAGGTTTTTCCTCTTATTTCTTCATGGTCAGAGGAATGGAAGGTTGCTTAAGATTTGCTCTTGTAAATTGTATTATCTTTAAAATAAAAGAATTTGGAGGAAAAATTGTGGTGTAGTGCATCCGTGTGTGTGTGGATGATCATTGTTGTTTTATGACGTAAAATGCATTAGTTTCATGTTGCTTTCTTGTATTGTTACAACCATCATAGACATGATTATGGTGAATCAATAGGAAATAATAAACAAGTTTGTTTACTTCATTATTCTTTTATTTATCTACGCATATGTATCTAGACTTTGTATGTTTTATTTGTTTATATGCATACTATTATGATATATGGTGGAGGTTGTACAAGAGGTGGCTTTCTGGTTGTGGTATTTTTTAAGTTGTGTATGCCATCTTGCTTGAAGGAGTGGATGATCTAGTTTGACTCTTCCATCCTTTTGATCTCTTTCGGAAGATCATAGTCCCTCCACTCTCCACCAGCAGACTCCACTGTCCAAAAGTTCCCAAGCTTTCAATTCCTTTCTATCTCTCTCTCCCTCACTTCATTTAAATTAGTTTTTTGGTTACTATATTTTATGCTTAGTCGAAGTAGTTTCCTTTTAAAGAATATCAAAATCTAGTTTACTAAGTATCCATATTTTTTACTAGATATAAGTATAAAAGCTTTATCTTTGTGATTAGATCTAGCATTTAAGTGTATCTTTCAATTCATTCAAAAGATTATCTTTCAGTACTTAAAGATAGTATTTTTTTATGCTTATAATGTCTTATTTATCACATTTGGTGCAAATTTTATGGCTTATTTTACCTTTTTTATCAACATATAATAGGAAGTGGTACCAAAAATTCAAAGATTTAGGCCATCCAGGACCCTAGGAGCACCCAACTTTGTTTGAAGTCAAATTTATGAAGCTTTTGATCCTTTTGGATCCAAATCTATAAAGGACCAAAGGAATCCACCCAAAAATTTGTAAAAATCATAATAAAAGCAAGTGAGCTACTCAACACCCACTCTCTTTCCTCCGTGGGGGATGTGTGTCATTTTCGTGGTGTGGTTTTTTCTGATTTCTGCTTTCATTTCATTTACTAACCTATAGATTAATTTTGGTTTCTTTCTTAGATTAATGTAGTTAGTTCCCTTTCAGTTATCTTATTTCACAATAAAGTAATTGAACCTTTGTCATTTGACCCCGATTATGCTCTTCTAGTCATTACGGGATTTTCCTGAGTCGGTGGCCAACAATAAGAAACGATATACTTGGAAATAGTTTAATAGGAAAATATGTGTGAAGCGTTTTGTTAAAAAGTGAGAGGTTGCATTGAACTTACCACAAAGTCAAAGGAGCGATCAACATATATTATACGTCTCCCCTTGTTGGAGACCTGGTATTGTTGCTCTGTGCTCACTTCTAGAGGATAAAATCTCAAATGGAACAACCCAAGAAATCAACACACCTTAATCAAGTCATCTAATAAATTAAAACTGTCAAGAGGCATTGTACAACATTTCCCTTCAACAATAATTACTTAATTATTTTGGCACTAGTTTACTTTACAATCATTTTCTTAAATAAAATAATGTGTCATGGTTAATTATATCACATGTTGCTACTTTAAATTTATTATTATTTCTTTCTTGTTCAGTATTTCAAACTCCTTGAATTTTATCATTGCTTTATCGTAATTATCCTTAGCTTCTTTTTATTATGGACCACCCCCCTTAGCTTCATTAGGAGTTGGCCTAGGCGGAGGAGTCATGTGTCAAGTGACAATAATGTTGGCTCGTGACTTTCCCCCAATGATGCACTCAGTGGCTTGAATATTTATGCCACATTACCTGAGGTGTGTATTAGGCAAAAACAAGTTGGAAGAAATTAATTGAATGTTAAGGTATCGTGATTAAACCACCCATGCACATTGTAAATCACACATTTAATTCCATATAACTCAAATACTAAAACATTTTAATTAAACTCCACAATAAATACAAAACTCTGGTGGTTATCTTCCATATATTTTTTTTGTGTGGACAAATTATATAGTGAAGGGGAATCAACTAAGTAGTGACCGTGGGGACCTGTCAGGATACACCCTCAATTGGTTTTAGTGTTGGACATACCCCTGTGACACTGATATATTCCCCTTCTCATGTGGAACCACACTCGACAATATAGAATTATTTCCACATACTTCGAGTATAATGGAAACCCCCTTTCCCTTAACAAAATCAATTGTAATAAACAATTGATCCCTACAACAAAAAGTTTCACAATTCAACGCGCCTCCATTTAAAAAACAAAGTCAATCCTTACCTCAACAAGTTCACAATTTAGATTTTCTTATACTTTCAAGTAAGTTAGATAACATTTATGTTATGTGGGTAAAGTAATATTTTAACATAGCTTGCAATATTTACGCGACCCCATTATTATATCCTTTTTAAAGCATTGGTTTATAATTTCATTTATGCATAAATATTTGAATTGTTTGTTAAGTTATCTTGGTTATATGTATTTCTTAGTGTAATTTATTAACTCCTAAGTTTCCTTTTCCAAGGTGACCATAATACATTTTCATAGGGTCTACCTCCCTTGGATTTTATTTATGATATGACCCAAAAAGAAGCAGTCAAGTGTTGTGGTGGTAGTGGGAAGTGGACTCGTTGACTTTCCCCCAAGGGTGCTCTCAATAAGTTGATATTTTTCTCATGTTCATGTGCGGATGTCGGTGGCAACAATGGGAATCAAGGTACTTAGCACATTCTTGCAATTGTGAATAGAGATGTTAGAGTTGAACACTTGTAGAATCTATCTAGCAGAGGGCATTGATTAATTCCCATTGTTAATAAAAAGGGAACTTGCCACTGATGAATGCAATTCTCAAGGTACTAAAAGGTATCTAGATCCCATTCCCATAGAAAAATGAGTTGAATTCAATGCAAATATATCCATTAGAAGGGAGGCATTTGAGGCATCCCCCATCAACCAACAAGAGGAAGTATCAAGAACTGATTTGTTTTGGAAATATCTTGGACAAATATTTGCAGGGACATACTATTCAATACATCTCTCGCATGCAACATATGTAAATAACTCATGAAAGAGACCCTCCTAAGAAACAATCAGTAATGAAAGTCATTGATAGAGGTGAGGACTTCCATGAATAATGAAAATGGAATCCAAGTTACAACATGAATCCCAAAATGTGAATAAAGGTCTTTCCATCAAACATATGGGAAACTGCTCAATTAGATACCAACTATGAGGTGTCATCTATCAAGCGCATGGTAACCTACCAATGATGAAATCATGCTTAGGGTACTAACGACTCTAGGTTAATTTCTCAAAGTAATGTGCCATATTAAATGAGAAATGACCTGTCAGTGAAAAGTAAATGGGGACCTTTCACAACAACACAAGTATTAACATTGGTTATGATGATACAAACCAATTGTAACTTGACAATAGGGAAGGCCAAATTTCATGGTAGTAGAAACTAAGGAATATCCGACACATGCTCAAGAAAACCCTTGAAAATTTTCATGACATAATGGTGACTTGTTCATCATTTGGCACAAAGGGAACAATGATATAAATATGCAACGTTAGAGGAATTAACAAATTCTCCACAATGATCATAAGAGTAACAAATCAAGGGTGCATTAACTCAAATATCATGGTTTGGCTTCCGAAGGAAATAATAAGACCCAATTGTTGAGAGGACTTTTAACTAGAGATTTGTTCAAGGATGACACAAATAACTTACTACCACATTAGTAGAGATTTAACATCTTTCCCCCCTCTCTCTTTTTTATAAATATAAAAAAAATTGTGTCTTTTTCATATTATAAAACTTAAAAAGGAATAAAAGAATGATATGTTACAGTGGAGGAGAAGAGTGTATCATGGTGTGTAACTATGTTCCAAGTGCATGGAACATACCTATTTGAAAAATGCAAAAAGGGACGTGCATGATGTAAACACTCATTCAACATGTCTCCTCCAGTAAAGGTTTCAATATGCAGTTACAATAAATGCAAAGGATAGCGACCAAGGAGAATGCATAAATGGTAAGAAACAAATGGTGAACTACGATTGGCATTAAACTCAAAAGCGTAAGCAACAATATGCGATGTAGCAACACAATTTAAACCGAGAAAATTGGGAGCCCCATATTGGGAATAGTCAGAAAAAAATTAAGAAGAATTTTTGTGTCTTCAACACAAAGTCATGGTGGGGTTAAAGGGTACTCTTGAGCCTAACAAAGAACTTCAACATGGGCACCAAGTTAATAACAGTCGAGATTCTACCTAGGGTACCAGTGTTTGGTAGGCTCTGCCACATAATTTATGATTTTTAATAATGGAGGGGTAAATTCATAATTCGATGGGGTGGATCTTGAGCCAGAACGAAACAGATAAGGAAAACGCAAAATGCAAGGCAGAAAAAACCTATCATATATGCCAAATTCGAAAACTATACATGTTAAATGCAGTATACAATAAAATGAGAACTCTAGCCCTATATGAATTCGGGGTTTATATGAACTACTTTTTATTCGAGGTTAAAGTTTTAAAAACAATGATTAAAAAAAAACAAAAGAAAAAAAAAGTGAAACAAGTTCAAAAAAATCAAAATTTTAAAAAAGAAATTAAAAAATTTACAACCTTAAAAAACTTATAGACAAAATAATAATGATAATAAATAATTATAAAAAACACACTATAAAAAAAATCAAAATGAAACAACAAAAAGTAATTAAAAAAACTAATTTTGTTTTAATTTATTGAAAAAAATTAAACAAATTACATTAAAAAAAATTGAAAATTTAAAAGAAAGATGTTTTTTGTTAAACATTTAAACATTTATAAATGAAAATTAAAATATATATATATATATATATATAACAAATCATAAGATTAAAAAAAGGATTTAAAAAAAATAAAATTATATAAAATAAATAAAAAACTAAAAGCTAAACCCTTTCCCCACTCATACCCCCTCTCCTCCACCCTCTTCCCTCTCCCCCTGCCCTTCCCTCTTCCTCTCCCCATCTCCCTCCCCCTTTACCCTCTCCCCCTATCGTCGCTCCACCTCTCTCTCCCCTCACCCTCCCCCTCTGCCTTCGCCTCTCCCTCCCCCTCCCCCTCCCCTGACCCTTTAGGTGCATGAGGGAGTGACATCATTTCCCCTAGTGGACCCAAACAGTTGGGGAAGGTACAGGGGGGTAGCGAGGGGTAGAGGGGAGGAGATGGAAGGGGGGCGAGGAGGAGAGGGTGAAGAGGGACAAGGATGAGGACAAGGAGGGGAAGATGGGGGGAAAGGGGGGGGAGGGGGGGCAGAGATTGAGGGGAAGGGAAACAGTTAGGGAAAGGGTTTAATTGTTTAATTGTTGTTGTTTTTTTTAAATTTATTTTATACAATTTCAATTTTTTTTTTAATTTTAAATTTTGTTATAAATTTTTTTTTTCAATTTAAAAAAAAACACTTATAAATGTTAAAATGTTTAAAAAAATTAGTTTTCTCAAATTTTAAAAGTTTTTTTTTAATAAATTTAAAAATTGAAAAAAAAAAAACTTATTTTGTTTCATTTGAATTTTTTTAACAGTTTTTTTGAATTAAAAAAAATTGTTTATAAATGTTATAATTTTTTTCATAAATTTTATAATGTTGTAATTCTTTTGCGTTTTTATATTTCTAAAAAAAATTAAATTTTTACATGCAAATGTAACCCGAAAAAGGAAAGAGATGCTATTAGTAGCACCTTTATTCAAGATGTAGGTTGATTTTGGCCTTTTCGTTGCAGTGATCATTGCAAAGACGCCAACTATTAAGATGACGACATCAATCAAGTTGTAATTTTAGGTCTCAATTGGATGTTGATTGCTATTGGTACAAATAGAGGGTTTATTTAGGGTTTTGATTATAAGGGAACCTGACCGGGTTTCAATAAAGTTGTAAAATTTTCCCCAAAAAATGGTGCTACTGGTAGTACGAGGTAAAAACAACTACTAAATGTGGCCTCCAACAAAAACGAGAACCTGTGCGGGTTCTCATTCTATAGTATATTGGGTTTTAATTGGACCCTTTATGGATCTATGCTCAACACATACATGTCGCTAATTATTAAAAACTCATATAATCCTATGATGTCATAAAATAGTCCTAGAGATCACATTAGTGATGACTAATAATGAAAAACATAAATAGGCAACTCAAACTATAGACAAGTGGGTAAAAATTCTAAATAAATTACTTTTACCAATTAGATTACCAATTCATTTGTGAGTTACTTCTTTTACCATAGGAGTTCAATTTTTTTCCTCAAATTTCAAGTGAATATTGTGGATTGCTCCCTCAATGAATTGCAAATCCATCTCCACCAAGTAATTTCTCATGCCAAACTCTTTCATTTCCATGATTCATTTCTCTTTTTTTTCCAAATTTTGTGGTTTGGGGACCCGTACACAAATTTCTCATGTGCCCACACACTTTTCTCTCTCACGGGATAGGTAGGGAAGGGTATCCACCCACCCCTTGTCACCTCTATTAGGTGCACGCGCCCTCATTTTTTGCCCCAAAAATGCTCAAAACTCACAATTTTTGATGATTTATTGCAGATATAACCATCATTTGGAGGGAGAGAAATCATGAGGCATGGGGTAGGGAATCCTTTGAGGATGATGACACCATATATTTTCTCCAATATTGTGGCATTCTAATATTTTACTGAGTTCCATACATGATGGCACTAGAGAAACTCCTTCAATTGCTTGTGGGCTATTGGGAACTTGATCAAAATTCCTTTGTTATTTATGGTGAAGTTCTTTACCTCACTATTAATGATATATACTTCCTCGTGGACTTATCTCAATGAGGAGTTTAAATTAACCTAAAGGGCATGAGGCACAAGGAAAGGTGAAGGTATATGGACCATGCAAGAGTACATAAATACCTACTGCTCTCTGGGGAGCCAAAATATGGGCTCCCAAGTTCGCATCAATAGTATCTAAATTTTTCCTTTGAAGGTAATTCTTTATACCATATCTCAAGTGGAAGGATCATCTGCACTCTGTTAAGCATCCTGCATGCATATGCTTTATAAGGTGGAGTGCTCAAGGACAAATATGTTTGATTGGTTCATTGGTATCCTAGTAACACGAAGGCTCGACTAACAAATTGCAAGACAAGAAAACAAAAGAAATTCGGATATGTTAATATATGTTATACCCAAATCCTGTCACCACCATGTGATAAGACCCTTGACTTACATATTTGCCCTTAATCCCAGCACTTGGGGAGAAAACCTATGTTGTTTTTCAATCTTTCATGAAAATACTCAGCACCGCGCTTTCCTTGTTAACCATGAGCGGTACCTTGCTCGCACTGCCTGTATCTTGTTTACCATAAGCGGTGCCACCGCTTATAGCCTTTGGTCCATAAGCGTTTCCACTCGATCCCTGTCTTGCATCAGAGAGTGTTATGATTGAAGTAGCCTCTTTGAACAAATATTTGTCTTATTATTCTCTTCCAATAGAGAATGAACTGAAACCTGCTGAAGTTTTTATGCTTCATTCTGATTGTTCTTGACAAGAGGAAATTTTGTCTGTTTCGACAGAACCCTCTCCGAGTAGTGAGGTTATCTCCTTTGATTGGAGTAACCCAACAGAGTCTTGTCTTCATTCGAGTGTTCCTTTCCAGATAGTTGTGAATGTTACTGCTAGGAGGATACTTCACACTATTGTTGACGAAGGGGCTTCTATTAGTATTTAAATCCTCAATTGCTTGGCAAGCTTTAGGTTCTCCTTAGCTTGTGCCAACCATCGATTAGATACTGGCTTTTAATCAAAGACCTACTGCACCTTTAGGGACCCTTCCTTATTTACCTATTACATTAGGAGGGAAAACTATCTACATTGATGTTATAGTGGTCCAAGGTCCTTTAGGTTTCAATCTGCTCCTTGGACGTGATTATGTTTATGCCATGAAGGCTGTTGTGTCCACACTCTTTAGAGTTATGCATTTTCCCCATGATGGGAAGATTGTGACCATTGATCAACTTTCCTTTGTTACACCTGACCATCGCATTACTCCTAGTAATTAGATTGCCCTGAATGTGCCGCCTGTTCTTGTGATTCCTTCCCCTTCTTCTAGTTAGCTTCTTTCCATCATAGATAAAATGGGGGGCATGCCTCTAGTATATGGACATCATAATGGAGCTAAGCCGCTAGCTTTTATGTAATGGGGGAAACCTACCAACCTATGGATATCATGTTGGGTAGGAGCAGGTGAGAGCATAGTTTACTTTTGGTTTCAAGCTCGTTAAAAAATAAAACCACTCCTTAAGCATAGTTTACCTTTTGGTTTCAAGCTTGCATAAAAATGAAATGATGTGTTCAGCAAAGTTCTCTTTATGTGTCAAGCTTGTTAAAAAATGAAACAGATACCTATGAGCAAAGTTCTCATTCTATGTCAAGCTCGTTAAAAAATGAAATGGATATCCTTAAGCACAGTTTACCTTTTGGTTTCAAGCTTGCATAAAAATGAAACCATTCCTGAGCATAGTTCATTTTCTATTTCAAGCTCGTTAAAAAATGAAGTAGGATTCCTTAAGCATAGTTTACCTTTTGGTTTCAAGCTTGCATAAAAATGAAACCATGTTCCAAGCATAGTTACCTTCTGTTTCAAGCTTGCATAAAAATGAAACAAATCTCCTTCCCTTAAGTCGAGTCTTCACTTTAGTGTTAGAACTTGAACCTTCTTTTCACCTGCCCGATTCTCCTTCTTCCTACCCCCCTGGTGAACATTTCGACATTAGTAACCAGGTTTTTAGGTTGGGTATGGAAGAAGAATCGTCAAATGAAATAAAGCTTGGGGGCATGTCGAGCCACTAACAACCATGCTAGGGGTAAGCTTCGCTAGCAATCATGTTGGGGGCAAGCTTCCAACCTCTGTATATCGTGTTAATGGGATTTTTTCAAGCATAGTTTACCCATTGGTTTCAAGCTTGCGTAAAAATGAAACCAATATTCGAGCATTCTTTCAACTGATCTTTGAGCTCGTTAAAAACAATAAGATGGTATTGAGCTTACTTTTCATTTTTTGTGCTCTCGTTAAAACATGAAAAGTGGTTTGAGCTTAGTTTATTACTTTTTCGTGCTCTAGTTTCAAACATGAAAAAGTCTAATAGAGTCTTCTTTAAGCTCTTTTCAGACTCTTAAAATGTGAAAAGATAGTCGAGCGATCTTGTCTTCTTCATGCTCGTTAAAACATTTGAAGAGTCGTCTCTCCGATGGTAGGTTATCTCTTTTTCGGTTCGGGTAGACTATTTACGAAAAAGGAACACTCCAACCAATCATGACTGGAAGAGTTCTCTAAGGTATGATTTTACACTTTTTTGGGCCTTAGGGACTAAATCATACGAAAAAGGACCCCTTTGGAGTCTTCTTCTGTAATTGTTCAGACTCTCTAAATGATGAACGATACCGAGTTTTCTTTCATTGGACTCGTTAAATTAAACATTGAGAGACCCGTTTTTGGGAACGAACCCCTCCTCTCTCAGGTTCGTAAAACACATGAGTTTGGACTTGTCTTCAGACAAGCTATACCGAGTGTTTGTTACCCTCTTTGAACTCGTAAAACCGAAAATAGGCACTCATCAATCATGATGGGGAAAATGGGAAGGGAATCATTTTGTAAATAAATGGCAGTAGTTTGTCGTTACCTTTAAACATGGCACTTGTCTGCATATCATGTCAATCAATTGGGTATTCAGTTGATCTCCGTGACAATCCACTTTCATGAGTCATGCCACTCTTTTGATTCTTTCAAAAGAATGCATTGTCCAATGTCGCATTGTGTATTTGTCCCATTCGGTCATGCTGCCAAGTCTTTTGTCATGCCACACGATGTTCAAGGGGAACTTGAAGACGTTTTTACTCTGCAGTCAAAACAGTTTCTCTGTCAGTATTTTTGAGTCAGTCATATGGTTACTACATTCACATCATTCTAGAAATATGTTCCATGTTTCGTGTCGTCGACGTGGGACTCATCATGGCCCTCCTTCGAGGAGACTATCCCCGTCGACATCAGCTCATCATCTGGGAAATAGTCTTAGAAACAAAAACTTAGTACCTTGAGATCTATATGCCTTAATGACAGATTCTCTTGCTCTTGACATAGGTTCACATCATTGACCTTTGATCGATAGCATCGACTAGGTGTTCGACATCATGACATTTATTCACACTCAGTAGATTGTACTAGGGTACCTTGGGAATCATTGACATCAATGGTGATCTCCCTCACACTTGTTAACGGTTCACATCATTGGCCAGTAATCAATTGGTTTATACCATGTTCGACTTCAGATCATTGTAATCACATGGATAGAATCGTGCTTTGCGAAAGACGAGACGAAGACCCTGGGTATTTATTTAAAGCGCTTATTGCTTTTCCCCAGGTTGCGATGGAGCTTTGTATATCTAGAATGGATCCACATTTGTATGGTCGTGGCTATGCTCAAATTTGCGTCTGTATGACATAGATCTACATTGTATGTCTGGTAGCTATGTCCAAGTTTGAGTCCTCTATCACATGGATCTATGATGTATTGTAGTAGCCATGCTTGTTTATTCCTTCCATGGATCTACCTTGTATTGGTCTGTAGCCATGAGTTGGTTACTTGTGTCTATGAGTCAAAAAATATTGACGTACTACAGATGCCTACTTGACGACGTGCTCCGATCGAGCTAACATTTTCCCCTCGAAGTGAAAACTTGTTCTCTCAAAGCTTTCGTTTATCGTATCCCTCTAAGAATCATGCTTTGGGGGGCATCTTGTTATACCCAAATCCTGTCACCACCATGTGATAAGACCCTTGACTTACATATTTTCCCTTAATCCCAACACTTGGAGAGAAAACCCATGTTGTTTGTCAATCTTTCATGAAAATACTCAGCACCACGCTTTCCCTATTAACCATGAGCGGTACCTTGCTTGCACCGCTTGTATCTTGTTTACCATAAGCGGTGCCACCGCTTATAGCCTTTGGTCCATAAGTATTTCTAACCTAAACCACTCTGTCATAAGAGGAGAAAAGCGATACCCTGGGTAAAATGAGAAAAAGAGAGGTTTCTCGAGGCTTCTAGATCAATGGCCTCATGTCCTCTCTTATCCCTAACATTGTGGGTCAGTTGAGATCGAGATCCCCCATCATAGGATCTTGGAAGCCACCTCATCCACAAATCTCTCAACCATTCTGTTATAGCTCAAAATGACACATCTCTGCCTGTGACCACTTTCCCATGATTCCATCGCATGTCGAAACTTCCATGACGACACTTCATGAAAGTCACTGAATGTCACTAAAAAAACACCTAACTTGGAGGACCCATATCTTGATTTTTGTAACTCTGTTTGACCTCATCTCTACACCGTTGGAAAGGTATTTCAGTTAGCTAAAACTTTCCAGAAGACACCAAATTCTGAAAATGCCCAGAAATACCCTTAAAATGTGTTTTTTCCTATCCGTGACTTGCCTTAAGGCAAACCCGCGGATGATACGCGAGTTGCTCTCTTTCCGTACCCGCGGATACAAAAAGTTGCTCATATCCATGACTTTTTGTATTAGCAACCCGCGTATACTTTTCGTATCCGCGACTGTCTAGTTTTGCAACCCACGGATGCCTTTTAAAAATATCAAAAAACATGCCTTTTGAATTTCGGTTAGTTTGGGTAGTTATGCAACTGACTTCTTCAGTTGTAACCACTTTGTCTTCGCCCCTAACTCTTCCCTTAGCATATAAATAGAGGTAGGGAGGTCCATGAGAGGGGACTAAATTTTTTGCATTGTTATGCTGGAGGAATTGGAGCTCTCTTTGCCCACATCTTTGCCCTGGAGGTCATCCCCTTGTGTTGCAGAGCTTGGAGGCTGAGTTCTTTGGAGAAGATAAGCAGCAGAACCGGATCAAGGTTTCGTGAGGTGCCAAACTTGAAGAGAAGGTATACTTGTACTTGTTTTCAAGATTAATAAAGATGTGATGTCCTTCTTCTTCCCCAAATCATTGTTCAATGTGTGATTGAATCTCTGTTTATGATCATATGATGATGTTATTCAGATCATTGTCTCATGTTTATTTGATTATCATTGTTTTATATGTGGTCATAATGGTTTGAGGAAGGTATAATTCGTTTTGCAGGTCTCTTGGAGCAAGAGGAGCAAGAAGAGGATTGAAGAGAAAGCTTGGACCAGCCTTCAGTTAGTCAGGTGTGTACCTTTCTCATCTTTGATCTTGCTTGTATTTACTTGCAGAACCATATGCATCTCTCTTTCAACCCCAGTATGTTGATGGCCTCTTAAACCCTAGCCATAGGATACTTTCCTTTACAATAGAACTGGGGAGAGCCTTGTCTGTTTGGGGTTTCTCTTGATTTGTTTCAGTCTTTTGCATTGTTTCGGGTCCTTCTTACCACTTAGGAACACCTTATAAGTCTAATAGCACACTTTCCCTACCTTCCTAAGGTAGTTTTTGACCTTTTTGGGAGTTTTACCACCCATCCGCGACTTGCTTGACTGAACAGTAGCGTATCTAGTTTGACATACACGACTTGCTCTATTGTAAACCCACGTATGATCCACAAATTGTCTGTTATACAACCCGCGGATGCTTATATACGCGACTTACTGTATTAGCAACCCGCGTATAATACGCGACCTGCCAGTAGTGCAACCCGCGGATGCCCCTTTAAACAGTGTTTTTTCCTCTTTTGTGATTTTTTCTTCTGTTTGAAGGTGTTTTGGTAGGTCTTTTGGGGTCCTCTGCAGGTGCATGACTCCAGGGAGTTAGTGTCATCCCTTTTGGTTGTTCTTTATCTTTATGGCAAGCCCTTTTATAGCATTAGGGTTTGCTCTTTGCTCTTTCCCCCACCTTTTTTGCTTGGTTTGATTTTTGGCTTATGTTTCTGGTCAGCCTATCTCAGTGATCTTTGTTTGATTTCAGAAGCTTGTTGGTGTTGGTTTCCTTCTTCTTTTGTTGTTTAACTTCACCATGCCAAAGTAGTTGACTTGTCTTTTATGCAAGCCTTCCTTCCAAGTAGGGTTTATATTGACTTTAGTTCTTTCTAGAGTTTGTTTGGTGGTTGTATAGCAAAGTTCCTTTTGCTTTGTTCTTCTTATCTACATACTTTGCTTTGTAGGTAGTTTTTCTTTTGCATTTATAAAAGAAAATTAAAAAGAACCTATACTTGTTTGTGCTGCTTGCCCCCCCACTTCCTTCTTTGGTTTGACCTTGTTGGACAAGGTACTGAGTAGCCTCTGTTTGTTGGTTTAGATTGATACTTGGGACTTCTTGACCTTTGTTTATGTCAGTCTTTTTGCTCAGTCTCTTCATTCCAAAGTTGTTTGCTTGTTTTACTTTTGTAAGCCTTCTTTTCAAGTGAGGTTGATATCTAACTTTAGGGAAACCTAGGGCTTGTTTGTGGAGTGTAGAGTAGTTGTCTATTTGCTTTCCTTACAGTACTTGCTTGCATTAGTTGATAGGCTGATTTTTCCTTTTGCATTTATAAAAGAAAAAGACAAAAACACATGTTTGCTTTATATGCATGTAGATTAGGTTTTTAGTCTAGATTGCATGGCATATCATTGTTTTTGAAAAAATAAAAATAAAAAGAATTTGTTCTTTTGTGGTTTTCAAGTTTCTATTTGAAAAATAAAGAGAATAGTTTTTGCTTTTTGAGTCAAAATACCACATAAGTTTCATGCCATTTACCCTCTGACTAAAAACAACTCTTAAAATAAACGATATAATTTAAAAATTACTAGTAAGTTTTATTTTATAGGGTCATACACCAACTAGCTCAGGCTAGACTTGTGGATTAGGGAGTTTTAACTCTCCACAAGTGTTAAAATTTCAGACGTGGTTGGCCAATCACTAGGTAAATCCTTTTATACGTTGATTGTATCTGGGAAGCTCCTCTCAAACGGGAGTTAAGCACGAGGCCGTGTGGAGACTTGGACTGAGGAGATAACCCTCTGATTCCTTGTCAAAGCGTAGACCAGGGTTTTTACGCATCTGGGGATTTTGTCTTAGACAGGGTTTCGGGCTCAGCTACCCTACCCATGCATACGAATCAGGCTTACAACTGTTCCCCCCGACTGTCAATATAGTTAAGGTAGTCTTTAGTCTCTTTGACATCTAGGGTTCATACACAGGTACACCGGAAGGCTATTTCTGGTTGACCTTGGACGGGCTTGGAAGGTAACCTCGGTAGAAAGTGTGGGAGGGCGGTGGGTGATTCATCTGCTTGTGCCTAAGAACATCTACAGGGACGCCAAGTAACTGTCTCTCATCTTTCTTCTGGAAAGTATATCTTATACCTGTTTGCCTGTTTGGCTTTAGGAATTTTTAGTGAGTGCTGTGTGGTTTGTCTGTACTTAGTGTGCCTTTAGGTGTGTGCTTTGTAATTTTGGTTGCTTATCAACCTCAGACTTTGTCTCATGGTTTGAAACTATGGCTAGCACCCCTTTGAACACCAAACAAGAGATCCCCATGCTGGGAACTCCTTGTACTATTCCTCTCACGGGGAATGTTGGTGTTCCCTTGATGGCCACCCTGAATATACCTGGATTCACCCTAGGGCTACCAGTGTGGTTTTTTTCCACTCCAACTGTCTTGAATGCTCCTAATGCTTCTCAAGTAAGATCCTTATATCAAGGGCATCAAAACACTGCTTCCCCTTCACCTGTAGTTGATTCTCCTCCTCCTTCTACCTCATGCGGTGAAAGTACTGATACTAGTAACCGGCAGTCTAAAAGGAGTAAAAGAAGGAGGAATAGGAAGAAGGCACATAAGTAAGGGGGCACCCGTTAAACCTCTACAAGTCAAGTTGATATTCACCACCCAACCTCTGTAGTTCATGCTGGGGGCACCTATCCAACCTTTGCAGGCCATGTTGGATTTAAGCACTCAACCTCTGCAAGTCAAGTTGATCTTCGCCATCCAGCCTCTGGTGTTCATGCTGGTGGGATCCTTCCAACCTTTCCAGGTCATTTCGGATCTAGTCACTTAGCCTCTGTGGTTCATGCTGAGGGCACCCGTTCAACCTCTGTCGTTCAAGTTGAACCTCCCCATCCAACCTCTGTTGTTCATGTTGGATCCATCCACCCAACCTCTATTGTTCATGCTGGGGGCATGCACTCAACTGCTGCAAAGCATGTTGATCCTAACCATTCAGCCTCTGTTGTTCATGTTGGTGGTGCCCGTCCAACCTCTGCAAGTCATGTTGGACCCAGTCTCTCAGCCTCTGCAAGTCATGCTGGGGGCAGTCTCTCAGCCTCTGTGGTTCATGCTGAAGACAATCCGTCAGCCACTGCGAGTCATGTTGACACTGTTGAAAAGACTACCCCTTCAAAACACAAGCCCAAGTTTCCTTGTAATCTTTGTGAGGGAGACCACCTTACTTACAAATTCCCTTCTATCACAGAGGTGCAAAGAGTTTGGATTCATGGTCATCCCATTTTTGAACCTTCTGAAGCTTTTCAACAACCAACCTCTCTTAGCCAGGTTGGACCCAGTCACCCAGCCTCTGTAGTTCACGCTGGGGGCAAACTCTTAGCCTCTGCAGGTCATGTTGAGAGCAAACAGTCAGCCACTGCTAGTCATGTTGACACCGTTGAGAAAACTGGTCGTTCGAAGTGCAAACTTAAGTTCCCTTGTATGCTATGCGAGGGAGATCATCTTACTCACCAGTGCCCTGCTATCCCAGAGGTGCGAAGAGTGTGGTCCAAGACTCAAGAATTTCCTTCTCCTGAACAACCTATAGTTTCTCAACAACCTACTCAACCTTTGGTTGATCAAGTGGTCGAACCAATCTCAGATTTGGTCGATCCCACTCTTCTTTCGGAGAGTGATCCTGATGTGATTGAACCAATGTCATCTTTGGTCAATCCCACTCTCCCTACAAAGAGTGAATTTATTGAAGCGGTTGAATTGATTCCATTATTGATCAATCCCACTCTTCCTTTGCAGAGTGAAGTGTCTGCTAGTCACATTTTCTTCACTGCCAGTTCAAAACTTACTGAACAAGGGGGCACTGAAGTTGCTTTGGATCAACCCCCACCAAGCTCTCGGATTTCTTCCTTTGATTGGGATAGCCTAGTTGAGCCGTGCCTTCCTTCCAATGCACCTTTCCAGATAAAGGTCAAAGTTGAACCCTACACGATTGCTCGTTGTATTGTTGATGAAGGAGCCTCAGTTAGTATTTTTTCTGCTCGTGCTTGGCGAGGCATGGGATCTCCCAGACTTGTGTCGACTGCTAGTTAGTTACTGGCGTTTGATAGAAGAACTTGTATAGCCTTGGGAATTCTTACTCAAACACCTGTTACTTTGGGTGGGAAGACCGTCTTAGTTGACTTCATGGTGATAGAAGACCCCTTGGACTTCAATATGCTCCTTGGATGTGATTATGTCTATGCCATGCAAGCTATGGTGTCAACATTCTTTTGTGTGATGTACTTTAATCATGGTGAAGAAATTGTCACTATCGATTAGTTGGATTTTCTTGATCCATCTCCTAACCCAACTAGAGACTAGGTCTTTCCTTTATTGGTTCCCAGTGTTTCTATAGACACTACCCCGCGACAGGTGAACTATGTGGCTTCATGTCCTTTGTGTTTAATAGCTACTGAGAAGCAGCCTCTGTTTTCATGCTTACCTTCTCGGGAGTTGGTCCCAGCAGTTGACCGGGTGAGTCATCCTATACAGACTATAGAGCCTTTTCTCCACTCTGTCAATCCATTTGAAAGTTTAGACATGTGTCCTATCTTGGATGATCTCCTTCCTTCAGATGAAGTCTTCCTAGAGTCTTTGATACAGTCTGACCTTCTTTTGGATGTTGGTTTAGTTGTGACTACGTCTAACCCCGATTTTCCTAGTAGGCCTGACCTTTCTTCTTGTATTGGTCTTGTTGAGTCTTTTCACTCTTCCTTCGAAAAGCAAGTCAGTGATCCTGATGAGTTTGATTTTTCTTATGAATTTTTCAACTCCTGTGATACTGAGTTTGTTCCTACATACTCTATCTCCCTTGTTGATTTTTGCTCTCCTTCTGAGGTTGATCTTACTGATTATAAACCCTCGAGCCTTGGTTCTATAGAATCTTCTTCGATCAATTCTGCCTTGACTTTATCTTTTATAGAAGATAGCAAAGTCACATGTGTTTCTGCCAAAGTGACTCGCATCAGATCTTTTATCCTGAATATGATCCTGATGTTGTTGTTTCTTGGAGACAGGATTCTTCATTGGATTCACAACTGTTTACTGGCCTCGCCTTGTGTTTCAAGTTGTAATTGCATTTGCATGTGCCCTGCTCGCGCTTATGAGCCTGATGCCGGCTTCCACGCTTTTATCTCGTTGTATAAGCCCTCATCTTTGTTCTCATCGTCGCTAAGCCTTGTATCATTTTGCCTTTGCAACTTGACACCCTTTACTTTGAGGAGACGATCCCCGAGTGTCTTTATCCTGCTCATGTTCCTTGCATTATGCATAGGTCTATTCCTTGCACTCGGAACTAGTTTCTCCTGCCTATGACACTCGTCTCCTCGCATTTAGAGCATTCTTTCTGCTCTCCTTCGAGCTCGTTAAAAACAGTAAGGAGGCCGCGAGTTGACTTTTCCGGACTCGTTAAAATTTCACAGGAAAGATTTTGAGTTTCTTTAGGCCCAGGTATAACTCCTCAAAATAGACTTGACTACCGAGTAAACTTGTCCGTTCAGGCTCGTTAAGAATATGTGAATGGGCATCCACATTGGTGGTAGGTTATCTCTTTCTCGGACCATGTGGAATAATACGAGAAAGGAACACTCTCTTTTATTTGGAATTGAGAATATTATTCTCAGGCATAGGTTTATCTCTTTTCCGGACATGAGGGACTAAACTTACGAAAAAGGAACCCCTAGTATGAGCTTAGTTTTCTCTTTTTCGTGCTCTGGACCAAAACATGAAAAAGATTTCGAGTGTACTTTATGTCCTTGTCATGCTCGTTAAACCTTAAAGAACAAAGCATCGAGTTTATTGTTGTAAGTTCAATTTCTCGTAATCAAATGGATCTTTCCGAGTGATCTTGCCTTTCTTCACACTCGTAAAACTCAGGCTATATGCTGCTTTTGAAGGAGCATTGGGTAGGTAGTAATTTAACCTTTTTTGGACCTTCTTGACTAAGTACAAAAAAGGTGCACCTTTTCTTCTTCAGAAGTTAAGATAGTTCTTCTTTGGTATGTTTTATACTTTTTCGGCCTCAGGAGACTAAATTGGACGAAAAAGGACCCCCCCTGGAGTCTTCTTTGGAGTTTTCAGACTCTCTAAACTATGAAAACACCGTTGATCATGTACTAGTTTGGGCTCGTAAAATCCACGAATTAGTGCTTTATCAAGCATTCTTCTTTCTTTTCTTCAAGCTTGCCAAAAATGAATATGGTCCCGAGTTTTCTTTCTTGGACTCGTTAAACCTTTACAAGAAAGAGGGGAAGCGAAGTTTATTCACATGTTTTTACATCATGGCAACAAGTCTTGTTTCCTTGAACAAAGCACCAATTTTGAGTCTATCAGCAGTTGGGTCCTAGTTTTTTCATCTTATCTTGATTCAGAGTTTTTACTCCTCCAGTTGGTTTCTTTTCCAATTATATGGGGAATCTGTCAATGTCTCCTACATTGCAGATTTGTTTTGTTGGTCCTATTTTGTGTCAAAAGCTGCCTAAGTCACTTTTGTGTCGTGCTCACTGTTCAAGGTTTAAACCTTTGTCGGCCATTCTGCAGTTGCCTTGACCTTTTGTGTCGGCCATTCCCTGGTATCAGTTCATTACATCATGTCTTCAGCTTTCCTTGTCGTGAAATTCAGTACCAATTCCAGATCCAATTAGTCTTTGACTTACCTCGTGTTGGATGATGAAGGATGCCTTAATGCCTTCCTTCCAACAGATCTCTTCCTATCGACTGCAACACATCTTGCTCTGGGAATGCGATTTAAAGTTTAATGATAGTACCTTGGGGATTGTTGTCATCAATGGAAATTTCCCTCGCTATTGGGTAGTGGGAATACCTTAATGTCTCCTACTCAATAGATTCTTCAAGTGTTCGACTTCAAGTCCTTGTAATCACACTTGTTAGAATGTACTAGGTACCTTGTGGACCATTTTCATTAATGGTGGTTTCCCTCGCGTTTGTTAACGGTTCTCCTTATTGACCGGTAATCAAACGGTTTCCTCCATGTTCGACTTCAACTCCCTTTATTCGCATGGTTAGGATTCGTACCTTTTTTGGGTAGTTTGGATTGAAGACCTTAGGCCGACAGTAGCATTGTCATCTTTTGCTATTGCCCAAGTTGCGCAAAACCTTGTTACATTTTATATGACATTTTGCTGAGACATAGATCCACCTTGTATTTTTGTGGCTATGATCGATTGTTGAGTATGGACCCACCTTGTTCATTTGTGGCCATGACTCCTTTAGATTTGATATGGCGCCTTTTTGCATATTGAGCGACCATGATAGTTTCATCAGTTATACATATGTTGGATCCACCTATCTCTTTATGGCGATGTTTTGTATATGGACGTGTATGTTCCAGAGATCAGTTTTTCTGACATTTATCTCTCTTACAGGTACCTTTGTTCGAGCCTTTTGATCTTGGATTCTCTGCTCTCTCCATACTCAGTTGTTTCCTTTATAATGTATTTCGGTTATCGTCTTCCCCTCTAACCTCACACATTAGGGGGAATCTGTTATAGCTCAAAATGACACATCTCTACCTGTGACCACTTTCCCATTATTCTGTTGCATGTCGACACTTCCATGACGGCACTTCATGAAAGTCACTGAATGTCACTGAAAAAACACCTATCTTGGAGGACTCATATCTTGAGTTTTGTAACTCTGTTTGACCTCATCTCTACACCATTGGAAAGGTATTTCAGTTAGCTAAAACTTTCCAGAAGACACCAAAGTCTGAAAATGCCCAGAAATACCCTTAAAATGTGTTTTTTTCCTATCTGCGACTTGCCTTAAGGAAAACCCACGGATGATACGCGAGTTGCTCTCTTTCGTACCCGTGGATACAAAAAGTTGCTCATATCCACGACTCTCTGTATTAGCAACCCGTGTATACTTTTCATATCCGCGACTGTCCAGTTTTGCAACCCGCGGATGCCTTTTAGAAATATCAAAAAACACGCCTTTTGAATTTCGGTTAGTTTGGGTAGTTATGCAACTGACTTCTTCAGTTGTAACCACTTTGTTTTCACCCCTAACTCTACCCTTAGCATATAAATAGAGGTAGGGAAGTCCATGAGAGGGGAATGGAATTTTTGCATTGCTATGTTGGAGGAATTGGAGCTCTCTTTGCCCACATCTTTTCCCTGGAGGTCATCCCCTTGTGTTGCAGAACTTGGAGGCTGAGATCTTTGGAGAAGAGAAGCAACAGAACAGGATCAAGGTTTCGTGAGGTGCCAAACTTGAAGAGAAGGTATACTTGTACTTGTTTTCAAGATTAATAAAGATGTTATGTCCTTCTTCTTCCCCAAATCATTGTTCAATGTGTGATTGAATCTTTATTTATGATCATATGATGATGTTATTCAGATCATTATCTCATGTTTATTTGGTTATCATTGTTTTATATGTGGTCATAATGGTTTGAGGAAGGTATAATTCGTTTTGCAGGTCTCTTGGAGCAAAAGGAGTAAGAAGAGGATTGAAGAGAAAGCTTGGACCAGCCTTCAGTTAGTCAGGTGTGGACCTTTCTCATCTCTGATCTTGCTTGTATTTACTTGCAGAACCATATGCGTCTCTCTTTCAACCCCAGTATGTTGATGGCCTCTTAAACCCTAGCCATAGGATACTTTCCTTTACAACACATTCCCATCCATTGAGCCTTATAAATACAAGCTCATGTCCATGGTTGAGGGGGAGAACCATAGAGGTATTGTTATGCTGTTGGATTGACCACTTGGCCCAAGCCATTTGAGAGCATAGAGAGTAAAGTTGGAGGTTATGAGGATGAAGTGTTGGTTTCATGGAGATGCACGTCAACACTAAGGCTTAATTGGTTGTAAACTTCTCCATTCATCTTAATGCAAAGATGATTTCCGTCCCACATTATTGTTGTTTTGATTTCGCATGTAAAAGTTATTGGATTCCTTAATCACTGACATGGATAAATAGATTATGTTTTGGTAGCTTTTATGTGTTTGCGTGTTTGATCTGATTGCCAGTACAGAGGTTTACTATCAAAGCAACATTCCAAGTATCTACGACATCCAGGGAAGGTCTTCATCATTTGTCGTTCACTCATTTGTTTTGGATCTGAACCATTCAGACCAGAGGAACAACTTCTTTCCGCAGAAGGTGAAATATTCCTACTTACAATATACTAGTCTCGTTCCTTTTAAAGATATTCCCATCGATGTGCCACCATATCAGTATCCCTTCTCTTGAGCCTCAACATCCTAGGATGATCTATTAGACGGATATGGTGTACAAGTTGGGAGGCAGACCTATTATCGGTGTGTCCGATTAGGGCTTCTTCAATTAGTGGAGGCGTTAGCTTCCCACCATCAAAGAATTCCCATACGTTAGCATGGAATATTGTAGAGATATTGAGTTAGCACTACCTCATAGAACACAATGGGGATGCATTGGTAATAATTGTTTTTGATTTTATCATTTTGCACCATATGATTTTTTTGGTTATCTTTGAAAAGTAAGAGATAAAATGTTTTTGGTATGCATAAGTATTAACAAAAGTTTCGATGATGCATATGTGGGACCAGTACAACTAGCAGGGTATACATGGATTCAACGATAGATTTCTTAGCCCAAGGAGGGTACCATGAGGACCATTTATTCTATAGAGCAAAATTTTGAGGGTCTAGCCCTTAGGTTCCAATGACACAAGTCAAGGACCTCCCAAATGGAATGCAATGGCAAGTGGTTGGGGTTCCATGTTCCGGGATTGGCCTTTTTCGATAGGTGTTGACTACAATATTATTCTACATATGTACTACTGGGATACATTCTTGATATATGTCGAGTGTACCAATATTTTATAGCATTTGGTCCTATATATGCATTATTGAGGGATACGATGTCTAGTTTTGTATAACAATCTACACATTTTTGCACTTGATGTAAACTCTTGTTATCCATCACTGAAAAACTTGGGTCATTTTTACATAAAATGTGTTTTCTCTATATGGTTATGTACATATGATTGATTATAAATGTGACAAATTACAATATAACACATCATTCACTAAAGCATCATATATAAAATTAAAATTTCTCAAAACATGAATGTATGTAATAAATTCAAAATGGTGTTCAAGAAGTCATACCCATAAGAAAATCCTAAGAAGAGTAGGATCACATAATCAATATATTATATTGAGTTGTGACACTACCAACTGTGAATCTAAGTGGATTACCAAACTTTGGATACCATGTGAAATAACATCCAACAATAGTTCTATTATAGCGTTATACTAAGTAACATTGTTGGTTTTCGATCCTAGGCATACTCCACTAGAGCTCTATAACTGACATGTGCGAGAATCAATCACCTAACCGATGGATGAGATACTTTGATTTTGGTGGATAGCACCATCTGTGAATCCCACAAACATAGGTATTTTTTATGGCATCTTCCAATAAATCACAAAGCACAATGAGCACCGACCATAAAAGAAATCAGAAATAGAAAACAAAAAGCAAAGCAAAAAACTACTTATAATACAACAAGTCCAAGGGCATCACCCATATATTGCTACCTAAGCATAATAACTCCTAAGATAGAGCCCATTTCTAGGCTCATTGAGAACGTTACCCTCAAAGTATTCTATCTCATAAGCCCCTTTACTAGGGGCTCGCCTCGCTCTCTAAGGACCAAGCCACATCAAATTAAATTTACTTGATCCTAAATCGTCGTTGTCTTGGTCATAGATAAGTGCCGCGTCTCCTTTAGAGAAGGCACGAGGGTGGAGCAATTTATCATACTGATCTTTGATACATTTCTTATGTGCTTCATTTACAGTGGCTATATCTCTTTGGTGTTCATCAAGTTGTTCCAAGTACACTAGACAATCTTCGAAAGTGCTCGTCTCGGTAAAGACTTAAGTGGATATCTTTAAAGAATGGATCTCACATTCCATTTGTAAGATAGACTCAACTCCATGTACAAGCCAGAACATAGTGAATGTCGTTAAAGTCTTGAATGAAGTTTGGTGGGCTCTAAGTTCTAGATATGACATTGGTCCTATTGAAAACCTATCTTGCTTGTTAATTCCGTCATCATTTTATTTTGAAAATGGCTTCCGCGGTAAGTGATAAGATCTTTGGTAAAAAAAATGAGCGATAACCTATTTGAATATGAATATTGTTGTTTTTTCACTACTATTATTAAAGGTTGGCATGGCCTCAGCTCACTTAGTGAAATAATCCACAACCACGATAATGTACTTTTGACATTTTTCTTGATGTTGGATTACAAGTCATAAAATAAAACCCCCATTTTTTGAAGCGACTAATGATGGAACAAGATATAATGGAGCAGGATGCATGCACATTTTCTTAGTGAACATCTGTCATGGATGGCACTTCTCTACCGATTCTACATAGCCTTTAATTAGAAAATGCCAATAATATTGTGCATGCAATATTTTTTGGGTTGTTTCCAAACTGGATAAATGACCACCACATGTGCCATTGTGATTTTCATATAGAACCATATCAACTTCTTCGTGAGTTATACATCAATGCAAAATTTAATTTATTCTTCAGCAATACAAAGTGTCACCAATAATAATGTAGTGTTTATCCTTATTAAGAATGTGTCATCGTTACTCACCAGAGAATTGAAAGGGAAACCTTGTGTTGGGAGATACGCTTGGATGTCTCCAAACCAAGAGTCATTCAAAGCAATCAGGAAAATTTGTTTGTTAAGTAACGACTCATTTTCAACCAGTTCTATTCCATCTCTAGGTATCTCCAATATTAACCCAACAAAAACTAAGGAATTCTTAGATTTGGCTAACACAAATCCTAAATCAAACTCGTGTAATATCACAATATATTTATTATATTTCCCCCTGATTATTTGTTGGGTCAAGGTATGTTGAAATAGGTTGGTATCAACTATAACTATAGTTCAGCGAAGAATGTAAACTATTAGAGCCTTTGGACAATGTGCACAGCTACCAATGCCATCTTTTCAACAGGAGAGTATATCATCTTAGGTCCTGCGAGGTTCTTACATAGATAATAAAGTACATGCTCCTCATGCAATCCATTCTCCTAAATCAAATCCAAACCGATCGATGATTAAGATACCGCTAAATAAAATCATAGAAATGAGTATGTTAAAATCCAAGGGACTCAAAAGTGTGGTGGACATAAAGTCCCTTTTTAAATATTCAAAATATCATTGAGAGAATTTATCCCAAATAAATGGGACCCCTTTCTTCAAAAGGTGCTTGAAACCTTTTCTTATTTTGGCATAATTTGCAATGAATCTTTGCAAGAAGTTTCATTTTTCTTGGAGATTGTAGTTCTCAAATATTGTGTGGGGGAGGCAATTTATAATCGCCACAATTTTGAAAGGGTTTACCAAAATACTTTTCCTAGACATAATAAAATTGAGTAATCGACCCAATTCGAAACAAAATATAGAATTATTAGGGTCCAGAAGAATTATATAAAATCAACAACTATCAAAGACTACCCTAATATGCTCATGATGATCTCTTCTTCTAGAATATCGAGCAATTAAATCATCTAGGTAGGATTCAAAAATATGTTTAATGCCATTGAAAGCATATGACATGACCCGTTGGAAGGTTGCTCCAACATTCTTGAGCCTGAAAGGCATCTTCCTATAGGAAAATATGCCCCATGGACAAATCAATACAGTCTTGTGTTGATCTATTAGTCAAATCTGAATATGGTTGTAACCAGAAAATCCATCCAAAATGCAAAGATATCGCTTCTAGCACACTCATCAATTATTTGGTCAATGACTGCAGTAAAATAATTGTATCTTTGACATGCCAAATTAAAATCCATAAAATTGGAGCAGACTATGATATTTCCTTGTTTCTTGTCAATGGGCACCAAATTAGATACCCACTTGGTCAAGGGAACTGGGTAGATAAAGAATGTTTTCAACAAATTTTCCACCTTTGCTTTAACCATTTTTTATTGTTTAGGGTTAACTAGTCATAACTTTTATTGGATAGGTTTTGCATTAGGATATCTATTATTCTGATGTTCAACAACATTTTTATCAATGTTTGGCATTTTTTCATATGACCAAGAAAAATATCACGATATTCTTTAAAGAGAGAAATATAAATCTATCTCCTCGGGGGGGGGGGGGATATTCTCCTTTGACGAGATTCTCGACAATATCAAGTTTCCTTGAAATATTGATTGGCATGTTTTTGGAAATGTTTTACATGTTCCCTTCTACATAAACATCATGTGTTGTAAGCGGGTTTCCATACTATTCAACGTTTCCAAGTTTGATGATCCCCTTTTCATCTATCATTAGACCAAGAACCACTAGAAGAAACCATTACCATTGATGTGATTCCTCCCAAGGTCTCTCAACCATAGACATAGCCTCTAAAATAGCTTCATTTGGAGGCAGGACCATATCTAGGGGATCTTGGTAAGGTGAGGAGTTGATGGCCCAAATGGGTGTAGTGTAAAAATTGTGTTCCTCCACAGATGAAGGAGCACAATCAAGGTATTTTGTGGTTGATTAAATGGCTTGGTACATTACTTCAGCTACAAACAAATTCATTGGATCCCTAGTACATATAGTCTCTTATAAAGAACCAAATGAGATTAGTACTACCCATGGGTCTTCAAAATAGGACATTTTGAAATGAAATATTTTTCCATGGTTCTAGTGGTGATTGATGAAAACACATGTATCAGGGAAATATTCTCTTGAGTGTTGGTTGGGGATGTACATCCACACTCCAACACTTTCATAGGCTCTTAAGGAATGACCTACCGATGGGACATTGAGTCTGATTATGGAAACTAATTCTACTATACAATATGAAAATTGGTCTATAATGATGATATTTCCTTCATGAGGGTAAAGGATTACATGGAAATTGGAATATCAAAGACACGTTTTCTAACATGGCGTAAGTCTATTTCTATCCTAAAATAATATTGTAATCAATGGGAGAATCAACCACTTATACCTCTATAGACACAAGCTTTCCGCTAAGTCTTTGAAAGTGTGGGGATAATTCCATGAGACTTGAAAAGATGACCATCAAATTATTTGAGCATGGTCAGCGATGGAAAAGTCTCAAGAGAGCCTATAGCTTAACAACATGACATGGACATAAATCATGCAAAATCCCCTTCATCCACCACAGTCCTAAATATGTTCAACCCGTTGGCTGAATCCTAAAAGTGAAAGTAGTGGAGTGGGGAAGGTGAGGTTTTCAGTTATCAAAGTCAAAAGTTATATGTTGAGACTCCAAAGGGTCTAGAACTCCGATATCCGATAGTAATGTTTCATGCTATGTGGGGTTGATTTAAAGCACCTCTAGAGTGGACATTGCGCATGACACTTGAGCCAAGTCTTTGACAATGCTATAACATTGCACGACTCAAGTATTGGGATTATGCATGGACCAATTTAACACAACATTTAGCATGTGTGGCATTATGTCATTTGTCAACTTCTCAATGTGCAAATGGTTCAAGATTTCGTAGGTAGAATATTCCTTTTCTTTTGCTCCAAACCTAGTTGTGTTGTAATTACAAGCACTAGTTCGGTCATTAACTTCTGTATCACACATGTATAAATTTGTGTTTGATGGGTTTCCCTCTTATACAAAGGATCCTTGGTTTCCCCCATATGAGGTATGGGGTTATGTGGAGCTCCAACAACCATTTGTTGGTGTTGAGGGGTAAATGGGTTAGTGAAAACAACATGTTGTTGAGGAGATTCCTATTGTGCCAACAATCATTGGGCAACCTCCAAAATGGTCCATTGGTGAGTTAGGTGATATTCATTGCAAAGTTTACATCAAAATTTGACCTTTTTTGTTTCCTTTTTTGGCGTGTCACCTATTTAACTAATGCATTATCCACTGAACCAATCATGCCATCGATATGTGGACCAAGCTTGGGTTTAATTGGATCTGTGTCTGCTCAAGGAGATGTGGGAAAATTCTCATATAAAATCCTTAATTAGGAATACACTAGGTCCAACTGTTGGGATCTAATGATAGTTTGTTCCTCGGCCATGAACCTTAACAATGTGGTTTCTTTCACAATGTAAGGTAACAAAGACTTGATAAACTAACCAACTAAGGATTTGTCAAGAATCCAAGCTTTGTCTTCTCCACCATTTGCAGATAAGGTCTGAGGTATGGGTATATTTATCTTGTCTAAAAGATGTCAAAAGTTCAAATCTTATCTCATAACGAACTAATAACTAAAAATCACTCATAAAATACATCACTAAAGCATCAAAATTTTGAAATAAAGCTCTAGAGAGCTCGATATACGATTTTGTCGTTACCCTAGTTAGAGTTCTCTAGAAAAGTGTTGTCCTAATTCTATCATCCATAAGTGAATTTGAGTAACACCACAAATGATAGGTCATCACATGGGTGGTAGGGTCTTCTCCAGACTTCACTTCAAACTTTAGTATGTCTAATGGTAATTTGATCAAGACTGGGGGCCAATTAGGACTATGCCTTAACATATCATTTGTTAATTTTGTGAGATTTGACAGTTTTAAAGTTGAAAGGAATGACAACTTAGTTAAAAACAAAGTTCCAACTTCCTGAAGCATATTTTTCCCATTGGTTTGGGTCAACAAAAAAGTTACTTGGTGTATAGGCATTACCAAGCACACAAGCATAGTTACTTTTATTACCAAGGGAATGTTGATAACTATATGGGACTTATACATATGGCATGAAATATCCACTAACATGCTTCTCATTATAGGAAAATGCATGCTTCCCAAATTCATATAGAAGCTTTGGGAAGTTCCAGTTCCAGCAGAGGGCACATATAATAGAATATGTACACCTCCAAATGGAAAGGCATTGAAGGGGATTATTGAAAATCCAGTTGGCATGCTAAAGTTTGGTACTATAGGAGGAGTACTAGCAGGTATATGTGGAATCCTAGTTAACAAAACTTCAAATGGCAAAGGACTACTCCCTTGAGGTATCGAAGTCGAACTCCCATGTCCACTAATAAAGTTATAATTGAAGATTGAAGGGGGCTCAGACCTCTAGATGTTCCTGAAGTGGATGGGAAGAGGATAGAATCTAGAATGATAAAAATTTTCATATTTATTCCTCCTATAGGAGTATTATAGATGAGGGAGGATGTGCCACCTGACTCCAAGCTACCACAAATGTTGCTCATGTTAGCCCACTGGTATAAAGGATTGGTGTGTGATCGGTGACTATGATTGGCAAAATTATGATTTAGAAAGAACAATGGGTGCTAAGATCTGGTGAAGGGTGAGTTTAATTCTTGTGAAGGGTCTATTAAGTCCTCAATCTTAGATTGACTTAGATTTTCTTGAATAGAAGGGAATGGGACCTTTCCAGGTATATGAGTGTGACCATAAGGACCTCTTAAGATTCCTTCCTTTTAAAAATCTTCATGCTCACTACCTTTTTTTTTCTCTTTCTTCTTATATGGGTTTGCTAACAGGTTTGATGTTTTCTTCCCCTAATGGGGGTTGATCAATTTTATCTTACATGCTTAATCAATCAACAATAATATTGTATCTCTTTGGAATAGGACAATAGCAAGAATGTTGCATCTAAACATTTACTTTAATCCTCAATTGGAGGATGGTACAAAATATTGAGGGACCTGCATAATGCATGCAACTAAAAGGGAGCTAATTGTGCCTAGTAGTATGTAAATCCTAATCCGGTCAATCAAAATAATGGAGTTCCTAGCTATTAAAAAAACAAAAGTAAATCAATTTTTAACTAAGGGTTGTTAGAGCATGAGATCTAACTTTCCTATTTGGCACTACATTCCTTCTCTAGCAACATCATAGACAAGCACCATGATATTTCTCATCTAGTTCATACCCTTTAGTCAAATCCTTTTAAGTACTCTACCTTCATATTGAAAAAGACAGGAAGTTAACAACTTTAATGTTTGGTGCGAGTGGTCATAACAAGAAGATGATTATGGCTATTACCAAATACATAAAACAAGATCCTATGTAAAAGAAGTAACTTTGAATCTGAAAGTGCATGAAACAAACATCGATTACTTTTTCATAAACAGTCTAGAAATAATGTTATACTTTAACAACACAACTTCTACAATTTGCAGGAAAACCACAACGTGTAAACAAATACTATGTTCTAACTAAAAATCTTGTAATCACTAATGCTAGTCTAACAACAAGTTCTTGTGCTTCGTTTTGCATGGGACCCAATGCAAAGAAAGACAGGAACAAAAATAAACTCAGATAAATATATGAATAAGATCACTTGTCATTAAAATGTAAAAGAATCGTAAACAATATAAAACTTTGTCTTAGGAATTCACAATTACATAAAATAGTAGTGTCATATTAGAATGGGTGCTAGATTCATTTAGCCAAACCATATAGTATAAATATATCATTAGCATATCTACAAGATCATGAATGGTGGCACGTGTTGAGCCACACTTGAGCATTGTGGATCATCGAACACCAATGTGTGTGCCAAACCGATTGCAGTTCTACTGAGTCTTCGTTTAAGTTGTGCTTTGAAATGAACTAAGTAGCTCAAAAACTGGGACTTCTTCAATCAAGCTGAACTCTAAAAAAATGTAACTAAGAGTGATATGCTGCAACTATTAGGTACTTGAATCAAAACTGGGTGACCTTCAAATGACAAACAGTGTCAGTTCAATCCTATGTTGAGAACGTCTTGTTGGTAATCAATCCCTTTAGTATCATATATGCAACTTAGTTAAGTAAAAGAAAGACTACAAGATCTAAATAGATAATTTGAAGTATTTCTATAATCCTAACTAGAATGTATACTTAGTTCATAAACTTGTTACCATGATACTTCTTTTTAAGCCTTGAATGACTGATCAGATGGAGAAATTAAGTGCATTTTCTTACCCAAAATTGGGAGCCATCATTATTTATCTGGGGGGATCTAAAGAGGTCAAATTTTTAACTCATAAAATATTGTCATTGATGGCATGGTTGCGAAGAGCTCATTGATCCAATTACAATGACACAAACGATATCTCGAATAGAGTCTAGATGAGGGAGATAAAGCATTATGAATTTTTCGACAAACATGGAAATTCACTGTAAAAATGGGCAAAAAGAGATGCCACGTAGCGAACCATATTGTACAGATGATGACATAGCATCCCCAGGTGTGGACATGTGTCACCCATATTTGGTGTTTTTAGGGTGCCAAGTGGACCAGTCATTGGTCACCATGTGGTGACTATAATGTATCGATGAGGACATGGTAACCTCCCATGACGACATGTGGTAGGCGGATTAGTGATGTGGACCAATATATTTGGGACACATGGAATTAGTCGTTAACGCATCACTGATGTGGACCAATCCAAATCCACCACGTGGTAGTCTTGGTTGGTGAGTTTATAGCGAAATGGTATAAAATTTTATTGAGGGCCAGGGGACTTGCCATATAACACTCCAACAACTCCAACCCTACACCTCCTTTGTTGCTTGTTTCGACATGTGGTGAAATATTTATTTAATTTTTGAAGAGGCTTGAATTGGAAAAAACGAGAGGAAGGGGGCGGATCCCGTGGCCCAGCCCACGGGGCTCACGCACCCACTCTACCACCGTCTCCTCGCACCATTCACGTGACCAACAAGTGCAAAGGAAGGAGGACCCGTACGTCCACACCCACGTGAGCGCGCCAAGCGGTCCTCCATTTTAACACATGCACTATTCCAAACTTTGGTTACGGTTCATAAAGTGGGTTTTAATGTCCATAGAATGTGGTTTGTTAATGAATTGTTATATTAACTTTTGGTTAGAATATTATAACCTCCATTTGGTTGGGTTTTTCATGTAATATGGACGGAACATTTAAAAGAGATCCCAACGAACATGTAATATGGGGATATAGTTATGGCACATCGTAATGCTATGTTGGGGAAGTAACATGTGAAACCCCAAACATGTGCAATTTATGAAGTCCATTCAAACTTTGACAAATATAACAAGGAGGTTTCAACCAAGTCTCTAAGTTGGAGTATAATTCACAGGAACAAAAACATCTTGGATCAATTATCCAACCTACGCCTCCTCTTAGAAGGAAATTCTACTTGTTTAGGTGAGAGTCCTTCGAGTCTTCTAGATCGATGGCTAGGTTGGCTAGCCACTTTAACTCAAATAGTACCAAGTGAAGAAATATTACAACTAAAAATCAATACAACCACACCCAATTACAAAAATTTCATGAAGGATTCCACAAGAAATATTACTCTCCCAAAGGCTAGCCCAAGATAGTTAGGACCTAATACTGAAGGAGATTTCCGAAGGTAATCTTGGGATGAGGTCCCAATTTTGAATATCGAAGGCACGAGAGATAGTTACAATAAATCTCACACGATAATCACCCAAGCTCCAAGTACCCTAATAAATATATGCACCCTCCAAGAGAGCTGAGGTTGATGTTAGACTTTTGTCTCAAGTACCATGAGCACTTCATGCATGCAGTCACCTGGGAGAAACCTAGGACAAGAAATTGTGGCTACCACTTCACAATCAATAGTTGGTTCTAATAGTCATAGGATGAGTATTTATGAATGGGTAGGGCATTGGGTATATTATATTCATTGCTTGTAAATTGACAGTCAAAGTCGATAGTCGAATGGTTAACAAGTCAACTGGAATCGAGGTCGACAGATGATTGTAATATGGTTGACTAGCCAACAAGAATAGTTGACTGGTCAACAACCATGATTGGTCGATGGGAAGTCGATGAGCATAAAGAGGGAATGAATTCAATGAACATTTGGATGACAAGAAGCTTGGCGGGTGGTCAACTAAAGTTGACTTAGTGAAGTCGATTGTAACCGAATAATTGAAAGTTGTTAGGAATCTATGGATTTCCATTAATGGAAAAATTAGTAAAACTAATTCAATTGCTATGAATTAGAGTTTTACATCTATAAATATGATTTGATGGAAAGATGAAATGTAATAGGAAAATACAATGTTATTACTTGTACTCAAATGAGTGAAGAAGAAAGAGTGTAGTGAAATCACATTGTTGCGATCTAGTAAATCATTGTTGTAAACATTGGTTAAGAGTGTTGATAATAGATTAATAGTAAATATCACTGGTTTGTTGGAGTTTCCCTATAAAGGGTTTTCTAGAATATTTTTTTATGTATAATGTGACTGTGTTATTTTCATTATTAAATTTTGTTATATCTAACTATTAGAATCATTATGCATAGACATCGTAATTGGTATTGAAATCCTTTCATGGTATCAAAGATATATTTGGATTCAAGGGGAAACCTTTTTTGTTGAGGATTTTTTGGTTTGATCTTAGATCTAGAGAATACTTACTTTTCAATGGGAGTTCTAAAACATTGATTCTTACTTACAATGGCCAACAATTCACGGATATGAATTGAAAAGTTTAATGGACGGGTTTTTGAGCTTTGGAAGCTCAAAATGGAGGATATCCTTATAGATCGAGAGAAGTGGGTTGTTGTCAACCCCAAAACAAACCTGATAGGGATGTCATTAGAAGATTGGAAGAAACACAATAAGAAAGTCAGAAGTACAATCCGACTTTATTTAGGATATTCTATATTGTTGAATGTTTCAGGAGAAGACAATGTAAATAAATTGTGGGATAAGTTGGGAAGCTTGTACTAGTTGAAATATCTAATTAACAAGTTGTTTCTTCGGAAGAAGCTATATATTATGAGGGTGAATGAAGGTGACTCAATAATAGAGCACATGAATGCATTCAACAATGTTGTCAGTCAATTGGTGTTTGTTGATATCAAAATCATAGAGGAGGATAAATGCATTAGTCTATCATGTTTTTTCTAGACTCCTAACATAGCTTGGTCGTGGATATTGGAAGCAATAATGCCACATTGAATATCGACGATGTGGTTGCATATTTGTTGTCACGATATATGAGGCGGAAGAACATGGAAGGTTCGACCCAAAATGATATGATGATGAGAGGTTGATTAGTAGATAGAGGAAAATGTAAAACCTCCGGCAAAAAATCAAATTCAAGGGGTAGATCTAAGACCATATCTAAATCCCCTAGACCAACAACAAGAAATGTTGGCAATGTGGTAAAGAGGCATTGTAAGCGATATTGTAAGTCAGTAAGATTCAAGAAGAGCAAAGGATACGAGGAAGCACAATAAACTAAATGTAAGTCAGTTTGACTGAAAAGAAAGGAGATGTGTATTTGGCCTTGACAAGTATAAAGTCAAATCACGAATCTCGGTTGATCGACTATGGTGTATCATGTCATATGACACCACACATAGAGTGGTTTCAAAATATGAGGAATACAACAATGGTGATGTTCTTCTAGGAGATGATTCATCGGCTGGGATTATCAAACCAGCTAAAGTTTGACTAATACTAAAATATGGAAGGATAGGAACTCTTCCATGGGTTCCACATATTTCACGTTTGGATCAAAACCTTATATACGTTAGTAAAATGGAAGATACATGTGTGTGGTCTGTATTTGAGAAATATTCATGTAAAATGGTGTGAGGAGTGATGGTACTGACGAGAGGAGTTCATATTCGAACACTATACAAGATATTGGGAAGAACATATACCAATGGATGTGCAAAAATAATATTTCCTAGATTTGACAACATATCTTCTTTTCTAGTCAACTATATCATGTTGTAGCATCAACATATGGGACATACTGGTGAGAAAGGTCTTGTTGGTATGCAATGGAGTTGTGTTTTGTGTCTTTGGGTGTGATGCTTTTTTGCATGTCCCAAAGGAGAAAATAAGTAAACTCGGCAACAGGTATGAGAAATGCATCTTCATCAGGTACAAAGATGGATTTAAAGGGCATAAGCTATGGAATATTGTCACATGGAAGGTAGTTTATAGTAGAGATGTGATTTTCAGAGTGTTGGAGGTACTTCTAAATCTGAAGAGGATAAAAGATAAAAGGAACTATAAAATCTAGAGTTCGAATGAAACGTTGAAATTCATGATTCAAATGAGTTAATTGAATCTGATAAAGAGGTGGAATGTAACACCCCGGTTTTGACCTTGTTTACATTAAATGTATATGATGTATATATTGTAATTAATCATGGTGTGGAGCTAAAGGAAAAATCCCCACCATCGATTTAGCGTTTTATGTTTCAGCAATTAAAAATCGCTACCAATGGTATTTTGTGCTAGCTAACACATTATAATTTTGGACATCATGTAAATATGCAATTTAATTAAAAACCCACAACCAGCTATGTCAATGCAACAAATAATCAGATGGGGGCATGATTTCCTAAGGATAAGGGGGGGTATTCAAACCTTTGGGCCAATGGGGAAAAGACAAATGTCAAAGGGAGAACTCATCAAACTATCAACTAGCCATTTTCTTGTCTTTTTCACCAATCATTTATTTCTGCCAGGAATTGGTTGAGGTAGTTATTGCATGGGAATGGGAAGAGTATGGGAAAAATTCGAATTGGGCAGAGCACCCATTTTTGAAAAACGTGTTTTGACTCCTTGGGCAAGTAAAAACCCAAAAACTTATGCCCATTCCCTCATTCATTCACATTTTCATCTTCCCTCACATTTTTGGAGAGTTGTTGGACGTTTTTTATCATCCATCCTTCATTCACGTTGAGCTCTCACGTAGTTGAACCTTCCTAGGTTTTTATCCTTAAGGTTTTGGGTCGTTTTCACATCCCCACAGTTGGGATTTTCATGTTTTAGTGTTGCACATCCAATGGGGGGGACAGACCCATGATTTCAAGGACCGAGGGAGTCATTTTGGCCCACGTGAAGCCATAGATCATTTTTGGGAAACGAATTGCACAAGATGGGCTGTTTTACTCAATTGCCATTCTCAATTTTGGCCTCTGTGGTGTTTTCCTTCAATCCCAACACTGTAATGATTGTGTATGCATCTTTTGTTTGGTATCTGAACTGGTTTGGAAGTGGAAATGGGGCTTGACTAGCTTGATAAACCTAGTGTGAGAAGGAACCTCACAGACAGATCTAGGGGGCTAGTTTTCTTCTTTGCACACCCTGAATTGCACTAGAAGGGAAGGCATTGCTTGAGGGACTGGCAGAGAAGGGGATGCTTCCTTATGTTGGGTGTGTAGATGTTTTAGAAGTCAGGCTAGATCTGGTGCAAGTGTCCATAGCTCTGGGGTTGAGCTCACTAGCTTAGCAGTCAACCTTTCCATCTCCTTTTGCAGCCTGATAAACCCAACTGTGTTGGCTTGGCTGAGTTTTGTTGTATCTTTGGCTATGTGTGAGTCTGCTAGTGTTTCCTTATCCCTTGTTGGAATCATGCCCAACTCGAGGGTGGAAGTGCTATTGAGTGATTGATGAGCACGCTGGCCTATGGTTGGGTGGAACGATGCAGTGACATAGCTGGTTGCGGGACAAGCTTCTTCCAAGAGAAGTATTATTGTCTATGTTAATTTCTGCATTTGTATTTGATTAATGAAATATGATGAACATGTCTAATTTGTCGAATTGCTTTCATTGTACAATTGAAAATGTATGCATCTGTGTATGTTTTATGTCAATCCATTTTTATATTTACGTTCATGGGGCTAGATTTCCCGGATTAGCAGCACCATGGTCACGTTCTCTCTCTGGTGGACAAGAGGGGACGTGACATGGAACAATAGAATCTGGTCATCAGGAGGTTTGGTTAAGCAAACGAACAACTTGAAAGGTATGTTCCACCAAATTTCTGCTATGTTTTTACATTATCTTCCATAGAAGAGGATCTTGCATGAGTAAAGGAAGCGATCGACTCGACACATGGTAAAATATAAAAAGAGGCCATGGAAGAAGAAATAAAGTCCTTATGGAAGAATGAAACATGGGATATGGTCGCACCACCAAATGGAAAGAAACTCGTTCACAGTAAGTGGGTGTTCAATAAAAAGTTGAATGCAACAAGTTAGGCTGAGAAATATAAGGATCGACTAGTAGCAAAGGGATATTTCCAAGTCTAGGGAGTTGACTTTGGTGATATATTCTTTCGTGTTGCAAAGATAACTTCCATTAGGGTACTAATGTATTTAACTACAACATTTGATCTTGAAATGGAACAGATGGACGTGAAGACAACCTTTCTTCATGGTGATCTCGAAGAAGAAATTTATTTGAAACAGTATGAAGGATTCATAGTGATAAGGGAGAAGGAGCTGGTATGCAAGCTCAAGAAGTCCCTCTATGGTTTAAAGCAATCATCCGAGATGTGGTACCAGAAGTTTGATATGTATATCCAACAGTTGGGTTTTGTGAGAATTCAGGATGATCATTATCTGTGTAGCAAGAAATTCAGTGATAATTTTATGTATGTAATTTTGTATGTCGACAATATGTTATTCGTCAAAAACAACATGGATATGATAAAGGGGGTGAAATTGCAGTTTTCCTCCAAGTTCAACATGAAGGATCTCAGCGTAGCCCAATTCATTATTGGAATGGAAATAAAGAAAGATGAAGAAGGTAGAAGTCTCTAGTTAAATGAAAGTAAATATGTTGATATAGTTTTGAAATGATTCAACATGCAGGAGTGCAAACCAATTAAGGTCCCTATTCTTGTAGGAGTTAAATAATCTGTTGCACAATGTCCTAAGATATAGGAAGAGATAAAGTACATGGCACATGTTCCCTATGCTAGTGTTGTAGGTAGCCAGATGTATGCAATGTTTTGTACTCAACTTGATATTACCCATGCAATGGAAGTATTGAGCATGTACATGTCGACACCTAGAAAAAAGCACTATGTCATTATTAAAAAGTATTCAATTATTTGCGTGGCATATCTATTTATGCATATTTTACCAAGGAAAACCTGAAACTAATACAACTACAATTGTACATGGTTTTGTCCACTTCAAATGGACTTGAGATCTAAATCATAGAAGATTGACCAGTGGATATGTTTTCAAATTATTTTGTGGGGCATTTAGTTGGGTAAGTAGGAAGTGGTTGGTTGCTACATTGTTGACTACTAAGGTTGAATACATGGCAACTATTCATGCAATAAAATAAGCAGTCTGATTACAGATATTGTGTTCAAAGATTGGGTTTAAAGACCAAGTTATTAGGTTGAATTGTAACATTTAAAGTGCAATATTCATGGAAAAGAACCCAACATACCATTCAAAGACAAAACATATCGATGTAGAGTACCATTTCGTGAGAGAAATGATGAAGAATAAAAAAGTGTTGCTGGGAAATATAGACATTTTGAAGAATATTGTAGATTCACCAACCAAGTCTGTGAGCACTCAGAAGTTTACTTGGTTTAGGGAAACAATGGGATTGTTAACCTTGAATAAGTGAACTAAAGTTATGAAATCTCATGTGTATGCAAATAAAACAACAAGTGGTAGACTGTTGGGTATGTTATATTATTTGCATGTAAATAGACAATTGAAGTCGATATTCATATGGTTAACAAATTAAGTACAATTGAAGTTGACAGGTGGTGGAAGTATGCTTGAATGGCCTACTAGAATAGTCAAGTGGTTAACAACCATGACTGGTCAACGAGAAGTCAATGGGCATAAATCAGGAAGGAATTCAATGAACCTTAGATGCCGAGAAACTTGGGTGGAATTCAACTAAAGTTTACTTAATCAAGTTAGTTGTATTAGAATAACTAAAATTTCTTAGGAAGTTATGGATCACCATTAATGGAGCAATTAGTTGAAACTAATTCGGTTGTTATGAATTAGAGTATTGCATCTATAAATAAGATGTGATGGAAAGGTGAAATGTAACAAGATAATACAATGATTATACGTGTACTGGAATGAGTGAAGAAGTAAGAGTGTTGTGAATTCACGTTGTCGCAATCTAGTAAATAATTTTTGTAAGCACTATTTAAGGGTTTTAATAATAGATGGCCACTAAAGCTCATTGGTTTGTCGATTTTTCTATAAAAAGGGTTTTCAGGGATAAATTTGTATGTATTATGTGTCTGGGTACATATTTTCTATAGTTAAATTATGTTATATCTAACTATTAGAATCAATATGAATAATGATTGTAATTGGTATTGAAGTTATTTATAGAGGGAATATAAGAATTTGTTCCTAGACCTAAAAATCCAATGAAAAGTGATGTCAGTATGAAGACTCGCACATAGACTCCTCAAACTCACAAATCCCACTGAAAAACTAAATGAGGGGGAAATTTCACTTGACTTATCAGCTTTACCTCATGCTTGAAACACATGTTAGGCGTGTTTTCTCAACAAGTGCCTCTTTTTACTGATGGATTTTGCTCTCTCCTATTATAATCCTATTTTTCATTTTACGTAGCCTTGGAGAATTGACTCTTCAAACCTACAATCAAGGCCCTAGAACTAAGGCTAATGTTCATTTCCATCAAAGAAAACAAGCCTAGTTCCTTTTTAATAAATTCCTTTCAAATATTCTTATATTTCGTTCTAGAAAAATATGAGTGAAAAGAATGTTCACAAGATGCTAATGATTTAAAGATAATAAGAACATTAATGAACAATCGTCTTTTTGTTCTTCTTTGAAATAATATCAAATGCAAAATTTTGAACTATTAGCACAATTACACCACAATATAAAACTCACTAACTCACTTTGCTTTCAAGAAAAAGAACTCAAGAATCATGCATAAAAAACTCACTAAAGTAGAAAAATGCAACAACACAGTTTCACCTAGAATGCACTAGATCATGCAAAGATACTAAATAACAAGGTCTTTCTCTTATTGACCTAGTCAATTCACTAAATCTAGAAAAGGCTACTAAATAACAAGGTTTTTCTCTTCTTCAACTAGACACATGTAAAGAACCAAGAGGAGATCTAATCAAATGACATTCTTCTTCATTCATGGAAATGAAACCTATCCAAAGATATAAAAGTGATTCAAACAACTAAAAAACCCTTGAACATAGGCTTACAACACTCTAGGGAATCACAAATACCTAACAAAACAACATATAAGTAAGAGAAAAAGGAGAAAATAGAGCAAAAAAATTGTTTTTCAAACCCCATGTGCCTATTACTAAAGCAGGGTGCATGCCCGCATGATTTATATGAAGGCATGACATGTGGAATTTTGTTCCCGTGCTTTTGTTGACTACAAAGGGCACATGGAACTCCTATAACTGACTAAAAAAGTCTTCATCTCAAAAATTGACTAACTTTGAGGGAGTCTTAAAGTTTTATCTGAGGATGAGAATAAAATTGAATCCTAAAACACCTAATTAAGGTTGGAACAATAGTCAAGAATGGGCCTTGCAAAGAAGAATTCATGGAATATTCTCCAATGAAATTACCAGTTCTGTTGTGGGAATTTTTTCCTGACAGCCAGGGTTGATTGTTAATAGAGAAAGGGAGAGACCACTACAACTATTCCAATAGGGCATTGGTCTAAACTCAATAAGTTGACAAAATATATAAGAATAAAAACAAAATGAACCAAGAAAAGGAAATTAAGGAACCTGTATTTCGTTAGTTATCATTGATCCTTCTCCTCCTCTAAAGATTCAATGTATCCCACCTTCAAACCTGCACTTAAGGAGACAATAAACCTTCCTCAACTACCTTTTTGCACTATCGAGTTATAAACAGAATCATAAACAATAACCATAAGTAAACTACCCTAGTTAACCTCTCATGAGGGTTACACACTCTACACCAATAAGAATCAAATGGGAATAACAATTAAGTCCTAAGTTAACTCCAACATAAAAATTGGAATATGTCTCAAACACAGGGATCTCTAAAGGGGGTCAAGCATTAAAACTCAGGGTCTTAGGAATTTCTTCCATCATAATCATAATCTAGGATTTCTCTCTACTCCCCCATCTCTCTCCCATAAGTGCCTTTTTAATCAGTGTTTGGCGTGGTTTAGAATGTTAGGAGTTAATTTTGATTGGTTACAACCAATGAACTACCATTTCAATTGTTTGCTTCACAAATTTTTATATTTATTTTTGCATTTCCAAGGCCCAAATTATTAATCTTGACATTGATTTAGGAATTCAAGCACAGTCTCATCAAAGATTAATGAACAAATAACACATGAAATGGTATAATCGGACTACGAAATGAGTAGCCGCTCTGTATATTCAATAAAGAATGAATAATTACAATTACAATGTCATGCTACAATCATGAATGAGAGACAATTCGAATCCCTACGGAGGTCATTCGAATTGAATGAGTGAGTCTAGCTTAACTGAATGTAAGCCATGTCAACACTCTAGTTAACCACTGATCAAAACCATAATTGACTCAACTGAACCTTAACTGAAGCCAGAGTGCAATAAATGACTGAGTTTTAACTGAAAGAGATCAGACACATGTCACAACTCACCAACCATCAAGAGGTAGCGCTACACTGACTCCAATGATCCCCGATGAGGTTAACTGAAGTTGAACTGCACATCAGAAGTGGTTGGAGGCGCCCCTGTTGACTCCAGTTCATTAAATAATCATTAAATAATATATTTAATGAGAGGAGGCACCTTAACTGACTTGTTTAATTGATTGTAACCACTAGTTAGCAATTAGGTGCATTAATATCACTCAGATCATGCCCGAAGTGCTCCAGTTAGCCTCCCCGAATGTAGGAGAAGGCTAAGTTATCCTCCTTGACTGAAGGTAGGTGTGGGTGAGACTGGATGATGACATTCAATGCTCCACTGATGTCAATTAATGTCAATAATACTTAGGATAGTGGTTTAACTAGGCCAATTTGACCAAAAAGAGTGTGTATGGTGGTAAATGTCTCCAACACCCCCCTTAAGCTATACTCAAGAGGAGTAGAAAACATAAAAAGCATAAGAATGATAGGGCCGCGGAAACAAAGGCCATAGGTCACCCTGTACAATAAATTAACTGCTTAATATAACCAAGGAAACGGGGAAACCCTCATGGGAAAAATACCCCCCCTCAAACTAAGCAGTAAATCAAGAATTGGTTCTTCTATGCAGCAGCATCCTGAGACTGTGCATGTAAAACTCTAAATCCAAACTAAATGAATATGTCTGGAGGAATCTTCCACTTTGGAAGAAGAACAATGCACTCAACTGAATCAGAAATATAAACAGTTGCATGGTGAAAACTGGACCCATGTAGAGCAGCTGAAATCATCTGAAGAGAGAGCAAAGGTTCTTGAGGATTCGAAACATGTGTGGAACACTCAAGAAACTGATATGTTGCAGCCTTGAACAGCAAACCATAAGTGGTAAAATCAGCCCCAAATCTTAGGAGCAAGTGTCCAAGCGGATGCAGAATGTCTTCCTCTTTACTAGTTCTGTGAGGAGATAAGCATGTGACCAAAGGTAGAGAAGCCCTGGGACTATGGAGAGAGAATGCTTGAGCTCCATAATCTGATATAGCTTCTGAAATAGCTAATGAATCACATAATAAAATATCAGCAACCTCATATGAGGAAACTAACAGCAAATCCCCATCAACGGTTTTGAAGAGAAAGTGCGGTACTTGATTTTTCACACCGAAATTGGTGAGAGCAGCTACAAGCATGACTGAAAGCTCTTGGATTTTAAAATATGAACCAAATAATATAGGATCAGAAATTAAATCAGATCTAAATAAGTTCACAACAGATCCAAAACTGTGAAATGAAATCAAATCCCCAGCAGCAGTTTTGTAGGAGACTTGCGGTACTTGTTTCTTCACACCGTTGATGAGAACAACTATAAGCAGTAATGAAGATTTATGAACCTGAAATTTTGAACCAAGAAATATCAGATCAGATCCAAATAAGATCATATCAGATCCAATAAGGTTCATATCAGATCCAAAATTATGGTCAACCAAGACGGTGGATGCACAGTTGTCTTTTTCTTCAAAATTCTGAATTTTGGTGCATGCAATCATGTAGGATTTTGCTGGAAGATCTAGATCATGGGGAGCGAATGTGTCACTCTTATAATCTGATATTTCTTCCAAAATATCCAGGTTTTTACATATTTGCACACCAGCAGCAACATTAGAGGAAGAAAAATCAAATTTCACTTCACTTTCGGAAGCAATTACTGGTAAATTTTGCACAGAATTCAAAGGAAAATCACTGGTGAATGTTTGCATGGAAGTGCAGCAGTGTTTTTCTTCAATATCAGAGATTCGAATGTCTTCTTCTATTTCAGAAATATGAGGAGATGATATATTAGAGATATCATGAACTTCCGGAGCATCAGGAGAAGGAGTCATTGCATGGAGACTTTCTTCAATTCGAATTGACTGTGTAGAAGATTTTGCTTCATCTTCATCTTGAACAACTTCATCAGAGAGAGTAGAGGCTGATAATTTTGAGTAAAGAACTCTTTTGGTGCTAGCTGTGATCTCCAAAGTGCTATTATGATCCTCATTGTGCTTGCCAAAGGTTCTGTCCAATTTTGTCCAGAGATCCTTTGGGTATTCAACAGAACCAATAAGGTAGCGCAAGCTAGGAGAAAGGGCTAGACATATTGCTCCAAAATCTCTATCACCGTCATTTAGCCAGTCATTCTCATTCTCAGAAGACTCTTTTCCAAGTCCAATAGACACCTCATAGAGACCTTTTCTCTTCAGAGGTGCAATCATCTTCAACTTCCATTCTGAATAGCTTATGAATGGGGTGAGAAGAGGGACTGATGAGTCCATTTGAAGTTGTACCTGTTAAAACTTGCAAATCAAAACAAAAGGGAACCGTAAGGTCGGAAAGCCTGCACATTTTAGGATTTCATCACACCCAACATAGTCAATCAAGAAAGCTTGATCAACAAGTTCTTTACTTGGGGTATTAAGTGGTAAGCCTTGGCTTCTAGTGCAGTGGTAGATTTTTGAGCTATTGGTCAATTTTCATGCAAGATCTGTCAAAAACCTTGTTTTTGAGAGATCTGAGCTTCATCCCGTCGTGAGATCTGATACCATATTAATCTTGACAGTGATATAGGAACTCAAGCACAGTCTCATCAAATATTAATGAACAAATAACACATGAAATGGTATAATCGGACTACGGAATGAGTAGTCGCTCTATATATTCAATAAAGAATGAATAATTACAATTACAATGTCATGCTACAAGCATGAATGAGAGACAATTTGAATCCCTAAGGAGGTCATTCGAATTAAATGAGTGAGTCTAGCTTAACTGAATGTAAGTCATGTCAACACTCTAGTTAACCCTTGATCAAAACCCTAATTGACTCAACTGAACCCTAACTAAAGCTGGAGTGCAATAAATGACTGAGTCTCAACTAAGAGATCAGACACATGTCACAACTCACCAACCATCAAGAGGTAGCGCTACACTGACTCCAATGATCCCCAATGAGGTTAACTGAAGTTGAACTGCACATCAGAAGTGGTTGGAGGCGCCCCTGTTGACTCCAGTTCATTAAATAATCAATAAATAATATATTTAATGAGAGGAGGCGCCTTAATTGAATTGTTTAATTTATTGTAACCACCAGTTAGAAATTAGATGCATTAATATCACTCAGATCACCCCTGGAGTGCTCCAGTTAGCCTCCCTGATTGTAGGAGAAGGCTAATTTAGCCTCCTTGACTGAAGGTAGGAGTGGGTGAGACTGGATGACGACATTTAATGCTCCACTAATGTCAATTAATGTCAATAATACTCAGGATAGTTGTTTAACTAGGCCAATTTGACCAAAAAGAGTGTGTATGGTGGTAAATGTCTCCAACACACATGCCTTACAAGAAGGAAAGGAAAATGGCCATGCACCTTGCTCAAGGGACAAGTGCATGGGGTTCCAAACTATTGGTTTTTTAGTGAAGATTAAGTTGGGTAGAACTAAAGATGCTTTTTTAGGTGGTGACCATCATTTGGGATGACCCTAATTGTGGAATTCAAGGTCATTAGTAGCTATTAGGGGATTTTCTTGTTATTAGGGAAATATGGAGCCAAATTAGGGATAGTTGGATGGTGTTTGGGAGGATTTAATGCCATTAGGGTCACCCTAATGTTGTTAGGGTAATTGTGGTGCCATTAGGGTCACTATGGTACTAGTTAGTGCTATAACACTCTATACTAACAGGACACTCAAAGGAAACACAAGACAAAATTTTGGGAGAAATTTGGAATTAAAATTTTTCGCTTAAGGTCTCTACCTTATTATGGATGGTGGAATGAACGAAAATATCAAATTAGGATTAACTCCTCCAATGAGGATTTGAAGGATCATCTCTATGTTTTCTTTGCATAGAAACAAAAGAAAACATGGGGCACCTTATAAACCATGACACCTTTGTTGAGACCTTATGGGACAAAGGTGCCTTCCTTTTTATATGGACTAACCAAGATAGAGGCAACATAAGGACGACCATCACACAATGGATATCAACACCTTTTCAAAATCATATTCTACATCAAGTTCGAAAACTCCTACCAATATTTATCCTCTTCTAGAAAAGCTAGAAGGAGTGAAACAAAAAAATATTCAAGGATTCCTTGATGACTAATCAATGACCATGTATGGCATAGAATTAAGCACAATATCACAAAGACTCTTCTCATCACCAATTGGGCGGAGGGTGATTGGAACTGCTACATACATGAAAGAATATTATGCAAAATTAGTCTCTCAAACACAACAATCTCATCACTCTTAGCATTCCTAAATAGTTGAGAGCCTCCATACTAGTAACTTGGTCTCCGCCTCCACTTGGCTTCGATAAGATGAATTTTTATAGTGCCTCAGCAGGAAACCCAAATTGTACCAAATTTTGAGGGGTCTTTCACAATACCAAAATGGAATATTGTATGGATTTATGCTAGGTCATTGGGATTAGAAACCAATAATGTGTAAAATCTCATCGTGCTCAATTATGGACTTAGGATCATGGATCGTCAAGGATTCCATAAAATAATTGAAAAAGGAGATTCCAAATTGATCATTTTGATGATTTCAAATAATCAAAATGGTTCCCCTATTCACAAATTATCTGAGAGGTGGAGGATGGATAAAGAACCATAATAGTTAGATCAATCCCTCTCTAAAATTCATGTCGTTGTTCCATCTTATGTTCACTACATTGCCAACAAAGTGGTGAATCATCTTGCTAATGAAGGTGTCACCTATGATTAAGATGTTTTGGATTTGACATGGAATCCAAGTCTTAGTTCAAGGTTCCTAATTGATTTCTCAAACTTCATTGAAAGGATTACCACCTCCCCATATGGGGTGTTCAAGACCTAGGACACCACATGTGATTCCCACCTCAACAAACACAACCACTGGACCACCACATGTGAATATATAGATGGAAGCACTAATTAACACATAGGATAGGTTATCATGTGGTTATCATGCAACACTAGATTGTGGAATTAATGGATTTTATGAATGGGAATCAGGTTTGGAAACAACATTGCACATATGATCTTAGTGAAACCATACCCGCAATTGGATATTTAGGGAATTCAAAGAAGACAAATATGTTTTGGAAAGACATTAATTTGGTGAAACAAACCCTAAATATCTAACAACATCAACAAAAAAGTCAATGTTGAGGGTGTGCAACTCCCAACTCCCTCCTTGCTTTGAACCTCTCTCTTGTATTTAGCATTGATTTCTTCCTTGTGGTTGCTCCTCTTCCTTCAATAGTTTTGGTGGGTTCCTCTCCTCTAGTTCATCATGCCTTTTGCGAGTCCTTAGGGGTCTCTTATGGGTTGCGAGTCTTCCCTATGAGCTACCCATATAACCTCCACAACTATTCCTCTCCAATTCCGTGTAACCATGGTTGGAAGTCTCCAAGGGAAACATAAAGGACGCAAATATGGGATAAATCCATGTGCTTTAGTAAAAAAAGAAGCTAAGGAGGCCACATAGTCCTATTGGTGAGAGACACCTTTGAACATTCGAGAAGATATTATGCAGGTTGAGGATGAAGTAAATATAGAAATGGACACAGTTCCTAAGGAAGGGCTGGAGTAGGAAATGTATAAGTGGATACCATGATTTTGTACTTTTAATGCCAAGGATACCAAGTATTTTAAGACCGTGAGTTTACATTGGGAAATGAAGGCTCTAATGGAAAAGAATGAAACAAACACTAGAACTCTAATGCAATTAGATTAAGTTCAAATTCAACTCAAGAACCAAAAATCCCAAATTAGGAACTTGGATTCCAAGCTAGATGTGATAGAAAAAACTACATGTGGTATGTGGTTCATGGACGAGTCTCCTACTACTCCATCAGGTTCCAGGGTTCTACCATTACTTTATTTTATTATGACTAGGTTTCTATATAGTATCTACGATAGTCTTTGTGTTGTTTATTTTGTTAGTTTTAGTAAGCAATGTCCTCTCTTCTTTATCTATCCTAGGACTTTCAATAGGAAAAGGAACATCACAAATTTTTGTGATAATTATAGGTTTATTCAGGATGATAAACTCATCTTTTGTTGTTTGTTTGGTTTCCAATCTAGCAGACCAACAACTTGATTCTTTGTAGCTTTTCATTTTTTAACTTTAATAGAACCTAGCTTACAAAAAAATATTATTATATTTAATATACAATGCATTTAGTAATAAAGTGCTACAATAATAATAATAATCTATTTTGAAGGTCATGATAAAGCCAAATGTCAAATTGATGTATGAGACCTCTTTGTTTGTGGGACAAGGAACCTCATTGACAAAATTAATTGACTAATTTAATTTATGGAGGTGTACATACCCCGTCCCTCTGGATTTAAATCTATAACCTCAAAAGAGAAGTACACAAATTAACCATAACTAGCATGGCATAGAATAGACGATGTTTGGGTGTATTGTTAAGGCACTCCTTGCATAAGGTTATTGGTTCGAAACTCCGTAGGTACGATCCTATTAAAAATTATATAGATTTGCCATTACAAAACCATACCTTATTTTTAAATAATAATAAAGAAGATTATCCTCAAGAAAAAAAAAGCAAGTTCACATATGTAATCTAAGAAGAATTCATAAATATTAAAGATTATAATGTTTATAGTGTAATATTTTTTTGCTTAGATACCAATGTAGTGGAAGCGCTATAAATACAGAAGTATTTTGCAATAGAGATTGACATATTAAAGTATAATTGATACTGAAGGAAGGAATGATTTATATTGCTCACATGATGGCATACCTTTGCAGGTATTGACTGGTCATGAGAGTGAATAGGTGTGACTTATGACACTTCATTAAATGTTAATCAATCAATCAATTATCATTGCTGTAGCTATTATTAACATTACATTTATATTTATATGTGTTACATATAATGATGATATGATATATATAGTTCATTAGTATAAATTTTTGACCTTATTCCCATGCAATATTGTGAGTGGTTACCTTCCATCATTATCCATACACCAAGCATTGTTCTCCTCTCAATGTTTTACTTCTCTCTAAATGTTGCGCATCCATTATGAATTTAACAACATTCATTTCATAGTGCACAACATTGTTCTATTGTGTTTGTAAATATAATATCCAAACCAGTGTGGACAAACTATACCTTCCATCAAGCACTATACTCTTAACTTTATGCCTTTCTCCAAATACCATACATTCTTTATTGCATAGAGAATAATGAGACGTTTTACAATCCATTATAAAAGAAATGTTCTAATATTATGTAATGTTATATAATATTAAACAACATTACTACAATACATTTATTGCGCCGAGAGGCGCTCTACAGCCCAGTATGGGGGAGATCTTGTCACGTGATGTAACGTGATGTAGCGTTACTAACATGTCGGCAAAAAATAATAGTGAAAGTGAATATTATGGAAGAGATCTTGTCACGTGATGTAACGTTACTAACATGTCGGCAAAAAGTAATAGTGAAAGTGAATATTATGGGAAAGATCTTGTCACGTGATGTAACGTTACTAACATGTCGGCAAAAAATAATAGTGAAAGTGAATATTATGGGAGAGATCTTGTAACGTGATGTAACGTTACTAATATGTCGGCTAAAAATAATAGTGAAAGCGAATATTATGGGAGAGATCTTGTAACATGATGTAAAATTTGCAATATTGAATAACTAATGTAAAAAGTAGTAAATATTTTGTCGGCCTAATCTTGTAATGTTTGTCTAATCTTGTATGACAAAGATATTGTAACATTTGTCTAATCATAATTTGTAACTTTTGCAACAAAATACAAATAAGAAATAAACACCATAGCTATATAAACACCATAAAAAATAATAAAATCCAGATTCTACGGAAAAGGCAAAGAAAAAAAAACCAAGGAAAAGGGAATCTGTTCACCATCTCCAGCTCCGGATTAATTGCAAAATGTTTCCAAAGTTTTAATTGCAAAACCATGCCCAAGCTTTAAGGCTGGGTGTTTTTAACGGAACCAAGCATTTAAAATATGCCTCAGTCTGAAACATTCCCACATTTCACCCAGCCTAGCCTAGATCCAAGCCTAGATCCAAATCTGGAAATTCTATTGCAAAAATAGTTTATGATAATTGGTGTGGCATGGAAAAACAATCAATAGAATGAGCTGATCGACATATCTGCATGGGAAGACAGTGCTTTGAAAAAACTGTTTATGCTTTGGGGATATGTACATGTCTATTTGGAATCATTCTCTGCAGTATTTTATGCAGGAGAACAGTGCCACGAAATAGCTCAAAATCAGTTATTTTTAAGACAAGGTTAACATAGATCCTTTTCTTTTATTTTCTAAATAATTTCAGAAAAGAAATCCATCCTATACTAAAATATCCATTGGGTCACGATCCTGAGAAATGTAGGTACCAAATTTAGCATGTTTGTAGTCACAATCGAGGTAATTAATTGCGGAGTGAGCTAGCTCGGGAGAAGACCTCCCTCCATCGGACGGAGGAGGAGCAAAGTCAACGCTAACTTTGCTCCTCCTCCGTCCGATGAGGGAGGTTTGCTCCCAAGCTAGCTTACTCCATTAATTGCAATATTCAAATCGAATTGTTCTTCACTTAACTTAAAAATTTGCAGGTACTCGCACAGTACAAAGCATCGAAATTTTAATATACGTTAAAAAGAAAGTAAAGAGACTTAAAAATTCAGTATTTTAGTAAATATCGCGATAAACATGTGAAAAAAAACCTAACGAGTTTGGTGCATAAGTTTTAAATCGCATATGTGTGCCAACTCTGGCATCAAGCTCCTTGTGTTGGAGGAGCTTCTTCATGTATTCGTTAACTGCATGTAAACGGACAGCCGCATTGTCTGCATCCTCCATGGTTGTCCCTTTGTTCTACGCTGCCTCTGTTGTGGGTGAGTTGCCTCTGTTGTGGGTTTTCACCCGCTTTTTCAGTCTTCGTGCTCACAGTTTTGGGCCATACGAGGTTCGAGACACGGGGTAAGGCCAGGGGATTTGAGCGTCTGATCTGTTTAGTTTGTGGAAATTGCAGAAGTCTTTGGTAGGTTGTGACTCTCCGGAAATGTGAAGAATGGAAAGGATAACTCGTTACGAAGGGGAATGATCCTGAGTGTGAAGCACAGATTAAAGTGAAAAGCATTTCTTGTTTGTGGGCGGTACCATAAGTGGCAACAAATGGAGTTTCTCTCCCTTCAAAAGTTCAAGTTCTTGTTGATTTCTCATATAAATGTGAACTAAGAATTCAATTTGCGTTTGGTAGCGAATAAGTTGAACTCCTAATAATCTGTAGCTAATTTAAATTTAAACATAAGATTAATTTAACTATTATGTGAAGAAATAATTTGTAGCCAATTTAAATTTAAATATAAAATTAATTTTTTAAGAAGATCTTGTAACGTTTGTCCATATAAAGTTATATTGTAAAAAATATTTTTTTTTTAAAATCATGTGCAAGGCCTTCCAAACAACCCATGGTTTTAGTGTACATGGTTTAGGAGGGTCTTGCAAATGCTTTTAAAACCATGTGTAAGGCTTCCTAAATCACCCATGGTTTTATTGTACATGGTTTAGGAGGGCCTTGCAAATGCTTTTAAGACCATGTGCAAGGCCTCCTAAACAACCCATGGCTTTAGGGAAGCCTTGCACATGGTTTTAAAACCATATATGGGGGAGAGGTTGTAATGTTCGTTTTTAACAAAATAAAAAATATTTATGTCGGCCATAAATAATATTAAATATTAATAATAAAAATATTATATGTAGACCTTAAATAAAAAGATGTGTCTTTTGGTTTCAATCAAATCAATGGCTATATATAGAACACACCAAAGCTGATAGCTCATTGAATGCAATACTTAAGAAGATTAGATATTTGATCCCTCTCGGCGCTTGATAGAGCCTACGATACGATTTGGATCTATGCTGGTAGATACACTATCCAAACCAATATAGACAAGATTGACATAATACTCCAATTATCATAAAAAAACGTATAATTATTTGTAAAAATATTAAGAATATGGGTTTATATATATATATATATATATATAAATTAAAAGTTTGGATGAGATGAAAGTATAACATGCACATCTTCATTAAAAAATAATACAATGTAAAATTATATAGATTCTTTACTCAGAACCAAATAACTCTCATATATCAAATTTGACATTTAATAATATTATAACTTTAAATTAAATAATTTTATTAATATCTTAATATATCTTTTGTTTATAAAAAAATTTATATGCTTTTACATCAAGCAAGCGAACAAAATATGATGTGCGCTTGTATCTTTCATGGGACCCAAAGAACTGATTGCATGAATCTTAACAACCTTGGAAAAACAAGAAATGCCACCATAAATGAATCATTAATGCAAATATCTTATATGCCCCATTTTGACGATGGACATATTTGTTAGGTCACATGGACAGGGTGATAGATTATGTTTTACATGTTGCTGAATCTAGTTATATAGGTGAGTAAATATCAAATAATTTAATTCGATGTCAACAAGTGACCAAAATCGGTTATACATTTTAATTAACTGTATTGCAAAATTAGGAAGAAGTTGACTCGGGTTTAATAAATCTTAGTTGGATAAGTCGTTGTCTCCTCGACCATTGAGAAAGGATATAACATCTTAATCTCCCGAGAGCATGACACGATGCCATAGGTGACTATAGAGGAACACCTACAAAGATGTGAAAATTTGGTATATTGTTAGGTTAGGTTTACGAGATTGAAAGATACGTTAGGTGTTTACTTAAAATATTTATAAGGATAAAACTTAATTAAATTTTAAAATATTATTAATATAAGTATTTACTATATATTATAATATATAATGATGTATTTTTAATTATTACTTTTTTAAATATTTTTGTAAGGATTAGTTAAATATATATTGTAATTATAATTATAATGTTGTATTTTTAATGTTTTTTAAATATAATATAATCTAATTTTAAAATATAATTAATATAAATATTTGATTAATTTTTTATAAGTTAAAATTTATTTTAGTAAGTTAATCATTTTCATTATATTTTTAATTTATATTTGATTAAATTTAATTGAATATATATTATAATAAAGATATATTTTTAATATTTTTTAAATTAATTTAACTGTAAGTTTAATAAGAGTGAGTGAGTAAAGAAAATTAGAAAAGTAAAATCTTAAAGTTATTTATTTCGATTTATAATATAGTTTTTTTAAGTTTAAATTGGTTGTTTTGATTTAGGATTTCATGAATCAAATTGTAATTACATATATTATTGTAATGGCATTTAATGTTGTAGTAAAAAGGTATCGAGAAGGAAATGAACTTTATTTCAATTTCCTCTAAGTTGTATTGATTACAATTTTTTTTCTTAAGGAGTTTTTGGAAGATACCATTAGTCAATTTTGCTTTGTAACTCATGTGAGTTAGTTAACTTAGTAATCATTTTTTTTTTTTTGTGAGGCTTCTAACATTCTCACATTAGGGAAGATGGTCGAGTTTAGGATTGATGATGTTTTTATCACAACACAATTTTCTTATGTTTTTGATATATTCGTTATCTTATAGAAATTTAAGCACTTTTCACATTTAGGTTTTCATTAAAAGGAGTCATAGATGTTTAGAGTTTTAACAATTTATTGATGTCCTTTTGAAAAAAAAATAGTTAAAGATGTGATGAGCATAATTCATATTTCAAAAGAGAAAAATTATATTAAATAATTTGTTGTTAAGGTGGATGGTGGCTCCTATAAGCCAATTTTTTGGGGGAATATTTGAATAGAGGGTGAATCAATCGTCAACTATATTAGTAATTGGTAACCAAGCAAGGGACTTGTTAGCACCTATGCTAAATTTTGAAGATTTTCACATAGGCATATGCACTAATTCCTCTGCAAAGGTTTAGACCAGTAAAAGAAAGAGTAAGGTCTGAAAATTTTCCATATCACATGAATCTGAAGGATATTGATGGGGTTTCTACATGTTCTAAGGGGTTTATCCAGTGCTATGAGGTGCAAAATTATTAAAAATCTCGATTTTTAGCCTTATAAATATGCCTAAATATGAAAAATCTGATCAAAGTCAAGAGCTGACCAGAACGTACGGCCTGGATGCATAGTGGAGAAAAATCAAAGGCCACAAATCATTTCCGCCAAGGAAAAATCGGGAGCGGAAAAGAAAAAAAGGAAAACATCCGATTGTGAAAGTTGGTATACCCGACTTCCGCTTTCCGCAGTCCGAGATCCGATGGTCAATGATGACTTCGAGATAAATCAACGGTTCGAGCAAAAAGGCAGAAGCGAAAAAGGGCCAAATTTTAGTTATAAAAGTTTGTAAACCCAACCTCCGCTTTCCGTAGTCCAAGATCGACAGTTCAAAAATCTTCTGCCAAAGATCAACGGATCGAAAAAGAGTAGAAGAACGGAGATCGAAAAGCATCTTAAAAAGTTAGAATCCCGCTTTCCGTGATCCGCAAGATCGACGGCTTGAAAAAATTCTCCCAAAGATCAACAGTTCGGAAAGTAGAAGAAAGGAGGAAATCAGAAAGTGGAGCTATAGAAATTTGGTGATGAAAAGATTGGAATCCCTCTTTCCACAAGATCGACGATCTGGAGAGCTCCCGCATAGATCAACGGCGTGGAAGGGAGCAAAAAGGTGGAGAACATAAATATAAGAATTCAGCATCGTGAAAGAAAAGATCCTGCTTTCCGTTTTCCGCAGCCCACAGCTTGATCTCAGATCAACAACTAGGAAAGTTTCCATCTAAGATCGACGGCGCGGAAAAGGGGAACATGCGCACGGGATAAGTAGATTTCCCGATATGCGGAAAATGATAGACCTCGCAGGTTTCAACAATCGATGAAGATCAATGGAGGAGATGAATTTCGTTGATACAACATGCGAGGAAAAAAAAAGTTTCCAACACTGCGAAATTTGGTAGGCACGACAAGGATGAACGGTGGAGATATGAGCAGATTCTTGATTCACGGACCAAGATGATTTCACAATGAGAACTAGCAATGGATAAGTCAAGTTGGAAAATTGCGAAATCTGGTACGAGCTTTGTCTTTCGGTAGCTCAGATTAAGTTCTGATCCAGATCAACGGTCCAGAACAATTTCACAAACGAAATATGCAAGGAGGATTAGGTCGTTCGAATATCATCTAAACAGTCATTTTCATTAAGCAAGCTTGAGCCCCAGATGTCCAGTTTTCCATTTTTGATCTATCACGCGCATCCCAGTGTGCTTTCCTAATTTGTTTCTAATCATGGCGAATCTTCCAACTTGGAATTTGTTAGGATTTAGTTGTATGCAAGGAATTCGTTCTCTGTTAAGCGCTCCTTACATCAGATAATGTGTTCGTTATGTCTTTACGATAAATGTCTTGGAATTCATCCTCTGTTAGATGCTCCATTTCAGTTATCAACATTTATTGTTGCTTTTGCTAAAGGTGTTTTAGGGGATTCATCCACGAATAGGTTCCCCATGTCTCATTGGGCTTCTTCTCATTCCCCCCTGCCATCTCTTAAAGATATTTTGCTGAATACTAACACCTATTTTTCCTTAGACTACGAATATTATCACTGATCATTATTTGTTGTAAGTTCTTGAATGTTTCATGTTTTGACTCCATTGCCCAATGGTGTTGTCTGTTTCTTTGTCTTACACTATTTAAATTCCAAATAACCCTTCCCCTCAGAAATCTAGCCTTCAGAATGCTTGTTTAAAGCCAAATGTACATGTGAATGACCTTGTGACAAGAGAGATTCCTCTTTGACTGTATAGGATAGAATATAGTCTAAATATTGGTTTGAAATGGTGTGGAAATGGTTACCCCATGATTCTCCTACCACAATGTTGTTCAGGAAAACACACCCTTATAACCTAGGGTCTCTACGATCATCGACTTACTAAAATAACTTGTAGACAATCAACTATTTCAGAATTTGAAATAGAAATAGGAAGAAATTGGGCATACCTTATTTATGACGGTCGATCCAAGCGTTTCTTCTTCTCCTCAAATTGCTTCCACAACTTCTAGGGTATCTCCAATCACCTACAAAGAGCGAGATCTTTCCTAAATATCTTATATATTATATGAATGATTAATTAAATAACATACTTATAATGAAACAATAAGATAATTCAAAAATCACAATATATAAGAGTGCAAAGGCACAATATTGGAAGAAGGACTCTCTTTATTGATAAACAAGTGAGGTGAGATTACAACCCAACATCTGAGACAAGTGCTCCTCTACTAACCACGATCATAACTTTTCTCTATAACTCATGATTGATTAGCCTCAACCCTACCCTCTATTTATACATGAGAAAAGAGAGAGGTTACGAAGGTTGAAATGGTTGAGGAAGTTGGGATAGTTATGATTAAGGGCCCAACTGTCCTCGACTAATTGTGTTTATACTTTTTAACTTTGGATTAAGGCATACACGATTGTTAATACTGACAAGTCGCGTATGATACACGAATTTGTTTAAGGAAACTCACAGGTACGGACCCTAATGATGTATACGCGAGTTGCAATGTACATACTCGATCGACGGTCCGAAAAACTTTTTCCAAACATCAATAGCTCGGAAAGGAGTAGAAAGGAGGAAATCGAAAAGCGGACATATAGAAATTTGGTGTTGAAAATATTGGAATCCTGCTTTCCACTTTTCGCAAGATCGATGGTCCGGAGAGCTCCCACACATATCAACGGCCCAGAAGGGAGCGGAAAGGAGAAAAGAAAAAATATAAGAATTCAGCATCGTGAAAGCAGAGATCTCGCTTTCTATTTTCCGCATCCCATAGCTTAATCTCAGATCAATGGTTGGGAAAGTTCATGTCTAAGATCGACAGTGCGGAAAAGGGGAACACGTGCACGAGATAAGTAGATTTCCTGATATGCAGAATTTGGTATACCCCGCAGCTTTCAACATCCCAGATCAACGATAGATAAAGATCAATGGAGGAGATGAATTTCGTTGATACAACATGCAAGGACAAAAAAAGTTTCTAACTCTGTGAAATTGGGTAGGCATGATGAGGATGAACGGTGGAGATATGAGCAGATTCTTGATCCACAGCCCATGATGATTTCACAATGAGAACTAGTAAGGGATAAGTCAAGTTGGAAAATTGTGAAATCAAGTATGAACTTTGTCTTTCGGTGGCTCAGATTAAGTTCCAATCCAGATCAACAGTCCATAACAATTTCGCAGGGGGAAGATGCAAGGAGGATTAAAATTGTTGCAGGTCATTCGAAGATCCTCTGAACAGTCGTTTTCATCAAGAGAGCCTGAGCCCCATATGTCAAGTTTTCCATTTTTTATCCCCAGCATGCTTTCCTGATTTGTTTGTGATCATGGCGAATCTGCCAACTCAAAATTTGTTAGGATTTAATGTGTACGAGTTTGATTGCCATGATGTAAACTGATTTTGGTACTCTGCTTCGAGACTCATCTCAGAGGAAAATTACACTATAAAATGTAACCTCTACGAAGGAAGAAAGGAGGTTCGACATTCATTTTGAATCCTCTGTGCTTGGTTTTGTAACTCTGTAACTTTTCTTGGAAGCATTAATGCAAAGTATACCCTGAATGTCTGAGATTCATCATGGTGTTCAATGTTCAGTCTATGTTCCCCTATTTGCTTCATTTTCATATTTGTGTAGTTTCTGCTAATGTGTTTCTAGTTGTATGCAAGGAATTTGTTCTCTGTTAAGTGCTCCTTGCATCAAATTATGTGTTCATTATGTGTTTAAGATAAATGTCTTGGAATTCATCCTCTGTTAGATGCTCCATTTCAGTTATCAGCCTTTATTGTTGCTTTTGCTAAAGGTGTTTCAGGGGATTCATTCATAGATAGGTGCCCCATGTCTCATTGGGCTTCTTCTCATTTCCCTCGGCCATCTCTCAAAGATATTTTGATGAATACTAACACCTATTTTGCTTCAGACTATGAAGGTTATCACTGGTCATTATTTGTTGTAAGTCCTTGAATGTTTCAGGTTTTAACTCCATTTCCCAATGGTGTTGTCTGTTTATTTGTCTTACACTCTTTAAATTTCAAATAACCCTTCCCCTCATAAATATAGCCTCCTGAATGCTTGTTTAATTCCAAATGTACATGTGAATGACCTTGTGACAAGAGATATCACTCTCTGACTGTATAGGATAGAATAAAGTCTAAATATTGGTTTGAAATGGTTACCCCAGTGATTCTCCTACCACAACCATAGAAATATTATTAGGTGATAACATCTTGGCACCATTGTCGAGGACTAATTGCTATTATCTCCTTAAGGAAATGACCTTGTTCTAGTTCTACGACCTGGTTGAGCAGTCGGTCGTAGACACATGTTGTTTGTATACACTCTAGCAACTCCACTCAAAGCTTTTGGAAGACGACTCCACTGGAAATATTGGTGGCCAAGAAGATGAAAAGAGTTTCAGGTTTAACTGTTGATGGTAGACAACTGGGTCAAACATCAAAATGGTCGTTCATCTTTAACCTGGCAACTCCACCTTCAAAGAATCCAGTCTTCAAAATTTTCTATGGTGATTCTACTGGGGAAATGAGCTCACTGCAAAGACATGGAAAGGCATGCTGAAAAAATAAGGTACTCAAGTGTGAATTTCCTATCATTTTCCAAGCTTGTCAAAGGAATTTCCCATTATTTATTGCACTCAAAACAAGGCCATGGATTTACCCCTATATATCATTCTTTAAGAAATGAAAGTATTTCTTTGTCTTGTACATATGATTTTGACCAAGATCCTTCAGTCGAGCCACATAAGAAGAGCGATCATCCCTGTAAAACTCATGGTGCTACAGTTGATATTGCATCCTTTTCTGAGTCTCTAGGTAGGGGTCTCCAACCCTTATCATCTCGAGAATCCCCACTGTGTCCCTCTGAATTAGCCTCATTAAACTCCGCTGACATAGAGCAGTCTGCTGCCATATCCCTATTTCCCAACACTATAGAGCTTAAGAAGCCTTCATCATCCAGCTGTGCATCTCCTCGTAGCACATTGATTTCGTCTGCCACAACAGCTTCAATTCCTCTTGGAAACGTTGTTATAACCCCAACAAAGGCTAAAATGTTTTCCCCTTTACTTCTCCCTGCTACTCTTCATGAACTTCCCCAGGGATACACCCAAAAACTCAAACAATTTAATGGGGAGAGGGGTTATTCAGTTGAGGAACACTTGGGATGGTTTTCAGACTCAAAAAACCTGGAAGAAGTAGACCATGAGGATATTAAATTCATACTGTTTTCCCAAAGTCTTGTTGGAGAGGAAAGAAAATGGTTCATAAATATTTTGGACAACTCCATTCTGAACTATCAAGATTTTGAAGAGTCTTTCAAGAACAAATGGGTAGAAAAGAGGACCCCAAGAAGTGTTTGTCCCAATTATATTCCATGAAGAGGGGGGGGAGTGAATATGTCTAGGATTTTTTTGACAAATTTATGAAAGTATATAATTCCATCCCTGCCTAGTTCAAGCCTCCCCCTGGTTCTTCCCAAATCCAATATGTTGAAGCCTATGATAGTGAATTTACCTTGTTTCTAAGTGAAAGAAAATCTGCCTCCCTAGCCGATATGATGAATGATTCCATAGAAATAGAGATAAACTTGATTGCTGCTAGAGAGTAAAGGAGGGAAGAGGGAGAAAGAAGAAAGGATAGAGAGCTTGAACAACCCTCCTCCTCTAACTCACAAATGGCCAGAATGGACACAATGATGAAATCCATGGAAAAGTTGATGGAGAGACTGACTATGGACAATATACCACCTCCCAGGGAAAATCAAGAGCAACATAATAGAAACCATAATTTTAGAAGACCCCTTCCTCCTCCAAGGAATCAAAGAATTCCTGAAGTTCCTTTGCAGTTTGAATTAAAAAAGGAATCAAATTTGGAGTTAATGGTTGAAGAAGGACCTTTGTATGTTTTTCAAACTCAAATTTCACCTGAATATTTACATGAACATACAAATCCTTCTCTTTTGGTGGAAGATGAGAAGAATAAACAAATAAAGTCTGCTTTGCATTCCAATCCTTCTTTTTATGAATATTACAATCAATAGGATGAAAATAGTTGTTTGCCATTGTGTTTTTCCTCATTTGATTTTCTGAAACAAAGATTAAGAGTTTCCAATCAAACACATAAACTTGAGGTTATGAATAATGTAATGGAATTTTTAGGAATGGATAATGAGAAGGGTGAACACGTAGAATCTGCTTTGCATTCCAATCCTTCTCTTTATGAGCAAGAAGATAATCAACCTAGTGTTGTACAGGAGGAGTGTTAAATTTTTTTTTATGAAGAATGCAATCATAGCCTGTTACAAACTATGTCTGTGCTGGTTTAGAATAAGATTTCAGTCCACCTAGATACGATGAATATGAGGATGACTACTTGGAAGATGAGGATCCTAAATGGGATGTCTCTTCATGCTCTTCAAATTCATAATTTCCATGTCAAGAAGAGTTCATTTCACTTGATTTTATTGAAGGAGAGGATGATATTTCTATTGAAGCACATAAAGGGAATCAAGCTGTTACTTCAGAAATTTTAAGGGATATTATTGATGCTCCATTTGAAAAATGTCATGAGCATTATTTTCAAGGCTCTTGTAAAAAACAATTTGACAGTGTGCAGGTGGAGTTACAGTTTGAGCAGCCTTATTGGGGTAAGCATATGACCGAAAAATTTGAAGACGGTCATGGATTTTATGATCCAGTGACTAAATATATGGAGCATCTTTGTCATGGCAGGTACATAACATAAAATTTTGCAGGTTGTCATGATCCAGTGGCTGAATATGTGGAAAATATTTGCAGTAATAATGGTTGGTTATGTCTCTACAACAAATATATGATCCCTCATCATAACCTTTTTCCATTAAGTCCTTCATTTCTGATCAAGCATGATGAAGGAGCTCAATCATTTGATCATTTGTTTGATTGGATTCATTGGAGGTCAGGATTTACTTGATTGGGCGTTGGTGCTCAGCAAGTAGTGTAGGTATGTGTGAATAAGCTTGACATGGCGAGCATTTCTTTTAAGCAAATTTTCAGTTTGTTTTCAGTATTTGTTCAGTTTTTGTTTTCAGAGCACGTTAGGGATTTCAAGAAAAGCTTTCGACCAGCCCAATGGATCAGGCACCCAGTCTATGGGGTTCTTTGCTACCTCACAGGGAGGATAACATCCCTGAGTTGGAGCCGATGTTAGTACCTGTGCTAAATTTTGAATATTTTCACATAGGCATCTACACTAATTCCCCTGCAAAGGTTTAGACTAGTAAAAGAAAGAGTAAGGTCTGAAAATTTTCCATATCACATGACTCTGAAGGATATTGATGGAGTTTCTACATGTTCTAAGGGGTTTATCCAATGCTTTGAAGTGCAAAATTATTAAAAATCCTGAGTTTTAGCCTTATAAATATGTCTAAATAAGAAAAATATGAACAAATTCAAAAGCTGACCAGAACGGACGCCCTGGATGCATAGTAGAGAAAAATCAAAGGCCCTAAATCATTTTCGCCAAGGAAAAATCGGGAGAGGAAAAGCGGAAAAGGAAAAGATTCGGCTGTGAAATTTGGTAAACCTGAATTGCGCTTTCTGTAGTACAAGATCCGACGGTTGAGGATGACTACGGGATAAATCAACGGTCCAGCAAAAAGGCGGAAGCGGAAAAGGGAAAAATTCTAGTTATAAAAGTTGGTAAACCTGACTTCCGCTTTTCACAGTTCGAGATCCGACGGTCGAGGATGACTCTAGGATAAATCAACGGTCCAGCAAAAAGGCGGAAGTGGAAAAGGGAAAAATTTCGGTTATAAAATTTGGTAAACTCGACTTTTGCTTTCCGCAGTCCGAGATCGACAGTTCATAAATATTTCGTCGAAGATCAATGGCTCAAAAAGAGTAGAAGAGCAAATATCGAAAAGAAGAAACACAGAAATTTGGTCGTAAAAAGTTAGAATACCACTTTCCGCAATTCGCAAGATCGACGGTCCAGAAAACTCCTGCGAAAGATCAACGACTCAGAAAGGAGCTTCAAGAAGGAAATCATAAGGCAGAAATATAGAAATTTAGTGATGAAAATATTGGAATCTCACTTTTCGCTTTCTGCAAGATCGACGGTCCGGAGAGCTCCCGCACAGATCAACGTCCTGAAAGGGAGAGGAAAGACGGAAAACAAAAAATATAAGAATTCAACACATGAAAGTAGAGATCCCACTTTCCATTTTCTACAGCTCGCAGCTTGGTCTCAGATCAACGGTTGGGAAAGTTTTTGTCTAAGATCGATGATGCAGAAAAGGGGAACATGCACACGATATAAGTAGATTTCCCGATATGTGGAACTTGATAGACCCCGCAACTTTCAACGACCGAGAAATATCAATGACCGATAAAGATCAACGGAGGAGATGAATTTCACTGATACAACATGCGAGGACAAACAAAGTTTCCAACTCTATGAAATTTGGTAGGTGCGTCAACGATGAATGGTAGAGATCTGAGTAGATTCTTGATCCACGGCCCAAGATGATTTCACAATGAGAACTAGCAAGGGATAAGTCAAGTTGGAAAATTGTGAAATCGGGTACGAGCTTTGTCTTTCAGAGGCTTAGATTAAGTTATGATCCAGATCAACGATCCAGAACAATTTTGTAGGTGGAAGATGCAAGGAGGATTAAAATTGTTGCAGGTCGTTCGAAGATCCTCTGAACAGTCATTTTCATCAAGCGATCCTGAGCCCCAGATGCCAAGTTTCCCATTTTTGATCCATCACGCACATCCCATCATGCTTTCCTAATTTGTTTGTGATCATGGTGAATCTACCAACTCGGAATTTGTTAGGATTTAATGTCTGCGAGTTTGATTCCCATGATGTAAACTGATTTTGGTACTCTGCTTCGAGACTCGTCTCAGAGGAAAATTACAATATAAATGCAACCTCTACGGACGAATAAAGGAGGTTCAACATTTATTTCGAAGCCACTATGATTAGTTTTATAACTCTGCAACTTTTCTTGGAAGCATTAATGCAAAGTATACCCTGAATGTCTGAGATTCATCACGGTGTTCAATGTTTAGTCCGTGTTCCCATGTTTGCTTGATTTTTATATTTGTGTAGTTTCTGCTAATGCATTTCTAGTTGTATGCAAGGAATTCACTCTGTGTTAAGCGCTCCTTGCATCAGATAACATGTCCGTTATGTGTTTATTATAAATGTCTTGGAATTCATCCTCTGTTAGATTATCCATTTCAGTTATTATCCTTTATTGTTGCTTCTGCTAAAGGTGTTTCAAGGGATTCATCCACAGATGGGTGCCCCTTGTCTCATTGGGCTTCTTCTCATTTCCCCCTACCATCTCTCAAAGATATTTTGACGAATACTAACACCTATTTTTCCTCATACTACGAAGGTTATCACTGATCATTATTTGTTGTAATTCCTTGAATGTTTTAGGTTTTGACTCCATTGCCCAATGGTGTTGTCTGCTTGTTTGTCTTACACTCTTTAAATTCCAAATAACCCTTCCCCTCAGAAATCTAGCCTTCTGAATGCTTGTTTAAATCCAAAATGTACATGTGAATGACCCTGTGACAAGAGAGATCCCTCTATGACTGTATAGGCTAGAATATAGTCTAAAGATTGGTTTGAAATAGTTACCCCAATGATTCTCCTACAAGCATATTTTTTGGAAATCAACTTAAAATTGTTTTGAATTTATCTCAAAATTAGGATACAAAACAATTATATGATTGTAACTGAGATTTTGGATACTGCATTATGTTATAGTTTTGAAACATCATGATGCTTCGAGTAGACATTCCACCCAACAATTATATGATTGTTTTGAGCTTATTTAAAAATCCAAGAAGTAGTAGTATAAAAATGCTACAATTGGGACTTATCTAGTTAAAAAATTTCGACCCTTTTTACCTGAAATTGAATAAAATTTTGAGAAGAATTGTTGAAATTACAAATATAAGTTGTTGAGACTGCACAATATGGGTGTAATAGGGGAATTTGACCATGTTGAAGCCATTTATGCATTCAGAAATGGAATTTTGGTTATGAAAAATTGCAACTTGGTTAAAGTTGTATAATAAAATTTCGACGATGATAAGTCGGAAAACATCCAAATCATATAATGTTTAGACTACTTTGTTCAAGAAATGAAAAATAGGTTTTAGAATTGTAAAAATTGTTTCAAAAAGTCCAGAAATAAGAATAATTTTGTTATTCAGATTATTGTATTATTTTATATGTCGTTGTTATTACTTAGTATATTATACTATTTTTAATCTTTTCCCAATACAAAGAATTTTTCAAGTGGTACTAAATATTACAAGTTTTAGCTATATGTTATTTTACATTATTTTCAAAGCTAAACTAATATAATGGTAATAAATGTAGTATAACTGAAGTGTTAAGTATCATAGGATGTTATTGTTAACTTTTTTGGTTTCTCTGAAAGTGTTTACACCATCTTTGGGGCGTTTCATGTGATGTGGGTTGTATGTTGCATGGTATGTTGATTATCCTTTCCTTTCTTGTATTGTGATGGACATACAAATTAGAGGTATCTTTCTCATGGATTATCATGCCTTGACTTGATTCTTATGTGCCATGCTTTCTTATGAGGTTGGAGACCTAAGTAGGTTGGTGGCTTCTTGATAATGTGTACACATGGAGGTTAGTTGGTTGTTTGGGAGGATGACTCGACTTCAAGAAGGAGTGTTGGGAATATTGGAGGAGGGTGTTAAGTCCTAAATGGCATGGGAACACTTGATTTCAACATGCAAGCTCATAGTTTACTTGAGAGTACTTGTATTAAGTTGTCTCATGTAGGTGTGGTGGAACATAAGGTACACATGGCTTTGTTGAGAGCATTGGAGAAATGGAGGCCATTGGAGGAGGAGCATTGGACACATCTCATGGAGCACTCTACTTTGGACCATTTCTTGTTAGACATCTTGATTTTGGAGCTTGACATGTGTCACTTGGAGTTGGAGCACTTCACATGTGAATTTATCTATTTTTTAGTTATGTTGCTTGTTATGGACTAGGTCCACTTACTATTGTTGACCTCCCTCACCTTTCATATAAATAATAAGGAGAGAGTATTTCCATCATATATATTGCAGTTCACTATTGTAATCACATGCTTGTGTTAGATATGTGAGAGATAACAAGAATTAGCCTCTTTGTACTCTTCTTCATTTGTATTCGATATCTTTGTCTTAAGCACAACAATTCTTGATCGAGTTCAATGGAAGACTAGGGTTAATGTTTTTTCTTGAGAAGATAAGGGGGTTTGGATAAAACCTAGAGGATTAAAGGGAGCACTTGGTCTATTAGTTTTTATGAGAGCAAAAGACCTAGAATTTTGCGGCATTTGGAAACCCTAGTATTACTTGGAGTGCTTGTTGTGGAGATGATACAAAGAGACTATCTTGTACATGTGTGCGATGAAAGTGAAGGCTCCAAGCAAGACTTACTGGTGTGTTATATTTGCTTCTTGTGGATCTTTGGTGGAGAGAGCAACTTTAATTAGGATAGATTCCTAGCTAGGGGGAGTTGGTGGTTCGGGTTTTCTTATATTTTGGTGGATTCTCTAGCTATGGTTTTGAGCACTTGACTTGTACTAGCTTGTATTAAGATATGGTATGTACTTGTACTTCATCTTATGTATCTATATTTGTGCTGACTTGCATTAATATATGGTACACACACACACACATGAAGTGTTCCAATTATTTAAAATTTGTATACTTGCATTTTAAATTTTAACTTATTTTATCTTGATGATTGAGTAGTTTCTAGTGTTGGTTATGCATTAGACATAACATTGACAAGAAACCTTTGTTAAGTGATTAAACAAACATATAGAAGCTGAAGGGGTGAATTTACTATTGTAATAATCTTTTGTAATAAGTCATTATTATGCATTCCTTGTTTATTGCCAGGGGATGTAACTTTAGGTATGTCCTTCATCAGATATTTTTGCTCGGTTATGTATATTTTGATTTCACACTTGAAATAACAAATGTAATTTTTTTTCGTGGAAAAAAAGTCATTTTCATATATATCAATTGCTTGGAAAGTGTGCCCTAAGGGTTGAAATGACGTTGCAATGAAGTACATTTTTCAGTGTTTATTTTCTTAGGTTCCCTTAATATTTCATTGAATATAATATACGTATTTGTTCTTGTAACTTAATATTTTATATAGCCCCGAGGGGTATCTTAGTTGGTTGGAGTCCACATCTAAATATCATTTGATATTGAGGTCAAATGTTCAATTCTCATGAATCCAACTCTCAGGTTCATTCAGGGTTAGGATCCAAAAACTGGATCCGACAGGGCGAGGCCCCTTTGGGTGCCCCCCTTAGAATTATTATTGTGGATGTAGCGATCCCTAACCTCTATTCTTGAGGCTATGAACGACGTGAAAAAAAAATTAATATTTCGTATGAGCCCTGAGGGGTAGCTCAGCTAGTTGGAGTCTAAATCCAAAGACCATTTGATATTGAGGTTGAAGGTTCAATTCTCACGAATCCAACTCTCTAGCTCCTTTGAGGTTAGTCTCCCTAAACTAGAGCCGATAGAGAAAGGTCTCTTCGGGTGCCCCCCCTAGAATTATATTGTGGATGTAGCAAGCCCCGACCTCTATTCTCGAGGCTGTGAACCAAATGAAAAAAAAACTAATATTTGATATTCATCCCTAATACTACTCACACAAAATTAATCTATAAAACCTAAAGATTGAGGTAAAATTTCTAAATTTGCATTGGGCAACTGATTCTCGAAATTTCCACAATCATTGCTAAAATCAATGATTAATCTTGTAAAAGTTAAGTTGTGTGGTAATGTAGTAACATAATGTAATTTGGAGCTTATAAGTGTTGACTGCACAAACAAAAGCATTTACACTCAATGCAATAATATAATAAATGTAAACAAAAAATTTGTGTAGAAAGATATAAAAGTAATGTTATATAAACTAATAAATGTAACAAAAATAATATTTTAACGAAAACATATTAAAAATTAATATATTAAGCAATAAGCTATATGTGTATCAAAATTACCCTCTTTTGAGTCACAAATATGCTAGGAATCCAACATAAATTTCATGCATGAACAAAGTTCCACCATGATACATGTTTTGTGCATAGTGGAATGGTGCTTATACAGGGGTTTTGCCCAAATTTTGAATCAACACAAATCGTCAAAGTTTTGATTGAAGTTATTGATTAATTGAAACTTTGAAGTCATGTATCACTTAATTTTGACTATTGAAGGTAAGCTTGCTACAAATTTAGAACTCCTTAGATTAGATGTTTTTAAGTTTAAGATTATTTTCCCTAGTGATAAGTGAAATGTTCCAACCTTTGTAATAACATATTTATAGTCAATTAAAACTATAAAAATATATACAATGTGAAAGTAAATTTCAACTTGGGTTTTAATACTAATCACGTTTTGAAAAAGAATCCATGAGGTAGTGTTGAAAATTTATGTTCAATTGAACATTGTTTTGGAAAATACAACTATTAAGGCTTACATGGAGCAAACTGTCCCACTTGTATATTTTATGTATTGGAGAACGAATTGACCTTCATTTTCACCTTATAGATGTGTAACATTTTAGTTCCCCTCTTATAAGCATTGAAATATGATGTGTACAATTGTACAATATGGGGATCCTGTGACGTTGCTTGATTTATTGTGCATGTTTTTTCCTAGATATTTGTTTGAATCTTGTGTGACACACACATGCATCTTTCCAAAGAAAAACCATGTAGGAAAATCCCTGGGCACTTCATGGATGATTCCCAATGTAAACTCAATGACACTCAATATGACACCTAACCTAGTAGGGACATTAAGTGAGGCATGCAATAAAGGAAGCTATCTCAAGGGGTCAATGCCAAGACCTCCTGCATGTAGCTCAAAGTACTCAACCTTTTGAGCTAGCACATTGGGACACACACACACATTAACCATTCCAATTGAGGAAGTTGGTACCTTGCCAAGGCCCTGTGAATTTCCTCCCTCCTCCCTAGTTTTTTGGGTAGAGGAAGGTACTAATTACTAGTTAAAATATAGGTTGGTAACCCCATAGGGATCAATGGAAATGGATCTTGCAACTTCCCTAGAAATTACACCTTAGCTGGAATGTTCAAAATAAACATTCTGACCCTTGGGGCTTATAAGTAGGAAACATTCTTATCCCACCATATACTTTTAAGCAAAAGTGATATTGTTGGTACCTTGTCAATTTTTTAAAACATACACCATGAGTTACGGCCTTAGATTGGAAAGGGAATCCTCTCGCTCTATCCCACATAAATATCTAGCCTCAATGAGAAAAGAAACCTAGATGGGCACCATGTGTGTGTGTGTGTGTGTGTTAGTAGGTGGGTGGGTGGGTGGGTGTGTACATGTGTATGTATATGTGCACATGTGTGTGTGCCTATGTATTTTATATGGATAAATCACATAGTATCCTCCTTATTTTGTAGAATATTTGGATCCACCTTATAAAAATCCATTCAAATAAATTAAGCTGACCCAATAGGCTTCATGTGCATGTATGTGTATATCCCAATGGGCTAGCTTAAGTGGTTTAGTGCTTTGAGTTTCAGCATCATATATCAAGATTTATTCCCTAGGTTGGTTGTCTTTGGTAAATGCCTTTATTGATGTCCTTAACAAGTCAAGCATTTTAATTAGTACCGACAGGTTTACATTGGGTACCATTGACGAATATGGGGAAGTGCTTGACAATTTCCCTATAAGGCCTTCCTGTAAAGAAAAAAAATTAAAAAATGTGTGTGTGTGTGTGTGCCTTCAAAGTTCAATGCTTTAGTATTTTATGTTCATCGTCAAATTTTAATTCATATTTTTCCAAGGAAAAGCTCATGGGGAAACCCAAGGGATACTTCCTTGCATTTATGAACGAAATCCCTAGGAAACCCGTAAACATAGATAATGAGTTTCACCTACAAGGATTCTAATCGGACACTGGTTGGTATAGAACTAGCCAAATGCACAACATCATTGGCAACAACTGGTTGAGTTAATCCATCGGGCTCAAATTTAATTCATTTGAAAAACATTGCTATGACAAGAAGGATATGCTGGAATATTGGAGAGAAGAGGAAGTGTAAAATTGAAGCGAAGAGAAAAAAAACCCTATTGGGTCACCAAGTTTATCTCTTTGTCTCAACCTTTAGGTAAGTACCTATTTTTCCCTTGTTTTTGACATTTTTTGTTTAAATGTATCAATTGTTGTCTATTTTTGGGCTCCATGATCCATGTGTCATTGCTTCTCTCATATTCAATATAATTAAGATTATGATTAATTCACAAAACACATGAACATAAAATTATCACTATAAATTTGTTTGAATGTAAATTAAAGAGGTGTGAAAATATTTATCTGTGATCTAAATTATGTTGTGAACAAAATGAAATATAATATTAGCATAAAAGTAACATAAAAATAGAATGCTCAAAGGAGAGTATTATAATGAGAACCAATTCATATGAGTAATCCATGGTGATAAACACTGCAATGTACATAGCAATACATAATGGCTAGTTTAATAGTGGTAACTTATCTATGAGGGATATAAATGTGATGTATATGCAACTAAAATCTCATAAAAAGATGGTGAAGCTACAATCTATAATAATGTCAAAAAAACTTGATGCAAGAACATTAACCCTAATATGAAGTTAGGGTTGAGTGTGCATTCTACATTGGACGAAGTTTAGATGTTTGTGGAAAAAAATTAAAGGAGTTTTGTTGAGACCATAGCTTTTCACTTATTGACTCATATTAGATATTTTTTAGATCATTGGATAGATAATTTACAAACTAAGTTTATTGTGTCTTCATCCAACATCAAAACCTCAAATATTACATCAAAGGGCCCAAAAAATGTATATAAATTTCAGGGCCAAAAAACTGTAAATATTATCAATATCAAGACAATTTCAAAGATAACTTCAAATGACCACCTAAATCAAAACTTCAAGATTGTTGTGTCTAATAAACAAATAAAATTGTGAAGGTGAAATTTCATTTCTATGTCATGTGTGGGTATACACAAATACACTCACAAATGTCATGGTATTAAAATTTTACATTCACACACACACGGAACTTTTATCAAGTCAATATGATATTGTAAACTTTGTCACTTTTCAAAAAAATAAGTATGATAGACAATTTTATGGAGTTTAGAATGATAAAATATTATTTTGTCTTTTGGAAGACTATAATGGTTAATTAACTAGTGCATTGTATCTCAACCTTTTGTAGTAATGTTTTCATAGGATTGATTTGATAAGAGGAAAACTTATTTATGAAGATAGTGTTTGTATATAAAGGTTGTGGGTAACTTACATGCCTACACTTATGTGTGTAAAGTGCTTACGGAATTTAAAGAATGTGCATTCCATTTTATTCCAAAATAAAATATGCACTTTTTTCCTTAAAATAAATGAATAAATAAATAAATATGAAGTGAATACTATAACGATTAATTGATGGGTTTGTTAGAGATAAAAACCTCTCCCAAGTCACCCTAGAGCTTCTTCTAAGCTTTAAGTACCTCTAACTTCTCTATCCCCCACTTAAACCTAATGGCCAACTGAACTTAACTAAGTGCATTCCTCAAATTCAGGGCTCATCCCTCAATCTGAGGGCACATCCTCTAAGTTAGGGAGCGACTTCCTAATTTTAGGAATGCTAGTGTTCAGTCTCAGTTGGTAACTAGGAGAACCTTGCTAATTTTACTCCTAACTAACCATTTATGCCCTAAATTAGACATTAGCACCTCCATGTACCAAATTAGAGTATTTTGGTCAATTAAATGAGCATGCACTCAGTTAAATCAAGAGTCCATCACTTAACTAGTTATTGTGTAGTCTTAAGTCAGTTTGAATTATTTTAAGGGAGTTAGAATGGATAACTAATGGATTTTATCCTCTTGGTAATCCTTAGACATCTCATCCATTCCATGGATAGTTCAAATTGTCACTAACCCTAATTCGAATTGTTGGTCTTTAAATATTTTACTCCACCACGCATTCATATCAATGAAATAAATCATTCGTATTCTCTTATGTTCTGAGTTCTTGTGTAGTAATTTATGTTATTCATTTATTACATAATATGTTGATGGTTTATTTGATTCTCATTGCATATCTCTTTAGTTTATGTAGATATAAATCTCATATGGTATTAGAGAAGTAGGGGGTACTAAACTAGTTAGTGTTTTAGTGGGTTATTATCAGTATCTTACTCTTGCAAATTGAATAAGGATTTTGCAGCCACCAGAGAGCCCATTTGAAACTCAATGGAAACCACAAAAGTGCTCAATTACCAGCATCAAAGAAATGCTCAATTACAACCATAAAAAAAGGTGCATTTACAGCCATCAAATAAATCTTTTGCAACCATCAAAGAGGACAATAGTAGCCATGAATATACCTTCCGTTCCACTCTTTACCCCATTAATTTTCTTCAAATGGAAATATATAGTAGAGATGCTCTTGAGATTGAAGGGATTGTACTGTATTACCAGCAAACCGAAATGTAACCGATGGTTCTTGTTGAAAATTCCAAGTAACTTAACCAAATGGATGAATATCATGGGATGTTGTGTTACTCGATTTCTCGTAATTTTCTCTACCACATCCAAGCTAATAATACCTCCAATGAAATATGGACCACCATGTCCTCCCTCTTTGGTACTCAATATGTGATGAGGGATCATCATTTGTAGGTGGAGCTGATGAACCTGAGGCCAAGCGAGTTTGACTCCATACAAGATTTCTTCAAAAAATTTAAATCCATCATATTTTAGCTCAAAATGTGCAAGATTAATAAAAAAATACACTCACACGGTACTTTCTATCCTTTTAAAGTTAGGTCCTCAATTTAGCACTTTTGTCTAATCATTTCAAGCACTTGGAGCATCTTTTGCCATGACTTATTTGTGTCTTTTTCTACCTCTCTACTTCAAGAACAAGATAATATTCTCAAATGGGCCTACAAAGGTCCTCAAATGCTCGTACATTTTCTACAAAACATGACAAGAAGAAAGCTAGTAAGCAAAAGACTCCATATAAAGGAAAAACGAAGCAACCGTCCAAGTTTAGTCATGAAGACTTCAAATCCAATGATGGAAAGACTGAACAGGAGTCGATATGGTGTCCTTATTGTAAGAAAGGACCACATAAATAAGAATATTGCAGGTACAGGAAGTTTTTTGAAGAAATGGAAAAGAAGGAGCGCAACATGAAAGTTGTCACATGTAGCTGCATCTGTGCACTTTCAACAGTGCCCACTCCATGCATCCTTGATTCAGAAGACTGTGAATAAATCTTCCCAAACAAAATTCAAATTGAAGAATCTATTGAATAAATTGTCCCAAATCAAGTTCTCATTGAATAGTACCTCCAACATGTTTCTTCGGTCTCGAGAGCTATAGCTTTTGCTCCTACTACTCACCAATTTCTCCACAAACTTTTTTTAGTAGATTAACCAGTTTTTGCATTCTCTTTTATTGAGGGGGGTTCCCATGTGGTTTCCCCCTCTTTCCCAATTTACAATTTTTTTGTGTGTGCATGGGTAATTAATATGGTTTCAAATTTCCAGGACCCAATTTTTACTTATTTCATCTAGTTAGGCTTATGGGGGGTGTTAGAGCTACAAACCTCTCCCAAGTAATCCTAAGGATTCTTCTAAGATCTAAGAGCCTCTAACCTCTCTATTTTCCACTTAAACGTAATAACCAACTAGGATTAATTGAGGGATTCCTAAAAAAGGGCACGCCCTCTAGTTTAGGGAGTGAGGAATGCTAGTATTGATCAGTCTTAGTTGGTAAATGGGAGAACCTTTCTAATTTTACTCCTAAATGACCATTCATGCCCTAAATTAGACATTAGCAACTTCAAGAACATAAATAGAGTATTTTGGTTAGTTAACTAAAAATTCACTCAATTAACTATGCATCCATTGAGTTAACTCAACACTCCGCGAGTTAACTAGTTATTGTGTAGTCTTAAGTCAATTTAACTTAGTTTAGGAGAGTTAGCATGGATAACTAATAGGTTTTGGCCTCTTGTTAATCCTAACACATCCCATCCATTACATAGGCAATTCGGATTGCCTCTAACCCTACTTCAAAATATTGGTCTTTAAATATTGCATTCCACCACCTAGTCATATCAATAAAACAAATCATTATTATTCTCTTATGTCCCAAGCCCTTTGTGTAGTAATATACGTTATTCATTTATTACATAATATGTTGATGGTTGATTGATTATGTTTGCGCATCTCTTTAGTTTATATACCTAGATCTACACATGTTCAAATCTCATAAGGTTGCATTTCAAACTTTTGTAGTAAAGTTATGATGGGATTAAGTTGATAAGAGGAAAACTTACTTTGAAGATAATATTTATATATCGAGTGACTTACATGTCTATGCTTCTAAGTGTAAATTGCACTAATGCACTTAAAGAATGTGCATTCCATTTTATTTCAAAATAAAATATGAGCCTTTATGTGTGTGTGAGAAGATTATAATGGTTAATTATTGGGTTGTATTTCAAAATCTTTGTAGGAAATTTTTTATGGGATTGAGTTTATATAATCTTTGTAGTAAATTTTTTTTTGATAGGATTGAGTTTATATATGTGTGTAAAATCTTTGTAGTAATTTTTTAATGGGATTGAGTGTGTGCCGGGGGGGGTTACTTAATGGGTTGTATTTCAAATTTTTGTAGTAAATTGTTTATGGGATTGAATTGATAAGAATATTTGTTTTTTTTATAAATTATTTGTGTAAGTGGGTTTTAGGTGACTTATATGCCTATGCTTCTATGCGAAAGTGCTTGGTGCACTTAAAGAATGTGTATTTCATCTTATTTTGGAATAAAATAATGTATTTTTTTCTATGGATATATATATATATATATATANTTTGCACTTCTAGATATTTGATCACTCTCGATGATTGATGGATATAGATTGGTATCCTTAAATGTGAGTATATAATGTAATATTTTCATGATGCATATAATAGAACACTCACAATACCAAGGCGTTTTTCCAACTAGATGTTGCCAATGTTTTGGGGAATTTGGTTAGTTCCATGTTAGTAGATGTTTAGTTTAAACCTCCATAGGTTAGGTGCACGGGTATACATTTAATTTTTTACAAGATATGTCACCATGGATGTGGGAATGCATCATCTAAGTTTTCCCATGAGATTTACCTAAAAAAAATAAAACACACACAAATGAGGGTATAAACAAGTGGTTGTGTGTATAGTGAACCTTGGTAGATGAAATATAAAATATAAACCCTTAAATTTAGAGTAACCAAAATGCATTCACACAATAGACAAAAATGAATAAAAATAAAACCCTTAGGGTAGGGAAACACCATCAATTAATACTCCTTAGAGAAGTAATCACTCCATAAGTCATACTTACAGTACAATAATCCTCAATATCCAAAATATTTCAATACAATAATACTCATTTGTATTTGTAATTTCTTGTGAGACTCCTATGGGTCTATGACAACTACTCTTCTTTATTATATTCATTTATTTTAAGTTCCTAATAGGCCTATATATTACATACCAACTATTAATTGAGCTTTATTCCATTATTTATGGCCACATTACTTAAATTATTCCCTTTAGGTGCCTCATAATACATTATCTATCCTCCCTAGGAACATTAAAATGTGAATGAATGACTAATTCACACATACATATCGATATGTTTATGACCATGCACACACACACACACACACACAAGTATATGAATGAGTTGTTTACACCTTAGTTTTAGAATATCTAGTTAATCTCTCTAAACATTGTTCTTGTCATTGTAATAGAATCAAAGGTATTGAAAAACTAATTACATACAAACAAAAAATGACTTCCATGGAAACAACATGATTTTGGTGAAAAATAAACCAAGATGAGTTAAAAGGAGCTAGAACACATGGAATGAATGACCCAAAAATTGTTTTAAGAGTGGAATATAGAAGAAGAGACGCATCCAACAAATAAAGAAGTGTTGAAAAGTCATATACATTAATTCGATAAGAAGAGAAAATGGAGAAAACATACCAAAACAAAACAATAACACTACATATACAATTTCAACATACATGAGGAAATCAAAGTGCAAAAAAACTCGAAGCTTATCATTCCATAGGATGAAAAAATATAATAACATAACTAAGAATCGACGACAATAATGGAGATGTGAAATAAGAATATGTAAACGTCCCAAGGAGTTGTGGAAGAAAAGGTTATTTGGAGTACATAGATATGTGGAGATAGAAATTGAACGACACTTTCTCATATAGTGTGCAACATATTTACAAAGTATGGAGAGGTTGAATCTGCATATTAGACATTAGGAACCAAATTTTCAATGGGATCATTAGGGTTTTACCCTAACCTCCCTACTTTGGTGTACTTAGGAGAAAATAAACTAATGCATGAGGCCATATTCATTGAACAATGTCAATCGAGTAGTTGGTGTGTGGTTACTCAATATAAAAGTTTCATCTTTATTAAATAAATGTCCACTAGTTGTTTGGTAGTCATTAATGATGGGACCACAAGTAGTTAGTGTTTGGCTATTAAGAAACTATTTATAGAGGTAGAAAGCTATGTAATCTTTTGTGATGCATTTGTATCATATTATAGCTTCACAAATTGGATGTTCCCACCTTGAAGAGATTTGCAAACAATGCTCTATTTTTGGATTATCAATTTAAGGGTTTATATTTTACAAGTTCAATACTCTTGTTCTCCTGTTTTAATTTTCGCAAGTTACATTTCTTTTGATGTTGATCATAGTTTACATTTTTTCTTGGTTAACTACACTATAAGTGGTATCAGAGCTTTTTCATGTGTAAACATGTGCACATTTTTTGAGAATTTGTTTTTAGGGTAGTGACTTGTTTTTACATCTTTAAACACAATGATATGTTGTTTAGTAGGTAAAATTGTAGCTGGAAATCATACAAATATGGAATACAAGTAGATTCACCTAGTTGGATATGCATGCACATCTCTATTAGTACCTCCTGAGTAGTACCACATTAGACAAAAAATGTATACAAATTCAATCCTCCATTTACCTTTGGGTATATAGGAATCCCCCTAGGTGAACCTGAAACCCTTCGTACATATACCATTTACCTTTGTTGCTATAATACATTGAGAATAACATTTGGGGAGATCACTCTCATGTACCAAGGAACAAGGCTGTGAAACTAAGGGTATGGTTTATCCTCCTTCTTTAATGTCATAAAAGATAGACTAAGTACTATTATCGGAAACATTAAAGTATATTAGAGAGATATAGTGCTTAACATTCCTTTTATCTTAAGACCTTACAAACCCTAGTCTCTATACCATGGGAAATGAAATTCCAATCTCTTGGGTCGCCAAGAATTTGAGAATTTTGTTAATAAAATACAAGAGTAGTACTTTTGCAAGAGTAAAAAATAACTCTCGAGCTAACTCGAACCATTATGGGATACCCATTTCAAAATAATCCCTATGTGATGTTGATGAGATTGGTATAACTATATGGTCACAAGTTTGGTGGACCTACTCTTTGACATTGTTTGTATTGGTATAACTCTTTAGTAACCCTTTTGGTTGATCCAAATATCCCATAGTGGACACTAAAATCATGACCATGGATACCAGAATCACCCAAGAGGAAATCTATGTCTCTAAGATCAATAACCTATAATAACGTGTTTCAAAGATTGAAAACCTGCAAGCACAACTCTGTAAGATTAAACAATATGCAAGAAATCCTACAGTTTGTCCTTACTTCCCAAGCGCATGTGCATGAACCACCAGTGTATTAGGACAATAGTGAATCATCCATAGGAGGTGGGTGTTGCAGAAGGCCACAATTTCAAGACAAGCAACACCATATGTTGCACACATTGCCTAAAGTTTAATTGTTTCAACCCAATAGGATAGGTTAACTATTGAAACTCTTGGTGATTAAGTTATACTCAAAACAAGAGTGTTATCACTAGTGGATATGGCATAAAAATTCCCATGGTGGATACATTATATAATTTGGGAAGGCCATATATGCTCAATTTGAAACATATGCCAATTTTTTTGGGTAGCTAACCAAGTTGTACTAAACAAGCAACATAAGAATTTATTGCCTCCTTCAAGTAATTGCTAATCCACACATAAGGTATACTTGATAACTTTTTCAAATATTGTTTCATTAGTGGTCTAACATAGTAGATTAGAGCATAAATTCATATGGGTCACCTTACTACTTTCTTGGAGGCCTTTTAGTGAGCTAGAGAAGCACAAGTGGTGGTAGCTACCCAAAGCAATTCACCCACTTGTGTTCCACAACCATGTTCCTATATTATCCCTACAATCACTCCAACTACTTCTCATCTCTTGAGGTTTCACAAGCTGAACCCAACGAAAATAGGAAAACACCAATCTTTCAACCTTTGTTATCACTATGATGAAAATATTTTCAAAGGACATAAATATAAGGAACAAACTATATATCTCATAGATATGGCTCAATCTGACATCCTTGAATAAATTTTATAGGAAGCCACTATAGAGTTGGTTCTAACAAATACTACACCTCCTCGTAAAGAAACCACCCAAGGGCCTCCTTGTGAGGAACCCCAAATTTTCCTCCGTGCTTTATAGGAAATTTCAGCTCCCCAAACCCTTATGTTGGTGCTATATCAATATCATGAAGGTGATTTTCTAAATCGACAATGACAACACCTGCTCTTTTATTCATCACTGAGATTTAGAATAAACTCATTATTATGTACATGTAGTGTAAAATATTCAAATCATGATAGCTAATGGAGGTATGATGAAATGTGGAGGTAACTATGAGAATCAAAAAATCCAAATGGGGGACTAATTGCTCAAATCCGACATCTTTTTTTTTATTAAAATGGGAGGATGTAATGTTGTTCTTAGAGAATAATGATTGCAAACATTGGATCTGATTACAATTGTTCTCAAGGATTTATATATGATCTTCAATAAGGAGGGTTATAAATACACCCTCAAATCCCTCCAAGTCATTTCATCAAAAATTATAAGCTCTCACCATATGGAAAATCTCTTGAAGAAAGGCCACCCAAGCATTACTGGGATCAATTCAATGCCATCTAATTTATGGATAGTCCCGCCCAAGAATTTTTCCTTGATATGTATTCATTTTTTACTAAACAATAACATGTTTTTGGTTAACTACAGTAATGTGCATCCTTAACAACATCAACATCCTTTTGCACAAAAAATTGAAATTAAAATATGCATTATAAATTGTTGGACTTATACAAGATATGTCTTAGTACTAGATCCTACTCATTCCCAGTTGTTTTGGTATTGAATAAAGAAGGAAATTGGCACATGTAGCCAGAATTTTGTGGTATTAGTAAGTTGATGTTCAAAGACGAATTTCCCATACTAATCATTGATGACCTCTTTGAAGAGCTTCATGGTTCCGAGAACCTCACTAAACTAGATCTTCACTCTTGGTATCACTAAATATAAATTAAGGAGGTAGACATTACTAAGATTTCCTTTTGCACACATTCAGGACATTATGAGTTTTTGGTTATTCCATTTGATCTTTTCAATGCCCCATCCATTTTCTAGATCCTCATGAACAATGGCTTTCAACCCTTTTTACACAATTTTGTTGTTGTGTTCTTTAATGACATTTTGATTTTATAGAAAGACTTGGGAGGCACATATATATCATGTTAATAAATCCCTACAATTACTTTAGGGTATTAGTATAACTAGTTGTTCCTCAAAGATTCCAAATGTTCTTTTGATGCTTTTGAAGTGGAATAATTGGGTCATATATTCAAGAGGATAGGGGTGTAGGTGGATCATAAGAAAACTGATATTATGAAATATTAGACACACCCTAATACTCTAAAAACAATACATGGTTTCTTAGGAATTATTAGCTACTATTGAAAGTTTGTGCATAATTACGAATGAATTACATCTCCATTAACTGACTTGATCAAGAAGAATTCCTTTATGTAGAATGATGCAATAGAGAAAGCCTTTCATGCCTTAAGGAAGCCATGCATACTAGTCTAATTTTAGTGGTGCTCAATTTCACTAAGACCATAGTCATGGATTGTGGTATATGTAGAAAAGGAATTGGGGCAATTTTGATGCAAGAGAGTCAGCCACTAACCTTCATCAACAAATAAATATCTGACAAAATCTTGTGAAATCCACCTATAAAGAAAATATTCCCATCCTTAATGCTATCAATACATGGTGGTTGTGTTGAATTGGAAGACACTTCTAAATGAAGATGAACCATCATAGCTTGAAGTAGTTTTTGGAACAACAATTGTCATCACGAGAGAAACACTATTCAGCTCCATATACTATGACATTAAATTTCTATTATTATATTAGTATTGTCTTTATTGGCCGGCTAAGACCTTAATTGTAATTGTATGGTCAGCTAGGACCTTAACTATAACTATACCATTTGTCTCTCATATATTTATATATACTAAGGATGCCTAGTTTTAGGATCATCTCACCTTCTCTTGTGAATTTGATACATTGTATAAGGAGGTTTTCCCTTCGAAGAGTCTTCTTATCCATCTCTTTGTTTCCTTCTCAAGATGTCGGTTTACTCTTTATTTCTATTTCTATGCTATTTTCATAATTTGGTGCATAAAACACAAGTGGGTCACTAAGATGTTAGGTTATTACTATGAGATCATATACTATAAGGGAAAGGAGAATGTGGCAGTCAATGCCTTGTCTTAGAAATATGAGTTGGAAGGGTTTATATTTTCCTTGTCCTTACTAGTACCATATTGGATTGTAGAGGTACAACACAAATGGTTGGCTAATGACAAGGTGGTTCAACCCATCTAGTGAATTAAGGAAGATCTCAACCCCCTTACAAGCTATGATTGGTAGCATGACACCTTAAGGTATAAAGGGAATGCCCTTTGGTATAGAACTATGTTTTAAAAAATTGGGTGTTAGGAAAATTGCATTCGTCTCATATAACAAGTCACTTAAGCATTTAGAAGATGTATGATGAAGATACGCATTACTTGTTTTGGGAAGGTTTGAAAAATGACATCATACCTTCATGGTTGAATGTGACACATGTCAAAGGAATATGGGTGACATGATGAAGACCCTTGGGGCATTACAAACACTACATATCCCTACCACTATATGTCTAAATTTCCATGGATTTTATATTTATCCTTTCTAAATCCAACAACAAATATGCCATCATGGTGGTAGTTGATTACCTATTTAATTATCCTCGCGTTCGTGCCTTACAACACCCATTTACGCCATCAACAATTACCCAAGTCTTCATGATTAATTTTTTATGTTACATGGAATTCCCAATCCCATTTTGATGGCTCGTGATCCCACCTTCATGAAAAAATTCTAGTAGGGATTGTTTAAGCTACAAGTCACATGCTAGAAAAGCGGCAATTGTTAATCATCCCCAAACATATGGTTAAATAGAGGTGATAAATAGATGCTTGGAAACTTATTTGAGATGTTTTGTATTGAGCTAACATTGCCAATAAATTTTTGAATGGTGGTACAATACCACCTATCACGGTGCTACCAAAATGTCACCATGAGAACTTTCCCATGGAAATAAAAACCCCTCGGTCACTTTGTCCTTGCTAGGCACATTTGAGGTTCAAGAAGTGGGTTGCATGCTTAACAAAAGAGTTACCATCCTCGATACACTTAAGGACATTTTGGTTTTGGATAAAAAATAGAATGAAGCAACATGCACATCAACATTGTTTTCTTTGGAAGAAGGAGATCATGCATTTCTTTGTCACCAACCCTTTAAGAAGATATCTGTTATATACCCAGGCCACCATAATCAAGTGACAAAGTCCTATGGACCTTATCAATCCTCCAATACAATGTACAGGTTTCCGATAGATTGATTATTTTGACTCTCCACGATCCACCTAGTCTTTCATGTGACCTATTTGAAGAAGTTAATGGGGATAAATTGATGAGTTTAGACCAACCTCCCCAAACTTGTTGAATAAAGCCCCATTTGGACAAAATTAGAGGTAATGCTAGCCATGAGAGGGCATTGACTATGTCAATGCACTATTTGGGATGTCTAGATACAATGGAAGGATATGCGACCTGAAGATGTTACTTCGAAGCAAACTATGATTTTACACCATTGTCTATACCTCTAGCCTTGGGGAAAAATTGTTTTTGATACAAGAGGGCATGTCAGGGCCCTACTCTAACCTCCAAGGCCCTAAACTCCCTATTGACGGGTACTAATGAATTAGTCATTTGCATGAGACCATATTGATTTAATAAGGCCCATTTCGTAGTTTGTATGTGGTTACTCAATATAAAAGCATCATCTTTATTAAATAAAGGCCCACTAGGTGGTTGGTACTCATTAAGGATAGGACCACACAATGTTAGGGTTTATTTATTAAGAAAATATTTATAGAGGTAGAGGACTATGTAATGTTTTTTGAAGTATTTTCATTGTATTGGAGCTCTACTTATTTAGAAGTTTCTCCCTCAAAGAGGCTTATGAATATTGCTCTGTTTTTTTATCACCAGAAATTAAATACTCTTTTTCTCATATTTTACTTTCCATAATTGACATTTCTTCTGATATTTCTCATAATTTATTGTTTATGTTGCTTAAGTACACTAAAAGGATCTAGTGAGAGGTACAATAAGGTTGGTTGAGAAAATGACGCAAACAAAAAGAAGGGGGTTGAGATTATAGTCAATGGGGTAGGTAAACCTTAATGCACAATAAGGGACCAAATATAATTGAGTAGACCAAGTCCATAATTTGAATCATGTCATTGCACCACTAATTGTAATTATCATTTTTTAATATTCTATATAATTATAGCCCCGAGGGGTAGCTCAATTGGTTGGAGACTCGAGTCCACAGACTGTAGATATTGAGGTCAGAGGTTCAATTCTCACAAATCCAATTCTCTAGGTCCTTCGAGGTTAGCCTCCCAAAATTGGAGTCGATAGTGAGAGGTCCCTTCGGGTGAGCCCCCTAAAATTGTTACTGTGGATGTAGCAAGCCCCGACCATAATTTCCAAGGCTGTGAATCACACACACACACACACACACACACACACAAATATTTTATCTAATTATAAATTTTTAATGTTTTAAAAAATAACATGAAAAAGATAATCCTTATTAATTTTTTTTATTAAGCTAATGTGGTAAAATTCCTTCGACACATATTAGTATAAGTGTATGAAAAATTAATAAGAGAAATAAGCAACATCGTTGCTTAATACCTACCTCCCAATTTTTCTTTTATAAGAAAACAACTAGTACTAGGTGGTAATAGGTATGGTGGGTAAGAAAATAACAATCATGATTAGAGCTACGAACTCTAATGTGAATAAAATTTGGCCTAACAACATAAGTGACAGTGAAACCTAAACAACTATGTTTGACCACTTGTAGATGGAAACATATTTTAGGTGTTTATTTGATATGTTTTTTAGCTCAAAATGCCTAAACTTCCTGCAGTCAAAAACCATCGATATGGTCATGCTCATAGCTTTGTCAAACTCTTATGCTTCCATCATGCAAAATCATTCCATTGAGCCATAGCGAGGTTTTGTTGCATGATCATGTCACGTAGTTGAGTTTTGATACTACTTCCTCTCTCTTCTTATGTTGATCTCTAGATCCATATGGTGTAGATCTCCCTTATGTTGATCTCTTGACCATGTTCTTTAAGATTTGGCTTGACCTTTCTTTTCAGCAAGTGATCCTGGTTTTTGCTACCAAGATTCCCTTCTGCAAGCAACTTCTGTTGATCCTTAAGTAACAAATCACAAAAAGTATCAAAGGTAAAATACTTACCATATTACTTGTCTGACATCCAATTGACCTGAAAGGAGGAAAATAAGACATCATATGGTGTCTTCAAATTCATCAAAACCAACTCAATGAGCTATCCATTATTCTTTAGAAAATCCTTGCCACATTAACCCAACTTCAATCGTAACTCCTTGATACGAGTTAAAATACTCCTTGATCTGATCAATGGAAAGAGGTTCTAGAGAGATCAAGTCTGTCTCTATTTACATTACTTCACCTTCATTGATCTTGTTGAACTGATTCTTCAGTTTGTTCCAGATGACATGAGGATAGTCGATCCCACATGTATGAAAGAGAATATCCATCAAGATGTAGGTTGTGATAGAACCCACAACTTCATCCTTCTTAACATCATTGGAAAAATTAGCATCAACATCCATCGAGTCAACAATAGAAGTCTTTGTGAATTGTCGCAATCCTTTGCTCTTCAACAATGTCTCCACATATGTTACCTAGAATGTATAATTGTGTCCATTGAGAACAACAAGTTCTATCCTGGAATCCATCCTTTTGATCTAATAGATCCAATCAAATTTCAAGGAGAGGTATCCATCGAAAAATATTCTGCTCGTAGTCAGTCAACCCTAGATTTAACTTAGCACGATATGCAATAAACAGGGCTAGTTCAAAACCTTAAACTCTAACACCATGTTGGAGAACCCCTTAACCCTAAACTATTGAACAAAAAATAAAATTACAGAGGGTAACAATATTACAATAAGAAATGTGGTGTCTAAAGACATCGTTACAACACTTACGCACAACCCGTCATATTAGAACATAACAATGCATAATGAGCTTGAATAACATCTCAAATATTTGTTGTTAAGAACCCATAGGGTCTCCTTTTTATAGTTTCCCACATATAACCAACTTACTATAAGTAAGGAGGATATGGTCTACAAATATGGGTCATTTGTCCTAACCATTTTCGTGAAGTCTGCAATGTCCCAAAGTTTAGTCGGCTATCCAACCGGTTGTTCATTCATTCCGTTGATTTTTCTGGTCAGGACTCCAGCCGAATGCTTTACTAGTTTCCTATCATCTAACAATTGTTTATCTGCAGAAGATCTAGAGGTGGGATTAACTTTAGGTTCCAAAACTTGCAAATTTTTTGAATGTCTCTGTAGAAAGATGAGATATTGTGACTATCCATATTACAAAAAACTCTTGATATCCAATTCCTCTTTGAAACACTTGGTTTATCATCCAAGCGCAACAAATCTAATCTCTACAACTAGGGAATTGAAAATGCCTTGACCTCAAATGAGTAACCCTTGTTCCTAGGAGGCGATACTGAGGTTCAAGATGAGCAATATGAGCCAAGTGTTGAGGATGTTCAAGCCTAGAAACCAACCACTTGATTCCAACTTCCTTTAAAACCCAAAGAAGTAGGTGGTCACAAACAATGAACACAACTTCTTCATGTTAAGATTTTAATGGTTATACAAGATCTTCAAACATTTAACATCATTTCATCATAACCATAACATTAGGATCACTTAAAGAAAGCCAAGCACAACAAGACAAAAGAACACAGAGATTTATCCTGGGAAATCCTCCCGGGGTAGAAAACCCAACAAAACTTCCTCAATATAGAACTCGACCAAGTATAGTGAACAAACCCAAGAATAATACCAACAACTTCCTCTCTACAACGAACCTCCTCTCTCTCTCTCTTGCATACTTACTTGTGTGAGAGATGTGTGTAAATGAGGGAGACACCTCACCTGTTTATACTCATAACATGAGTGACCTAATTACTTAACTAGGTCAGCCTAGTCCTTTATTTAGGGTCGACCTACCTAGGAAGTGTCACGTCCCCTCCCATTCAAGAGGACGCAACTAACACAACACTGCTATCATTTAATCGGGCAATCTAAGCCCCATGAACATAAACACTAAAAATGCATTGAACATAAAACATTTACAGATGCATAATGCAATCTATAGCAGAAGCAAACATTTATGTTGTTCATACTCATAAAACAAGCAACATTCATCATGTTCAAGCATTCAACATGTTCATCATAATTCCTTGAAATAAATATAGTTGCATAGGTAAATACATAAGGAATACTTATCTTGAAAAGAAGCTTCCTCGCAACTAGCTATGTCGCTGCAACGTTCCACCCAACAATAGGCCAGTGTGCTCCTCAATCTCTCAGCACCACCACCACCCCCGAGCTGGGCATGATTTCCACAAGGAACTAGGGAACATATACTCACACACAACAATACCATACACCCACAGTCAAGCCAATAACCACATCCAAACACAGTCATCCCACTAACAGATGGATTCTTGGGCTTACTCATCCAAGACAACACAAGGATGCACTACACAACAAAATACAAGTTCTGGATATGGACAAAAACGCCCTGGAAGCCAAAATCGAAAATTCCAAATGGGGAAAACAACCCAAGTGATCAGATCATTTCAGGAAACGTTCAATGGATTCACAGAGGCAAAATCAACCTCTATTCACTCCCAAAACGTGGGTCTATCTTCCCAACCATTGAGCATAACCAAAAACGGGTTTGTAACCCAAAACAGACTAGAAAAATGGGGAAAAATGACCCAGGATTAGCAATTCGTTTCAGAAACGTTCTATGGGCTTCACGTGGGAAAAAATGGCCCCTTCAATTCCCCAATTCATGGGTCTAATCTCCCATTGACTGTGCAACACCAAAAAATGAAATTCCCCAACCGTGTGAAGGAGAGAATACCAGAAAAATGCCCAGAAGAGATTCCAGCCACTAAACATTAACAAAACAACTTCCCAACCATGGGGAAAACACAGGCAACTGTTGCAAACGTGAGGAAAAATGCCCAAAGCTCCAACCCACGCGCGAGGAAGAGAGAACATGAATGCATAATGGGTGAGTGGTGAATTTTTGGGTTCTTACTTTCCTATTAAGTCAAAACATGTTTTTTCTAAAATGGGTGCTCTGCCCAATTCGAAATTGACCTCCATACCTTGCCCATTCCCATGCAATAACTAACTCAACCACTTTTTGGATGACTGGGCACCAAAGACAAAATGGGTAGTTGACAGTTTTATGGGTTTTCCCTTTGACATTTGGATTTTCCCCATTGGATCAAGGGTTTGAATACCCCCCCCCCCGCATTCCTTGTGAAATCATGCCCCCATCTCTTTAATGTTGCATTGACATAGCTAGTTGTGGGTATTTTATTAATTGCATTTTTACATTATGTAGAAAATTATATTGTGCCATAGGCTAGCATGATAACCATTGGCATCGATTTTAATTGTCGAAACGTAGAACACTAAATCCATGGCGGGGCCTTGGCCTTGAGCTTCACACCATGATTTATTAACGCTATTTACATCATTTATAATTTAAGGCAATTGGGGTTGAAATTGGGGTATTACAAGAAGACTCAAAATAACATTTATAAAATACTTTTGAGGGTACTATTGACCCGACTTACAATGAAGGTTTTAACTCATGACTTTTACATCACCAATTACATCAAGGACATATCCCGAAGGAGGAAGAGTAATAATATAATAAAAATGCAATAGAATATCTTTCGATGGTTCATTTATAAGTATGACCACAGTAAACCCAAAATGAATGACCACAATATTTCCAATGTTTGATACTCTAAACCAGGTGACACCCTAAGCAACCATACCTAAAGGCGAAACCAATCATAACACCGAAGCTTAGCACCAGAATCAAAGTCAATACCTTGCACGCATGTGAAAAACAAATCCCACAATAATATGCAAGAGGGAGCTCCATGGGTTCAGAATTCGTTAGAGAAATCAAATTTGGCATGTGTGAAGGTAGATCCATTCCAAATGGTGAACCCCTCCTCCATTTGATACCATAAAAAATGATGCAACATGGCCTATTCATAATATTTTTTGCCATGCAATTTGGATTACAGTAATACTTAAGGGATGGGTGCATGCTTTAACACCCCATTTTACAAAATTCTACCTTCTTCCAATCCAAAGGCTAGATTGGCATGTTAGTATGCTTCCTTATTTAGGTTCCTTAGAATATGGAGAAAATGGACCGCCTTAAACCTATGTATTTTGCTCATGGTTCTAGAAATTTTGTCATCCTTTGCGGGATAGGTATTATTCATGTATTGGAAAATGATTGAAGAATCCTTGAAGACCATCAAGGTTCTAATGTTTAAAGAGATTGCAACCTTGATTCCTCGAAGAAGAGTGTAATATTTAACTTGATAAATTGATGTTATTCCTAATCCCCATTTAAGCTCTTGCGATCCTTCGAGGTCGAAAATGATTTCCCTGCACCTACCACCTCTCTTAAAACTTGAAGTACATTGGGATGAGATTTGATCCACTTATGTGTGCACAGGTCATAAGATCAAAAAAAAAAGATCATTTTTCATGATATGATTTAATTTGTTTTTCTTCACTATGTTTAGATATAGATATTTTGTTTATCTTAAGCTGACCAAGTTTAAGTCTTCAAAACTTGTTTATCTTGAATTAACCAAGTTTAAGTCTTCAAAACTTAAATAGGTCAATCTTCAAAAGAGTCATGGCCTTAAAAAAACACGTTAAAAGTGAGCTGCTTGAAAATACAATTGAGAACTCTCAAATAGATCCATTTTAAGGTCATATTCAATATAATTTAATCATGCTAATAGATGAATATGGATGATTCTAAACATAGAATTTTATTCATTTTTATATGGAATAATAGTGTGTCATTAATTTTTAACCCAAATTTTATGACAGACTACTATTCAAGAATGGGAAATGTGGAAACTAATTGTCTCTAACCGTCATGAAGAGCATTATTCCACAATACCATCTACGTATTTTTGCATAAGATTGGCTTAAGCGGTAACCATTGTAATTGATACATATTCATCAAATCAATAACCATTGATATTATTAAGTACCTTGTGTGTCTCCACGTGGGCGTAACGGGTGTAAACTAGAATGGAGGATCAGATCAAACTACATGGGTAAACTTGCTTATTGCATAATTATTTTAAGTATATCTTAAAGGAGCAACATCAAGGCTTATTATGTGGCGTTATAAGTTATTTTTTAATAATTTTATTTTTTAATTGTTTTTCTCTTAAAAACCAAGCAATGTTTTCTAAATTCAAACTAAGTACAAATAAAAGATTAGAATATTTAATTTTATATAATTGAAAGATAGTTTTTTTATTTTTCAAAAATTATATTTAATACATACTATATACAAAACATTTCAATTTCAAGATCTTAAAAATATTAAAGTCAAAATTATTTAAAAATAAATTCTCAAAATATAGTGAATTAACACTGTATTTAATATACAAAAGAATTTGGTGCTTTCTATTAAAGAATCTTTTTGGCTTCATTGTAACTCATTTATCGCAAATGCGTGTAGCCATCACATCTCTCATAGACAAGTTTCCACCATTATAATGAGTTCATTTCACCCTTCATTTGTTTACAGTTCCCACATAGTTGCTTCGTTAATAGAAATTGAGAATTATTGTATCTCTTTGTTTTCGTCATATTTATTTGCTTCATTTCGTTCCCTCATAAATCCAGATCAGTGGTATCAAAGTGATTTTCTATTTATTTATTTCTTTATGCATGTCCTGAACGAGGTCAAGGTATACGGAGTTGGGACTCGATCTACTTGAGACTTTGAAAGACCTCCAAGCCGACACCAACGACTAACCATAGTGGAAGAAAAGAGAGACAAGGGAGCTGGAAATCCTATTAAGTTGTTGCTCGAGGAAGCTCTCATGCGGCAAAAGGAACAAGATGATAGATATTTTTTTCCAAATCCTTTGACGACTATAAGAAAAAACATACACGTCTTCGTCAAGCGGCCACTTTGGAGGCGTCACTCCCTTCAATCTACAATTTAATTTTGATATTCCCGTATTTGAAGGTCAGATAGATAGAGATGCTTTGGAGAAATGGTTAAATATGCTACAAGGGTATTTCTTTGTCCATAATTTTTTCGATAAGGAAAATATAACCTTTGCGCTCCTTAAGGTTTTCCCCAATGTCTAAAAATGGCAGGAGACTTACTGTGATCAAAACTCCATAGAGGAGTCTAAAATTTGTGGGTTCGATCCCACTTGGTCCTCTTTTATGGATGTCGTGAAGGAACAATGTTACCTTGTCAGAAACTCTGATGACCAGTACACGAGATGGACCACACTACGTCAGGAGAGGGAACAAACATTGCCGAAGTTCACAAATACCTTCCATGCCTTGCACACTAAGCTGGGTATTAGAGAATCCAAGTGACCTTTGGTTATAAATACCGCGGGGTCCTACATAGGTACATCCATACAAAATTGGATATTTTTGACATCTCTTCACTGAGAGCCACTTATTGTTATGTTGTCAAAATCGAGCAAATATTTAAGCAAAGGAATAAACGGGAGTTTGGATCTGCGAATTTAGCGCAACAGAAGCAGGGACAAAGCATCCTAGTCCACAAAACAAAGGGAAAAAATGAGGATGGATAACCTTAGGGAAACTAGTCTAAGACTCAGGAAAAGAAGGGCAATGGGAAGACAAAGAAAGACACTGGGAAGTGGTGTGATTTCCACAAAAGCCCTTAGCACAACAACGATGAATGTTGCTCAAAATAGACATTGATGGCCGAGCTAAAAGCCTCGAAGTCAGATATAGTATGTGACTCTAATTTAGAACCAAAAAAGGGGAAGCCGATCATTGATGCAGAACCCAATGCCGCAATCGCTACCACCAAGGTCCACTCCAATGAACCAGAGGAGTCAAAGGAAGGTTAGAGACTTTTTCACTTACAAATATGGGTAAAGGGTGCTCTAATGCATTTTATTATTGATAGAAGAATCCAAAATAACCTCATATCAACATAGGTCATTAAGCAGTTGGAGTTATCGGTGACACCACACCAGTATCCATACAACAATAGGTGGCTCACCCATGGACGATATCTTTGCATCAACCAACAATCTCGCTTTCCCTATGGAATCAGGCTCTTCAAGGATGAGGTATTGTGTGATGTTTCCCATCTTGAAGTTTGAGATGTTCTTCTAGGCCAGCCGTATATGCAGAAATTCCATGTTGTATATGCGGCTAAACCTTTTAGTGTCATTTTTTCTTTGGGCATACAAATGTACAGGATACCAAAGGTAGCTCCACCTATCACAATCTCTTTGATCTCCACTAAGCAGTTCAAGAAGGGCATAATCATCCATATATATCACAAACCTCTACAGTTCATGCAGGCACAAAGAAAATTACAAAATGACAATCAGAAGTGGTCCACATACTTGCAGCAATTTCACCTCAACATTTAAATTAGAAAGGGAGCAACAATCATGTTACTAAATACCTCAATCAACCTCCAGCTGCAACACTAACCATCGTGCTAAACTATTACGGGCATGAGACCTCATAGTGGTCCCAAATTTATGACAACAATCCAGACTTTTCTATGACCTACCAGATGTTGTGAGTAGGTAAGATTGTTTCCAACTTTCATCTGTAGGATGGATTGTTATGCCATCTAGGTCATCTTTGTGTTCCTTCAAACGAGCGTGTGAAGATGATTTGGGAATCCCACTACAACCAGGTGGAAAGAAACTTTTCCATGGAAAAGATAGTAGCAGTCCTATATAAGTATTTATATTAGGCAAATATCCTCCATGATGTCAGTAAGTATCTCAGATCCTACACTATCTACTCCATCGCTAAGCCAACTATTAAAAGATAAGGACTGTACACCCTTCTACCCACTCTCGACAAGCCTTAAGAATCCATATTAATAGGATACATGTCATGTCTTCCTTCAACTAAGCATGACAACGATTGCGTATTCGGGGTTGTTGATAGATTCTCTAGAGGGCCATTCTCACAACCTATAAAAAGAGTATCACAACTAAAGCCACTGCCAAGCTCTTCTTCGAGCATGTGTGGGTACATTTCAGAATCTCAAAGGCCATCATCTTAGATCATGACAACATGCTCTTAAGTCCATTTTAGTTGAGCCTCTGGTCATTGTTGGACACCAAGCTCACCAATTCCACCGCCTTCCACCCCCAAATTGATGGACAAACAAAGGTGGTAAACAGGATGATTGTGCACATCTTGTGCATGTAAAACTCCAAGCATCCATGCACATGGGATGGAATATTTCCTTACGTTCAACATAACTACAACAAATCCCTCCATATATTGAATATACACAATCCTTTTCAAATGGGCTTGGTATTTCAACCATTGGGCCCCATTGATGTCACACTGCGCTATGTTTCCACATAAGCATAATCCTCCATGCTCAATCAAAGGCTGACAAAGCCACGAAATTCAATAGATGAATTCAACACATCCACCAAGAGGTCCATTTTATTTTATAGAAATCCAATGTTAAGTACAAGTAGTGCCATGATCAACACAGGGTTCCACACAAGTTTCAGGTGGGAGATAAGGTTTGGTTGCATTTGCAGAAATAACACCTTACATGACCCCATTAGAAGTTGCATCTACTTCACTATGGGCCTTGTACCATCACCAAGGTTGTGATAAATAATTCTTTTCAATTAAGTATTCCCCCCTTTCTTGGCTTGCACCCAGTATTCAATGTGTACCTCCTTCGACAATATTTTTCACCACTATTGGACACATCAAATGTGGCAAAGTAGTTGACACCTATAGAGCTAAACCCTGACTGCATGGAAAAAACCACCATTGACAGGATCATGGACACATAAGGGTGCTCTCATTGACATGATCATGGACACATAAATTAAGGGCACTCTCATTGACATGATCATGGACACATAAATTAAGGGAACTCTCCAACAGAAGCTCCAACTCTACTGGGTTTTCAAAGTAGGAAAGCTCCTGCACCAAGGAAAGTGGCTCACAAAGCGTTAAGTTTAGAAAAAAATTCCCCATTTGATGGGGGCATTCAATGCAATGGATACCATTGCTTCCTAAGGGGTGAGGACTAATCTTGATGGACATCGAAAACCATCCTCCTAGTCCACTGGCTCAAAACACAATTTTCTATCTTGGCAAATTGTTTATGGTTTTTTGGGTTTTGAACTTTTGGGGTCATTTTGAGGCCCTAAACGATATTTTTTAGCACATAAGAGCCCAATATATAGCCTCTGGCTATGAATTGCATCATTTAAAATGTGTACTTCTTGGATAAACCTTTTTGACGGGTTATCAAGTGCCCCAAACATAGATAGGATGCAAAAATAACACCCTCGAGAAGTTGATGTATCAACTAAGCACAATAGGGCCCACAAATCTTCTGATGTTTCATCTTCTAGGGTTAAGGTTTTGGATGTTTAGGGTTTTCTCATTGTTGCTTTATGTGAAAAGGCCATTTTGGCCTCGTTGTAACTCAATTCTTACGAACATGCGTATTTGTCGCATCTCTTCTTAGAGATAAGTTGCCACCATTCTAGCATGTCAATTTCACTATGTATTTGTTTATAGTGCAGTGCATATTTCCTTCATTAATAAAAATTGAGTATTACTATATCTCTGTGTTTCTGTCATATTTACGTGATTTATTTCATTCCCTCATAAATCTAGATCATTAGACTTCAAAGCTTCAACCAAGTTATGTGTCTAAAGATTTCCACCATTAGAGAAGAATATGATTCATTCATCTTATTTGGTAACCACCATTTGTAAGACTGGTCGATTATGCATCTCTATCTCTATTTGAGTAATTTATTTATCAAATCCTTATAGGTTTAGTATGAGTCAAATGTTTCGTAGACTTATTTATGCAAATGATTTGTTCAAATTTCAGGAGGAGAAGATAGATCCTTTGAAAAATACCATAGATGGATATTAGACTCGTAATTTGCCATATGCAAAAAAAAATGTAAAGAAATGAAAAAGAAAAAAATTGAAGGTTAGAACCACATTTTTTACCTAGTTTAAATTTGTTACGCATGTTGTCTATTTAATAAAGATTTCAACCATAAACTTCCCTAGTTTTTCCTATGTTCATTACTCTTTTCCTATATTATTTAACTTTGTCACTTTATAGTGTGTACTATTTGTTTTTAATAGCATATAGTCCACTACCTTCTGCGTAAGATAATAATAATCGTTGCTTGGTACCTCATTCTTTTAAGATACGTGACAAGAAGAGGATGTAAATAATGCATCTTTGGAAACAAAGGTTGCCTATAAATTTGCATCATGTGGATCAAAGAGGAACACGAGAAACAAACTACTAGTGAAAGTACCCACATCATTTTAATCCTAAAGAGTGTGATATTAACATATGATAAGAATGGGTGTAGACCCTATCGGTCTCTAACGTATATAGATGAATGCACACCTTCTCTATCCTCACATCCTTGGCTAGCAACATTTTATCATAAACTTCTCAATTGTATTTTCCCATTCCATTTTGAGTTGAAGTTGATAATGATCATGTCCTTCCCCTGACTCGCTTTTGACCATATTTGGAAACATCGTACATATAAAGAATATAAGAAACACCAATTATAATTATGCAAGTCCACAATCCAATGAAGGGCAAGCTAGGATTTCCGAAGCTTTGAAAGTAAGCTAGGATTTTTAAAGCTTTGATATTTTTGTCTGTATTTTAGTTTACCTGCCCAAAAAGTTCACATTTCTTCCTTCAATTTTACATAAGTAGTGAAACAACTTTATAATTCTTGATATACATATCTTTCTTGATTATAATCAACATGTGTCTAAGTTATAATCAACATCTTTAAAGTACCATTACTCAATTCCTTTCTTTTCTTTATATGCAACAAGAAAGAAAAGAATATATTTCACATTTTTTATAACATGCACATTTTTATACTTTCAACCACCTTTGCACACTCCTCCATTACGTGAGATTTTTTAAACCTATTCAAAACATTTGTCTCAATATTATATATAATATAGTACTAGTACTCATTTTGGGATATATGATAGTGGTTTATTGATTCAATTTTTCATTTCATGTTTTTGTCTCCCTTCCCAAATAGATAGGGTGATACAAATAGATAAAATGATACATTATGATTTATTTTTACTAAGTTTAAAAAAACATTATTTTTGTTTATTTTATTTATTTATGTAAGATAATGTCTTTCTTAATGTTATCGTCAATAACTTTAAATACAATGCATTATAAAAATAATAGCCCACCACTTAAACTTACATTTCTTTGTCACAAATAAATTTTATGAATTCCTAAATAACATTCAATCCCAAAAATTCTAATATTATGATACTAGTAAATATTATGAATTCCTAAATAACATTCAACCGCAAAAATTCCAATATTATGATACTGTATACTAAAAAGTGAAGTCTATAAAAACTTGACACATAATAGCATTATATCATGTGATAACGACCAGTCATCTAGAAAGCCATGGAACGGTAGTAGTTAATCAAAATGCATCATCTTTAAAAATGTAAAAAAAATTATGATAAATTTATGTCACAATATAACCCCATATATATATACACAAAAGCAAATTAGTATCTAGAAAATTTATCATAATGTCCAAATTAGTATATATATATAACCACTTTTATATATAGCTAGACCTCTCCTAATGTTTAAATTAAAATTAATAAATTAATTAGGATAAATGTAAAGATATAAACAATGATTTTAAATGCAATACTTTATATCTTGTTTTAAATATAAAACTTTGATATAATAAAATAAAACAAAACAAAAAAATTTAAAATAGTCATTTAAAAAAAATAATGATATTAAAAATTGAAAATCATAAAAATTAAAGTTATAACATCATGTCTAAATTGACTTTTTTTAACCACATTAGTTTCTTACACTTATATGGGGAGTAAACTAGTGAACCGACCATTTGCACTGATCGGACGACCTCGCTCGCGTGAGCGGTCACGTCCGACGACCGCGGTCGTCCGATCGGTGCAAATGGTCGGGCAAATAGGTCCCAGCCTTATATGGTAGAGCAATTTTTTAAGATTTTATAAAATTTGAGATACCATATATATACCATATAGTATCTAAAATTTAACCATTTATATTGTAATTATAAAATAGTAAAATTAAATTTAAATAAATTCTAAGAATATAACAGTATTATTAATCTGAAAAGTTATATTAACAAAAATTTGAATTTTGTCAAATTTTTATTAGCTTATTAGGTAAAGGTGTGGGTCTTCTCTGGAGGGCAACCTTAGTTTAATTCCCTTTAGGGGTGAGCTAGTAGGGAGGAGACACCAAAATCCCCCTTAAGGGTGAACTAGTAAGAAGGAGACACCAAAAAATCAATCCATGCTAATGGTTGGGATGAGCTAGTAGAGAGGAGACACCAAAATCTCCATTAAGGATGAACTAGTAAAGAGACACCTAAAAATCAATCCATGCTTATGGTATGGCCCACCCTTGCTGGGATCAAGAAGTGACTTTGACTATTAATAATGAAATTATAGATCACTTTTATACATTATTTTTATATTTGTATAAAAATATAATTTTTTATTATTTTATATAATATATAATTTATTGATATAATTTTTTTTATTAATAAATAAAATGATATTGCGACTACCATCAGGAACCACCATTGACGGTGCGGAAGCTGTTGCAAGAGGAGGAGCTTCCGAGGTGGGAAAAGCATTCTCAGTTGGTGCGTTTACCACGAATTGCGAGAGAGGCAACATGGATTCCAAAGTATTTACAGAAAACCACAACGTGTTTGAGAGAACACAAAAATGTTACGTTTTGTAATTATTGATGACACCTCCTTACTTATTTTCAGAATAAGGAAATCAATCCATCTTGATTCACCCTTTCATCTACTCAATCTCGAGTAACGGAGCTTAAACTATAACAAGAACGTAATAATACTTCTTTTTCTAATAGGAAATAACTTTGTTCCAATATAAATTTTCAAATCGAAAATAACATTGTTTCAATATAAGAATTGTAATGAGGGTAGGGAATAATCAATGATGCTAATTATTTTATTTATTTTTCAAATGTAAAATAACTTTGTCTAGAATTGTAACGAGGGTGGAATAATTAATTATGTTAATGATTTTATTTTTCTTATAGAATTATTTTGATTAGTTTTCTTTTAATCAAGTTATATAGAATTATTTTGAAAAATAAGATTAGGCCCTTTGATTATGGATTTATGGTAGGAGGTCTTGGAATTTGAGTAGAGATTGTGCTTTTCTTTGACTTTTGGATTTTTTTTTTCTTTCTAGGGTTTTAGATTATCTCTTTCATTCTTTTGGTTGCCGTTGTTGCAGCTCTTTCCAGCTCATTTATATCTTTCTTTGGACTTTTGCATGGTGTAGTTTGGATTTTTGCATGGTGTAGCATCTTTGGCTGTCGATTATTGTTCATTTGGAATAACAACTTTGATTTCTTTGTTTTATTTTCATGAGTATGAAGAGTCACCCTTAGTTTCAGAGAGGAGTGATGTTATTCCTGACAATATCACCTCCAACGGTGCCTCTATGATTGCTCTTTCCACCGATATGGATCCAAGTAAGTCTCTTGGGATAGAGTTGGACTTGCTTGTACTGGTGAAGTTATTTGTTTCTTTGTCTTCAAGCCATTGCTCTGCTTTGGATACGACAGATGTTTTGGACCCGGATGGTGTCTCTTGCAATATTTCTCAGACTTGTAGGCGATAGTCTTTAGTATTTGATAAGTTTATCAATATTCTCTCTTCTCTTGTGCTTGGTTCGAGATTTGTGAATGCCTCAGTGTTGGACCATGGGGGTTTTCTATCAGTGGCTTCTACCTCTGTCCTATCCTTTTTTTCCTCTATAAATGCACCCAAGCTCTGTCCTTTGGCCATTCTAGATGGTTTCCCTCAACAAGGTATTGTTGAGACCATTGATGTTGCCTTCATCTCTCCTAAGGGGCAGTCGAATATTTTTTACTATGCTTAGATATCTTCTCCTTTATCCCGTACTCTGGCTACTGGCCTTGATTAGTTAATTCCACCTCTGGAGGACTCATTTAAAGAGAAGGTTGTTGATGACAAGGTTGTGGATCAATCCATGGATTCCCCTCTGCAGTCTTTTCTTGTTTATAATGGACAGATACTTGGCTCTATCACAAATCCATGTTGATATTTCCTAAGGTCTAGGAATCCTTTCTGCTATGGTTTTGTGAATGGGAATCATGGTGCTCTTATGCGGAGCCTCTCTCCCAAGACCTATTACAAACTTCGAGGACGCAAATCAACATTGGCTCATGAGCAAGAACAAGTTGTTTTGGATGTGCATGCAGGACGCCAGCTTACTATTAAGGGATCTTATAGAGTTTGACTATCCCGAGCTCGACCCATTTGATGATTTTCTTGTTTCCTTTTTCTAGGGGCTTAGCGCTGCCCATAATCCATTGCCCTATTTGGATAGTTATTTGCATTTATGTCATCTGATATTTTGATGTTTTTTCAAACAGAGTTTTGATGTGGAACATAAACCTGATGCCACGAGGTCTTTTTCTTTGGAAGGACTTAGGAGGTGGAAAACTGTTTTTTGGATACGTATATTCTAAGAAAGCGATAACCGGAAAACTATGGAAAATAGCCCAGGCCATGTCAAATTTATTCAAGCTATCATTCAACTATGAACCACCTTGTTACACTTAGAATGAATATTATAGAGAAATGTCTCAATAATACAACCAAACTCTTTTGTTGTTTAGTTGACTTTAGAAAAGCATTTTATATATTGCCTCGAACTAACCTTTGGAATATATAGAAGATCTAAAAGTTCCTTTGAGTTGGCATTTACTCTTACAAGGTTTTACAAGAATGTCATTGTTGAGTTTAGGAAAATAGGGTTGATCATAAAAACTTAATTGGAATATTGTAATCAAGTAAGACTCTCCCCTATTCCCTACCCTTTTTGGTATATACATCAACAAGTTAGAGGGTTGTTTGAAGAAGTAAGGTGTATTGGCACAACTCTAGCTAGTATATTCATCATTGTTCTTTTTATTGATGATATTGGGATTATGACAAGGAGTCTCTATGATCTCGACAAGAAACTAAAAATTATCAAGCATTTATGCTCTATACAACTATGATTGTTAAAATTAACAGAAAAAAGGTTATGATAATCAAATAAAAAAACCGCTTACACTAATTGCATGTATGGCAACAATAGCTTGGAAAAAGTGATTTCATACAAATATCTTAGAATCAATCTTCACCATAGCTTCACTGGAACTATAACATTGAGAAAATGATAAAAATCTTATTATGGACTCGAAAATAGTTGTAAATCAATGAACCTTTAGATTTTAGATAAGAAATAAATTATTTTCAAGACTCTCATCACTCATGTTATCTTATATGTTTGTGAAGTTTGGGGTTGTAGCATATCCAAAGAACCATGAAAAGGATAGAACAAATCAAAAAGTGCTTATAATCACAAAATTAAAGGCCATACATGTTATCCTATCCTCCTCATAGACACAAATCTCTCCCCTATTGGAGCATGGTTATGACTACATAATGTATATAGGAACATGATAGACAACAAGGGAGATAAGAACATCCTTGAGATTGATTTAAACTCTAGTCAAAACCACCTAAAACTCATGCAATATTGGCATAGTCTTAGCTAAATCATTGGGGAATCGACAAGATTTTATTCTACAAAATATTGAGAATATTAAAAATATAATTACATCTAAATTTAAGGAGAAACCATGGCATTATAAATAATTATACGATAAGAGAAAATTAAGATACTATAAGGAGGCGATCAACCCTCATCTTAAAGGTCAAAAGTATATCTTTTTTTTAAAACTATAATAAAGAAGAAAATCAACATTACTAAAATAAGAACAACCTCTCGCAAGCTCCATAGTGAAATAGGGAACTTAAGAATTCTAAAACGTTGTGGATCAAAAGAATTCTTCATCTTTGTGATGTTGAGAGTGTTGATGATGAAAAACATTTTTATTAAAATGTCATGTGTACATTGACATTAAATCACAATTCCAAAATATTTGTTATAATATAGACCTTTTCTCCTTTTAACTCATTAAAATTATAGTGATATAGGGACACTTAAATATTTTTGAGCATATAAATAAATTTTAAAGTAAATAAACAAAGTGGTTCCTTATCTTTTTACACGAAGAGGTACCCAAAGTAAAGAGAAGGTTATGTACACTTTTGTTAGTAGTAAAATTGTTACCAGGGGAGGAAAGTGCAGGGGGGTCATTTCTTACCCTAGAAGAAGAAAGATTCATTCCTTTTCCCAGGGATTGGGCAAGAGGACAAATAATCAGGTAAAATGGGATACTTTAATGCAAGGTATATAAACTATGGCAGACTTAAAAATTATGACTTGTCAAGTTTTTGGAGACTCTTGGATTTAACTATACAAAAGATGCAAAACATTCAGTTGGGAAAAGAAGAAGCTGTCAGGAGAGTTCAAAAGAGAATTCTTGCACACATCCATGAATTCTCGAAGGTCCCAAATTTTCATATCAATCCCATAAAAACAAAGAAGCAGATAGGGAAGCTAATAAAGGTTCCTGTCTAAAACAAGGTGAAAAATTGATAAATAACCACGGTCGGTTAACCAAATGGTCCTCTTTCTTCCGTATATAAGTACATAACCCATTATGCACCTTATTATCAACAAGAAACAACAAAAATGCATAGCCCAAGCTCGAATGGTTGATAGAAGGACAGGAGGAAGTATAGCTTAGTTAACATATATGAGCATTAATATCCCTTGGGTGAGAGCATTCAATCCTACCACCCATGTATATAGTTTTGGGGCATTCCCATGTGACCGCCTTTAGGGTCGACATTCGATTAGATCTTTCACACACTGCAGCTTATCAATCCTAGAAGAGGAAGATTGAGATGAGTCTTCCATGATGGAGGAAATTTTGAGTGAAATTTTAAAGTTCAAGAATTATATGGTAGACTTTAGGAAGATGATGCAATGTGTATTTGAGGTTGCTTCGGAAGCCTACGATGAGAATTGGAGAACTTCGATTGATATCTTCAACATCAGTTTGCGTTTGGATGACTTTAAGGACAGTGTCCATGTTCAAGCTGGTGAGGTTGAGGAGATAATGTGTATGCGGTAGAACTTGTAAATGCTTCAAGCTTCGAGGCACATGGAGATAATGAGAGCAATTGACTAAGTGAAATATTAGCAACAACAACAATTTATGGCAAATAATGAAAGGAATGAAAGTTGTTTCGAGCATCTGCAAGAGACCCTCAATGATATCCAAAGGAACATGGCTGGCTAGAGCAGAGGCAATAATGAACCAATGCAACAAGATGGGGCCTCCCCCATGGAAGAAGATTCCATCGTGCAGCCAAGCACCACGAGAGACTAGACTCGGGAATGAATTTTCATCAATTTCTCTCTTTCATTTTTTGATATATGTATTTCTATGTAAATATTTGCGGTAAGTATGTTATAATCTACACAGTAAAAGGAAGTAGTATAGGTTTTGGACGCTTCTATTTTTTTGGACCTTTAATAGAGCTATCAAAGACCTGCAACACTTTGATTATTGTATTCCCAACTCTCCTTCGATATTGTTGTGGATATCATGTGTGTGATATGTACTTCTTGTTTATATATAAATATACTTTTCTTGTTTTTGTTAAAAAAAGTAGTCAAATTGTTACATGAAACGCCCTTGTTCCACAAACAGAGAGGTCTCATACACCAAATTGGTGTCTTACTAAATTGACCTTAAAAAAGATGATGATGATGATGATTATTATTATTATTATTATTATCGTAATTTAAATAACTTATATTAACGTATAATTGACCATAAAAATATTATCAATAAAAAGAGTTATATTCATTAGTTATTGCACCGAGGGTAGCGATGTGCTTTGCAACCCAATATAGGGAAGACGTTGTCACGTTACTTTACGTAACGCAATGTTGCCAAGTAATTAAAAAAATTCACATCAGATCATAAAATAAAAAATAAAATAAAAGGAGCATATAAATCCATCTCAAAATTGGATCTATTAAGCACCGAGAGGGATCCAATTTTTTGAGGTTAAAATTTATGATCTTCCCTGGAGAGGGGTTGCTACGTCCACCCAAAGAATTCTCAAGGGGACAGTCGAAGGGGCCTCACCCTGTCAGCCTTGATTATGAATCCTAATCCGATGGGGACATCTAGTGAGGCCCTTATATATCTATGTATCACTACTTGAGATTTGACCTCAAGAGCTTGTGCGTACAACTTACGACTCAACCACTTGAGCTAACCCATCAAGCTTCATAATGTATTATAATGTGTAGTTGTAATACGTTTTTCACCATTATTTAAGGTTCGCATTATGTTTACACAACTTTTTACTTCCATTAATGATAATTAATAATGTACAACATCTTTCCGAACTTTAATTAATAATATACAACATTTCTCATAATTTTTTTTTCTTAAAATAAAGATTTGATTATATTAATAACAAAATACATAGTACAAGTACTATAATAACAAGAGCCACATGGTGGCAATGTCCCTGACATTGCTACGTGCAATGGGGAGGAGCTATTTATATGCAGCTTTTGATAACTAATGTAATTAAACATGAATAAAATAAAATAAAATTATATATATATATATATATATATGGTTACGATAATAAGTTAAAGCTTTATGGTCCTAAATCTATAATATCTCTCTTTAGTTGGTTAAGAGGTCATAAATTCATGCTTTCAAAATCTCTATATTTTGTTTATTTGTTATTATTATTATATAAACTATCCAATGACCATTGTGACACATTAACCACCTATGTTATTATTACAATTTATTAATAATATCAAAAATGCTTAGTAAGATTAAACAACGACCCTCACTTTACATTTGACCATATTGAAGTTACTCGACATAAAATGAAAAAACGACAAAATAAATCCCCTGGCCATTTGTTTATGTGACAAGGGGCTTACTTCCAATTAACAGGTGCTTCCAAAATACTCGTCAATGGCCGCATATGTCCCTGATTAGTGTCATTCAAATTACAATTAAAAGATTAGATTAAGGACTTGCTAAAAGGGTTTTATGGATTTGGGTTGTCATTCACAATTTTTTTTGAAAATTCTTTAATTATTTATGTTAAAACCAATAACATTTTATTAATCACATGGTTTTAATAATTAGCTGAAACTACTACTTTCACCCATCCACCCAAAAGGCTTCTTCACATAGACAACCACAGTTAGGTTAAAAAGTTGAATAGCTCTTGTTTATGCCAAATCACCTATCCCATTTTAATTGTAGTTGGATTATTCATGTAAACTTTGGGGGTACTGTAATACCACCGGTTTTGACCCCAGTTGCATTAAAAGATACATGATGTATATGTTGTAATTAATCGTGGTGTGGAGCTAAAGGCAAAAGCCCCACCATCGATTTGGTCGTGTTATGTTTTGGCAATTGGGATCGTTGCTGATGGTATACCGTGCTATCTGGCACATAATAGTTTTGCATCATGTAAATATGCACATTCATTAAAATAAACCTACAACCAGCTATGACGGTGCAACGTTAAATGAAAAGGGCATGATTTCCTAAGGTTAAGGGGGGGGATTGTCTAACCCATGGGAGTCATTGGGGAAAAGCCATGTGTCAGCCACTTAAGCTCCTTTTGTTAGTTGGGGGTAGTTACTGCTGGGAAGTGGTGGGTGGTGGAACTGTCAGTCCTTGCCACACGCCCACTCCACCAGCTGCCTCTCCACCTTCACGTGGGTAAGAGAAACACCACTACGCCACTCTCTCGTCCGTTCTGCTCACTCTCACGCAGGGACGTTTTGATCTGTTCTCCCTTCTCTCACAGATTTCTGGTCAGAGTATGGGGTTTTCCCCCTCCATTCACGCAGAGAGGTTGTCCCCTTTTTCCTGTTGGCACTCCTGTTCAGACTGTGTAATGTCTCGGGTGTTCATCGTTGAACCGTGGTTGTTGTTTTCCCCTGATCGATGGTTGCTGTGAGTACATACGCTGTGTTGGCTGCGTTTTTCCCTCACGTACAGATTGGGAGTCTATTTCTTCCCCATTACGGTCTGTGTAAGTTTTCCAGAGGTTTCATTGGGGATTGTGTGTTGTGGTTTGCATGGTTGTTTGTTGGCTGTGGTATTTTCCATGTTTGAGCTGTTGTAGGCTATTGATTGAATCGTTTTGGCCACGATAGGGCCAAGAACGATTCAGGTGTTGGTATCCCCTGCCCAAGCTGTGAATTGTTTGTCTGGTTGTATGCATGCAGTGGTTGGTCTTCAGACTGTGTGGAGTGGGATTGAAGGCTGGGTATGCTTGAGAAACCTGGGTTTGGTGAGCCACACGGATAGAGTTAGATGGCTGGCTTTCTTCTCCACAACCCCAAAAGAGCACTGGCAAGGGAAGTCAGGGCCTGAGGGATTGTGAAGCAGAGAAGGGACTGATTCCTGGTGTCGGGTGTGTGTGTGTGTATTAGAGGTCAGACTAGCTCTGGTGTAGGCATCCTTAGCTCTTCCATGAGCTCACCAGCTTAGCATTTAGCTTCTCCCAGCTCCTTGATAGCTTGATAAGCCCTACTATGTGGGCTTGGCTGATTTTGTGTACTTTGGCTATGCGTAAGCCTGCTTAGTCCCTTATTCCTTGGGAAATCATGCCCAACTCGGGGGTGGCAGTGTTGCTGAGAGATTGATGAGCACGCTGGCCTATGGTTGCGTGGAACGTTGCAGCGACGTAGCTGGTTTCAAGACAAGTTCTTTATGAGATAAGTATCCTTGCCTATCTTACTTCTGCATTTATGTTTACTGTTAATGAATTATGATGAACATGTATATGAATGAATGTTGTTTTGCTTCCGTGGTGTATGTGAATGATTATGCATCTTAGCATGTTTTAGGTTTTAAGAATTTTATTTCAGCATTATATGCCTGTTCATGTTCATGGGGCTATTTGCTCGGTTTGTTTGATGGTTTGGTAGAGTCCTCTTCGCCGCTCGAAGGGTTGGGGACATTACAGTATGGTATCAGAGCTTATGTTGCAGCATGGGCCTGAATGGGCCATGAAGATGCAGTGACAGAGCCATCATTGCAGCATTGGGCCTCACAGGGCCATGAGAAACTAGCTAGCAGAGGCAGGTTGCCCTCTGCCCAGCAGAGATCAGAAAACTTCCACAATTTTTTTTTCTAAGTGCCAAGACCGTCGACTCATTGGAAGACTTAGTCTGAGGCTTCTTCGATGCATCGGACAGCTTAGACAGAAGTCCGCCCGACGAGGAATTGGCGGGATAGAAATTACAGAAATGTTCGAAGTTGACAGAGGTTTTGGCGAAAATTAGAGGAAACCTGAGCCGATACATCAGCTCAGCTTAACTAAAGATCGCCAAAACGGTGGAGAAAACTTGTGGACGGAACCGCCGAAACGTCGACTGGTTTAGTCAAAAGGCCGTTCGATACAGACCATCGACGTCGGTGAAATATAGATGAATTTGGAGTCGATACGTCGACAGAGAACAGTTGAATTTGAAGCCGCAGTGTCGGCGAAGATTAGTTGAGTAAGTAGCCGAAACGTCAACAAAAGAAATTAGTTGTTTGGATCGCCGATGCGGTGGTAAAAGTTTGTTGATTAAGCCATCGACACATCGGACAAAATTAGTGGTTCAGACCACCGATGCGTCGGAATAATTTAGTCATTTGGATCGTCGATGAACGTCGAAAGAAGTTAGTGGCTTGGTCCGCCGATGGGCATCGAAATTTTTTAGTTATTTGGGTCACCGACGTAGCAGAAGCATTTAGTTTTGAGCCGCCGACACATAGTGTCTAGTGGTTCTGATTGCCGACAGGTTGTGTGGTTCGTGGAACCCATAGTTGGTTTGTTGACCGTCGTTGCGGCTGCCTATGGAACTAACCGTTCGATGAGTGAGTGGTTAGTTGCTCCAATCGCCGATGCCTTGGTAGATAACGTTCTGATCGCCGATACATTGGAGGAAAATTTACTGTTTGATCACCGCAATGTCGGAAGGTTTAGTGGTTTGGGTCGCCAATACAGCGGACCTTTTCAGTTTTGGATCATCGATGCCATAGCGACCAGTGTACCCGATTGCCGATACGTCGTGGTCCTAGGCATCACCAATAAATGATAAAGGGATCGGAATATTAAATGGATGGGGATCCGAAACAACAGAATATGCTAGCTATTTGACCGCCAATGAACAATCCTTGGCATCACTGATGTAGCGCAAGGATTAAGGGTTCCAATCGCCAATAAAGATCAGAAGGTTGGATGACTACGGGCCCGATATAGCGGAAGGAAATAAATGAATAGGCCGCCGATGAGTGCGGAGGAAACTAGAGCTTTTGGCCGCCGAAACGTCGGAAACTTAGTTTGAAAGAGGCCCGATAGGGAGAAAGAAATTTTGGGTTTTTCAAAGTGGAAATTTTCTCAACAAATTCCAACTGTTTTTCAGTGGATTTCCAGCAGACTGCCAGTGGCTTATAGGGCTGAAAAGGAAGAAAATCCCAGGTGGTTGAGGTTGACATTTCAGACCAGAATACATTTGGTAAAAAGCATCATTTTTGAAGTGGTGTGGTTTTCACACCCGAGGTCAGAATGAAGCATGTGGATAGGCATTGGAAAGCTTATCCAGCAAGGAACAAGAGAGAGTCACCCGAATTGGAGTATGGAACAACAAAGTGCTAGTGATTGCTTGAAAGAGAAATGTGCTACTGTCAATATGGACAAATCTGGGAATTGCATGCCTAGAGGTAGCAATACCATGAAGTCAAACCAGTTGTTGTGTGGAAGAGGAGTTCCATGCAAGGATGAGGGGCTTGAAAAGGGAAATTTCCTTAAACCCTGTCTTCCTAATTATGATTACAAGTTTTATACATGAAATGTATGAGGATATGCGTTGCATGCATAGGATATTACATGTTGGTAAGAATTATATATTTATAATGAACCACTAATGATAATTATTGCATTGGTGTTGGCATTAGTGGGAAAACCAACGACACCATGGACATGGCTGAATATGTTGCTGATACTGGTGAATGTTACCAACAACCCTATGGAGAAAGGGATAAGGCAACAAGTCCATAATCAAAAGTTGGTGAGCAAATTCTGCAATCTCCTGCAAAGGACCAGCCAAATTGGTAATGTCAAGGGTGTAAGTAGGACCCATGAAGGTAAGAGTTTAATTATGACAATTCCATGGAGTGGTAAAAGCAAGAGGTCTCATACCATTTGGGTATTTGAATTTTATATTGCATTCATAGAGAAATGTGTCATGCTTGTATTATGTTGTTATGAGCTTAGTAGCCCAAGGAAAGTAAGCACTGATAATATTAATTATAGTCATGCATCCTATATGAAGTAGTCATGGTTAGGCCATGGATGGCATGTTTGAATGCATAGTATTCTTGAATCAATGCAAGGTAGCATTGAGTGGATATGCATTAAAAGATTTCATAAATCTTGTGGTTATGCATTGAATAGATGCATATGAAAAGTATGAGTAAATGTTGTAGATATGAATACATAAGCATGGGTGCAAATGTTGTGATGCATTGCATGAATGCATAGAGATAGTGCATGAGTTATTATGAATAACTAATGGCTGAAATGATGAATTGATGACAATTTCGAAACCATTTCAAGAGTTGTTATGAATGCAGGATAGTAAGTGCATGAAGAAGGTAGTCATGACCAACTGGATGCTGGGAATGCCCTATGGAAGGGCAAGGTGGTACAAATGATACGCTTGTGAAGTAAGGAGTATCTAAACATTTCATTTAAATTGCGTAAATGATGTGACTGTACCCTGTAATTTAAAGTATGATAATGATTGCGTGAAGAAAATGGGTTTTGGTAATATTGATATGCTAACAGCTGGAAGTATTTGAATTTTATAATTCTGAAAATGCTTTAGTGATTGTTGCAGTAATGGAAAAATTTATATGCATCAAGACTTACCAAGTGTTTGGCTGATTGAAGTTCAGGTTTCAGGTAGATTGCTTGGAGCATGGCAATGTGAGTAAGACCATGATGAAGGTTGGAATCTACCATGTGAAAGAGCCAAACCTTATGAGAAGAGTCTCATGGCTGTGAAAATAGTTTGTACGTTGAATGAATTATCAATTTAAAATTGTAAATTTCAGATTTAAGAAATTGCTGACAACTACTAATCATGATTGGCTCGCATAGAATTGTGTGAGGAGGACACATTGTAAGTGGGTGTTCATGATATGCTAGTAAGCATAAGATCATAATGGGCATAGTGGTGTTGCTACAAGAGACCCACAAATGAGGATCACCTCATTGCCAAGCAAATCAATTTCTGTAGTAAACAAAATTGCAAATTCCTATTGAACTTAATTACTAATGTCATTGCTTGGTTATGGAACAATCAACTTGGATTGTATTATCAGATAATGATTGACTGTTTGGCTATTTGATGAATGTGCCAGGGGTACACATTGCAGGAAGGTCATGTGCGATGGCCTGTAGGAGCCAAACTTCATGGGAAGGTTTCCCTTATCTTGGAAATGGGTTTCGAATGAAACTCCATTGGACATTTTGGAAATGTCTCATCTGCACTACATGTTTGGTAAGCAACATGAGTGAGATGGTGTAGATTATGTCGGTAAGACATGGGTGGACATGAAATGAAAAGAGGAGTTGGGATGGCAATCGAGGGACTGTCAACTTAGAGAAGGGAGCCCCCATTCCTCCTTAACGAAGGAATACTGCCTCGGCAAATGGATAAGTGTTCTCTGACCCTAGCTAAGAATATACATGTCAATTGTTAAATTCAATATGCAGAGCATGTTTCGATTTTATCTCCATTATGGCAGATTGCTTGAGTATGAATAGGGCCTACATGGTTCACATCAGAAAGGGGTGCACACTTTCCCGATGTTGGATCATGAAAGGCTTTTCAATATTGATTACACCCTAGGGGGTGGATGCACTCTTGGTGTCTCAATACTTGATAGTGAATGATGTGAAATATGATTTCAGTTTTAGAGAAATAATGCTGATGAGTTGCTTATATTGCTTGTGTTGTCAGGATAAACAGATGCAATCTGGTGTTGCACACTAAATGGACTATGGCTTGGGCTCGCCCTACCTCCTACTGAAGAGCATAGAGAAGGAGACATTCCCGAGGGACTGAAGAGCAGAGAAGGGGGTGGTTTCTTGTGTTGTATGGGGTAGTGGAATTAGAGCTCATTGCTGGAAATGAAACCTAGAAATGGTAATGATAAAGTTTCCTTCCTAGTTGGCATAAAGATGGACTGGAAGGAGATGTTGGGCTATTATATGCCTGGGGATCCATAGTAGGTCCTGGACCTGGAAATGGTCGTTTATTGTTGATATAAGTGCATGTGTTATTGTTGATGGCCTAATAAACCCAACTGCGTTGGCTTGGCTTACTGGTTGTTGATATAAGTGCATGTGTTATTGTTGATGGACTGATAAACCCAACTGTGTTGGCTTGGTTGATTGGTTGTTGATATAATTGCATTGTTGATATAACTGTATTGTTGATATAAGTGCAGGTGAATTGTTGGTGGTCTAATAAACCCAATTGAAGGTTGGCTCGACTGTGTAATTAATTGATGTTGTGGAAATTGTGGAAACGGTATAACGTTGGCTTGACTACTTGTAGTATGATAAAACCAAATGTTAGCTGGCTTGGCTGAGTAGTCTGATAAACCCAACAGTGTATTGGCTTAATTGGCAGCAGCCTAATAAACCCAATTGTAATTTGGCTTGGCTGGACGGTCTGATAAACCCAACTGAAGGTTGGCTTGACTGTGCCTGATATATATATATATATAAGGATGTTGTGAAGCAGCCTGCGTGTTGGCCTAACATCCAAGCCCATAGGCGATCCCAAGGCTTGCAAAGCGAAGCAGGATCCTATGGACCAACGAGGAAACGCACAATACAGATAAGTATTGAATTATTTTGCAATTTCTTGCTTATGAATATACATGTGTATATGATTTGGTTATGATGTTTTAAGCTCTTGTTTAAGAGATAAAAACTGATGAGAATAAACTAAACATGTGAATTTATTCAATGTTTGAATATAGGTATCGCTGAAAGTGAGGACTATGAAAGCATCCTAGGGGTGCATGTGGACATGCAACTGTCCTGAAGAGCTCAGAATGAGCAGTAATGAAAAAGGTGCTAGTGAAACTGTGAAGTTCCTAGCAGCTGAGACAAACCATGTGGGGAGGCTCCATGGTTGAATAGACCAGAGACACTAAGTGTCATGACCAAGAGGGATTGGTCTAGCATTCATGGTGAAGTGAAAGAGGATGAGAGCATGAAAACCACAATGGTGGTGTGGGTTCCAAGATGGAACAAGACAAAGAGGGGAAAAAATCTTGCTGATGTCTCTTTCCTTTTGATTATACTTATGCATTGTGAAAACAAAAGATTGTTGAATGCATGTATGACTGAAAATAGAATGTGTGTATTTGCTTAAAGTAAATTGTGAATGCTGGAATAGTTAAATCCCTGCCCAAGAATGGACATGAATGAGCTCATGTGCCTGTTGGGAAGGCATGAAAAATATGAAAGCCTCCTTGATGGGGCTTGGACTGTCATGCCAATTGGGCAATTAATTGACTGATTTTTATATTATGCTTGGTCTAACAAAATTTCAATGATGCATTTCACATGTGAGAAAAGAGAAATCGAGTGATGCACATCGATCATGGTAGCCGACCAAAAGCTGCTGGACTTGGCTGGAAGTCTTCTTCAAACAATTGCCAAGACCCAAGAAAATCTTAGAGAGATGCTCAAGAAACAGAAACGTCCCTAGACTTGGGGATGAGCCGAAAGCTGAGAACCAGGAAGAGAAGCTCGTGGAAGCCGAGGGGCTTGGTCCTGGAAGTTCAAGTAAATAATTGAACGTGGGACAGATCTGCAAAATTTTGATGTGCAAATGGTATATGTATTCCTATGTATTGGAACACTGAGGACGATGTTATTCCAAGGGGGAGGGGATTGTAATACCCTCGGTTTTGACGCCAGCTGCATTAAAAGATACATGATGTATATGTTGTAATTAATCGTGGTGTGAAGCTAAAGGAAAAAGCCCCACCATCGATTTGGTCATGTTATGTTTCGACAATTGGGATCGTTGCCAATGGTATATCATGCTATCCGGCACATAATAGTTTTGCATCATGTAAATATGCACATTCATTAAAATAAACCTACAACTAGCTACGACGATGCAACGTTAAATGAAAAGGGCATGATTTCCTAAGGTTAAGGGGGGGGGATTGTCTAACCCGTGGGAGTCATTGGGGAAAAGCCATGTGTCACCCACTTAAGCTCCTTTGTTAGTTGGGGGCAGTTACTGTTGGGAAGTGGTGGGTGGCAGGACTGTTAGTCCTTGCCACACGCCCACTCCACCAACTGTCTCTCCACCTTCACGTGGGTAAGAGAAACACCACTACGCCACTCTCTCCTCCGTTCTGCTCACTCTCATGCAGGGAAGTTTTGCTCTATTCTCCCTCCTCTCATGGATTTCTGGCCGGAGTATGGGGTTTTTCCCTTCCGTTCACATAGAGAGGTTGTTCCCTTTTTCCTATTGGCGCTCCTGTTCGGACTGTGTAATGTCCCTGGTGTTCATCGTTGAACCATGGTTGTTGTTTTCCCCTGATCGATGGTTGCTATGAGTACATACGCTGTGTTGGATGCGTTTTTCCCTCGCGTACAGATTGGGAGTCTGTTTCTTCCCCATTACGGTCTGTGTAAGTTTTCCAGCAGTTTCATTGGGGATCGTGTGTTGTGGTTTGCATGGTTGTTTGTTGGCTGTGGTCTTTTCCACGTTTGAGCTGCTGTAGGATATTGATTGAATTTTTTTGGCCACGATAGGGCCAAGAACGATTCAGGTGTTGGTATCCCCTACCCAAGCTGTGAATTGCTTGTTTGGCCGCATGCATGCAGTGGTTAGTCTTCGGACTGTGTGGAGTGGGATTGAAGGCTGGGTATGCTTGAGAAACCTAGGTTTGGGGAGCCACACAGACAGAGTTAGATGGTTGGCTTTCTTCTCCACAACCCTGGAAGAGCACTGGAAAGGGAAGTTAGGGCCTAAGGGGCTGTGAAGCAGAGAAGGCGCTGATTACTGGTGTCGGGTGTGTGTGTCTGTACCTTAGCTCTTCCATGAGCTCACCAGCTTAGCATTTAGCTTCTCCCAGCTCCTTGATAGCTTGATAATCCCTACTGTGTGGGCTTGGCTGATTTGTGTACCTTGGCCATGCGTAACCCTGCTTAGTCCCTTATTCCTTGGGGAATCATGCCCAGCTCGGGGGTGGCAGTGTTGCTGAGAGATTGATGAGCATGATGGCCTATGGTTGGGTGGAACGTTGTAGTGATGTAGCTGGTTGCGGGACAAGTTCTTTATGAGATAAGTATCCTTGCCTATCTTACTTTTGCATTTATGTTTACTGTTAATGAATTATGATGAACATGTATATGAATGAATGTTGTTATGCTTCTGCGGTGTATGTGAATGATTATGCATCTTAGCATGTTTTAGGTTTTAAGAATTTTATTTCAGCATTATATGCCTGTTCATGTTCATGGGGCTATTTTCCCAGTCTGTTTGATGGTTTGGTAGCGTCCTCTTTGCCGGTCAGAGGGTCGAGGACGTTACAGGTACACTAAAGAATTCCTTTGGAATAAAGGTCACAATTTCAATTACAGGAAAATTTATGTTAAACTTAGACAGTTTGGTATGTTGCAGGCTAGTCTGACCTACATTAACACGCGAAAAGGGTTCCACGTTTTGTTGGTTTCCTACCTTTCTTGGAACGAATCCTTATTTGCATCTTATATACAAGGATAAGCTGCCTACAAATACTTATTTATTCCTAAAGACGAAGGTCAAAAGCTGGTGAGACTGTATTGTTTGCTTTTTTATTTCGATCTGCAGGACGGAGTTGATCAATTTATTAACAAACAACTGAGAACATTCCAAGAGGATTGGTCAAATACTAGGCATATGGGATTTTCGATGGACAACTCATTAGTAAATGGAAACTTTCAGGAAAGGCAAGACACAACATGATGCACAATTGTTTCATCTTGTTACACGTTCTTCCTAAAAATGAAGGCTACGCATGAAGCGCTTGACCACATGGATTTATCAAAGAATTTACATAGCGATTTCTGGATCACTGTAGAAGTCGGGACTGTGTTGAAGGAAAAACGAACTTTGGATAAAACCATGGAGAAATAATGCACGAAGCTTGAAAAACTCATGAAGAAACAACGACCTACTCCATCAAAATTAAAAACCTACGTTATCATCCTGTCTGGTGTCAAATTGGATAAGGACATGACCAATCTCTTGCAAAAAGGGTTAAACTTCTCTTTATATCCAAGAAGGATCCCCACGAAGATATAATATGCTCTATTGAGAACACGATAAAGGGATTACTATATAACATTGCTGAAGACATCAGACAAGAGTGCACCATTGTGCTTAAGAACGTCGTCAGACCCCTAAGATAAACCTTACAATGGACGAATCCAGTGCGTTAAAGAGAATAAAAAACATAAAAGACATCATTATTCTTTCTTGAGGCAGACAAGGGGAACGCAACAGTTGTAATGAAAAGTGAAGATTATAGTTTTAATTATATATTTCTATAAAATTCCTAGCCTCCCATGTTGGCACACTGCAATGCCATGGAAAATCCAATGTGTATTTCACCTGAAAAACAGTAATCAAATCATACTTGTGCAAATGCGTTACAAAACATACAATAAAAATAAAAGGTTTGCTGATGTACAGAGGGTGCATAAAATACAAGAAATTGAAAAACGCTTTTACAACTTACCTCTCTCAGAAGTATTTGTTGGACGTAGTTAAAGCTTGTCCCGTTAAAACTTGGTTTAGATATTCTATTGTGAATGCATTTTCCTCTTGCATCACATTTTCTCCTAGAAATGAAATGTTTGAAGCTCGAACTTCTCGCCCGTTTATCAGCTCTTCCTCCTTCTTCACCACTGGAATCACAAAAGAAATGCCTGTTTTCATATTTGAAATCCTCTAAAACAATTGTTTTCATACTTGAAGTGGCAATGTCACCGCAATTGCGAATAGCTATTAACTATTGCTATAACACAAAAACTACATAAATATGACACTTTTGTTACAAAATTGTAACACAAAATAAACAAATTTTGTCATAGAATTTCTTAGCCATATGATGAAACTTAAATTTTATAGTAACTTGATATATTATATAAATTTTTGTTTGTTTTTAATTAATTTGTTATACCATACTCTTGTAAGACTTTCATAAATAATAATTTTATTCAATATGTAATTAAATCAAAAATAATTTTTATGCAAATAAATTCTTATTTATGTAGGATGATGGATGGTGAATTTTGAGTATCTTCTTTCTCTTATAGTTGGACATTGTAAGTACATGAGATTAACTCTTTGATATACAATATGGTGGGATGTAACCAATTACTTTTGATTCAATATTGAATAATAAAGAACAACTATTTTTCTTCTCTAAAAAAAAGTTGTTATTATACACCAAGCACTTCCAGCTCCACTATTAAAACCATGGGAATCTAAAGTCTAAAGGGTACCGTCTCTACTAGATATGGGTGTAGGTGAATTAAATATAATGTTGTGATTGGGAAGTGGAATAGATGCAAACCAAAAACGAAATGATAGAAAATAATATTAAAATATTGGATTCAATAAAGAGAACAACAAAAATTTATTGACCAATATGACTCAGTCACCCCTGATGGACGTCATTACTGCAACCCTTAGAAATTCCAATATGGCTCAGTCACCCCTGATAGACCTCATTAGTGCAGCCGCCCAAAGTCTGGTAAACTTGAAATTATGTTTTTATAGAAAATTTTCAAAGTCCAGTAAACTAAACTTGATATTATGTTTTAATAGAATTTTTTCATACAAATATTTCTTTAGCAAGAATGTATTTGTGCAATCTACAAACACAATTTCCTGATATGTAGGAAGTGATTCCCACTGGAAACTCCGGTGAAGGAGAAGGCGAAGCTACAGAGCAGAAGGAGGATTATGCTTTTGAAAACAATTAGCAAAGCAAATGTCTGCAGCCCGCTGAAAATGTCAATGCCAATGTGGTTCACTCTCCCCGAATGGACGTCAGTCCTGCAACCGCCCAATGTCAGGTAAGCTTGAAATTGTGTTTGTTTACATTTTGATTTTATTTGGTTACAGAAAATTTTCATACAAATATTTCTTTCGAAAGTACTGTATATGTATATCTGTTCAATCTACAAAACTAATTTCCATATAAACTTCTGTATTTGTAATATATTTGTTCAATCTACAAAACTAATTTCCTTATAAACTTCTCTATTTGGTTAGAGAAACTTCTCTAGTATTTCAAACAAATATTTCTTTCACAAGTGTAATATAGTTGTTCAATCTACAAAACTAGTTTCCTTGTAAACTTACTGTAAACTCCGGGGAAGAAGACGGCGAAGCTACCCAGCAGAAGGAGAAGTTTGTTGGCGTGATCTGCAGTATCATATTCTCTGTGATGCTCGCTGTGAATTTTGGCGTGATCTGCACTATAAATTTTGCGGTGACAATTTCCACGATTTGGGCGACGTGGCCAATCACATTGCTCGATGTGGTGTTGGTAGAGGGTTATATAATGTTTGGGATGACAATTTGGGCCCTGGTGTTGGCTATCACATTGCTAATCTCTGATCCGCCGCCCAACTCCAAGTCCAACTCCAACACCAACACCAACAACCGTTCGGTCGAAGGCATGTTCATTTATCTGAACATGCCCGTTAGAAACGCCAATATGTCTCAATCATCTCCTGCGATGGGCCTCACTTCTGCAGCGGTAAACTTGAAATTATGTTTTTATATAAAATTCTCAGACAAATGTTTATTTCGCAATCTACAAACATAAACATTTTCATTTTCATTGTATGTAGGAAAGAGAAGGCGAAGCTACCCAGTAGAAGGAAAACAATGAGCAAAGCAAATGGCTGCCCGCTAAAAATGCCAATGTGGTTCACTCTCCGCGGATGGGCCTTGCTACGGTAAGTAAGCTTTAAATCTATGAAATCTAACATTTTCCTTTTAGTAGTTCAGATTTCCTCCGCAAGTGTATTTATGCAGAAATCTATAAACATATCTATATAATCGTTCGCTTTCTTTATAAGTTGACATTTAAGAATTTGAAACCCATCAATGATTTTAAAATTTACTGCCGAAACTTACCGAAACCCAAGTCTTAGGGCAGAGTGAACCCATTTTTAACCCAGAGCTGAATCCACAGCACCCATAGGTTTTTTGGCAGCGTGGGATTAAGGTCTGAAACGTGCTAATTTTAAGATAGATAAGAAAATCGGTTGCACTGAGAATTGAACACGGTGAACTTCCACTAAATTTCTTGTAAACTAAATCTCAATATGTTTAACAACTTATATCAATCCTGTCAAATTTAGCGCTGCTTTCAAGGTATACAAAGACAACGAGCTGATGCCCATACTCTCATGGCAAGCACATCATTCAAGTTAGAGTCACACTGGAGGAGTCTGAGGAGTCTAACAGCATGAAGCACTTAGTCTGTAGAATTCTTACCATTCAAGCTCCTAGAAACTTGTGACCACATAGTGAATTTGCTTTGAGAAGTCTCGTTGATGGTGTGGAAACATGCCTCAAGAGAGTTCATGTGTTCTCAAGATAGTTGAGAGGGCGAGAAATTGCATATTTATAGGATTGTCTACACAAAAGAAGCTCCATAGAGAATCAACAGAATTTGGCTGAGTAAAACCTGGACGATAGTTGAGATATTTCAGTGGTCTGGCCCAAGAGAATCACTACAACTCTGAATAGCACAATCCAAGAGCGGTGTAGATAGACACGAAACATATCATATTGTCTAGCTCCAAAAGCTTGACCGCACGGAACAAGATACAAGATACCAACCTCTACATCACAATAAAGTTTTGTAGAGCTAGGGTTTAGATCAGCCAAGTTTTGTAGAGCTAGGGTTTAGATCAGCCCAGGTCGGTTCAATCTAGAAGATGTTCTTAATGCTAAATTAAATGATTTATAGAACTTATTATATGTTCACTTAGAAGTCAATTTTAGTTGTTATTTGAATTATCACTTAAGAAATTTAGTTGTTATTTGAATTATCACTTTATTGAATGTCAATTCATGGCCACTCCCATTCCACCTATATATTAAAAAAACAACTACCACTGTAATAAAAGTCTGCTCACCTTATTTTTGTCCACAAAGGGTAGGATATCTGGCACAAAATGATCATTTTATGCTTAGGCAAGCTAGCCCGCGAGTCTTGGAGCACAAAGTCCCAAGCCTACGTCACCTATATAAACCAATAGAAAGCAAGATAACTCAAAATTTAAATAATTCCCAATAACTCAAAATTTAAATAATTCCCAAAAAAAAAAGATACAAACTATAGCAAAAATTATATGTTTTTGTTAAAGTTACTACAAATTAGCCCAAATAATTTCATATATTTTTTTCAGATCGAAAGATCCACGGGAAACCCAACAATACTTCCCCACATTAGTGGATGGTTGAGGTGGTAAAGGGTCGGCCATCCTCGCAGAAGAAGGCCTAACCCCAAAAGACTCAAGGCTTGAACCCGAGACCTCTCCGCAGACATCTTACCAATTGAGTTAACCCTTGGAACTATCAGCTATTCATATATATCCCCTTATTGGGAACATAATAACCAAATCTTTGTTCCATAAACAATATGGATTCTTAATATAACTTATGTCCTCCAAAGTGCCAATATAGTGTAACACTTGCGAATATAACAACCGATTAATAATTATTTCCTATGTAATTATCCAAAACATCTGGCTTTATATCACCGTGATGCACAGTAAACTATCATATCTGAAGAGAGAAGTCAGAAAAACATTTTGTGGGAGTAGAAGATACTGCCCAGTTGTTTGAAGATATAAAGATATACGGTCCAAACTACTTATAGCCGAAGGTTAGGATTCTGTGTAAGGGTTTTATGGTACTTTCTATAAGTGGTATATATTCGCAGGATTAAAAAGTTGTATTAACTATTACGATTATAGCTTACTTTATAAGTGGTATATATTCGCAGGATTAAAAAGTTGTATTAACTATTACGATTATAGCTTACTTTATAAGCTCATGCCAGGGAACAAAATATGATGAGTGCTTTGTTTTCGTGGGACCCCAAATGTGATGAGATGAATCTTAACTGCCTTCGGAAAACATCTTTAAAAAATATGATTGCGCCTTTAATAAATCCAATATTTAAGATGCTCGATGTTGACGATGAACATAATGGTTAGAACACGACATGTGGAGGGAATAGATTCGCAATAAAAGAGATTCGTAAATTAAAATTAATTTAATATGGATGTTAACAAGTGCCCTGTTTTAATTTGATATATTAGTTTTTCGACTTGACCAAAATAGAAGAAACTGACCGAGGCTTTATGGATTTTAGCGGGATGTCTTAAGATTGGATATAACACTTTAATTAGTCTTAGGAGAACATGACATCATGGTATTATGTTGGAAAAATGAGTAGCATCTATGATGATGTGAAAATTTTGGTAAATGACAAGGCATTATTAATCCTAGTGTATCTGATTTTAAATGAGATTTATTTATTTTAAAAAATTCAATAATGGATAAAGCGATCTATTCATCATCTAAAGAAAAGGTTGATTTTGTAAATTTAGATGATATGCAAAGTACTATAAAATCAATATTTATAAGCGGGTAAATTCAGTTAAACATTAAAAAAAATGTTAATAGGCATTAAAAAATATTGAATAATAATTATTTAATTTAAAGTTTGAATTTAGTTAAACCTATTTTTATATATAGTTTAAAGAAGAAAATCCATATTATTAAAATAGAAATATTTTTTTATGATTTGAAGAGTGAAACATCACAATTCTTAAAATGTTATGGGATGAAATAATTTGTTATCTTTGTGATACCACTAGAGTTGAAGATGAAAATCACTTTCTCATAAAATACCATGTATAGCCAAATCACATCCAAATCTTGCACTTGATGCTCTGGTTGAGCCGTGTGAGAAGGTTGATAGAAGGTTTCCAAGCACCTTCTCCCACATCTTCAAAGAACAGAATACACAGGCAGACGTTCTTTCGAAGTTGGCTTTGTTTGTTGAAGCTGATTTCATTTTCTCCGAAAGGTGGTCGTCGGATGGTTTGTTGGTTGATCAAGTTCATATTCCGGGCTTTGCCTGAAGGTGGTCTTGACTGTTCAGGCCGCATTTGGGGTGACTGCAGGGTTTCCCATTTTGTCTCTTACTGCTGGCTATGTGGCCTATTTACTAGATCTTGTATGTTCTGCGTCCAGCCATGATATTTTTTGGACTAAATTGTTTCTATGTTTTGTTGACCATGTTGTGAACCATCTCTTACGGATATTTTATAATAGAATATTGTCTTTTTTGTGTATATATATATAAGCCCACATTAGGGCACAGTTTCAAAATATTTGTTATAATAGTCGCATTCCTAACCTTTTAACTCATCACAACTATGGTGATTTATGAATGCTTCTCTTAAATCTTTTTTCAAAACTGAAAAATATTGTACTTTAGTTAAAAAAATATATGTCAATATGGACATAGCATAATTACATCATCAATCCAAATAGTCCGATAAAAACCATTACAGACACATACAAAAACTAAAATATAGACCATAAAGTGTCAATATTATGATAGACCGATCCTGAAACATCATGTGTAGTCCAAAAATAATCTACTGCATAAATGGAAAGAAAATGCATACTAAAGAAACTGTCATATAAAAGTTGGTTATGGTCCAATGTCAAGTAAAAACATAAAGATTCAACCAAGATATTAAATTTTCCACCTGTGTGAAAAAACCATCATAGGAAACCTGTAAAAAGTCCCATCAAAGAACATGCGTATGAGCTTTGCATATATGTGCTCATGTATGAAAAAATATATGCAAAAACCATATCCAATGACCAAGAACAAAATATTGTCTCTGATAGTACGCAATGACTATTTACCGCAACATAAGTAGTGACCATCTGTAAGAGATAGAGAACTGAAATTAACATGCCTTCGAAAACTACAAAAATCACCTTCCATTGATTTCTAATAAATTTGGATCCATCCCTGATCAACCATAACATTATCCTGTAGAAATTGAAAACCAATTTAACCTTCATGTTCCTTAAAATCTTCCTTTGACATATAGTCCGCTTGTTGTTTGAATTCTCTCTATATGTGATCAAACCTGATCACTGCAAAGGTTTGAATAAGGTCCTTGACCCCACTCATCCATGTTCTAAGCTACAAAGCATGTAGGTCATTCTTCTCATCGACCCAGTCTATGATGACTTTTGAATCTCCTACCACCCTCAAGGTAGTAATGCCTCTGGATTTTGCAAAAAACAATAACATCTAGAGGGCTAGAAGTTTCAATATGGTATTGGTTCCTTCCTCACAATTCATCAATAATTTGAAACAACACTGGGCATCAACCCAAATAATCACACCAATCCCCTGCATGTGGATTCCAATTGCGAGGCCCCATAAAAAAACTCCTCATGTCTTTCCACAATTCTCTTAAAGCTATTTGAGCACAAAAATCAAATTCTAAAGAAAACCTCGTAACTCCTTACCATTTTAAGGTCTAATAGACCAAAGTTGGAATAGATTTGATGAACATGTTTCATTATGCAGAATAGGTGGGAGGGTTTTTGGTTTTAACAAAAAAAACTTAATTTTTTTTTTGAAAAGCTAATATTTTCTCACTACATTAATATGATTTAACTGTGTACCCCTCATATAAATAATATATTTTTCATTTTACTATGAATAGAAAGTACACTTAAAAAAAAAAATTCCTATAAAAAACATATAACATATATACAGAGAGAAAAATAATAATTAACTCTTTTTTTTATACTTTTTATATTCACATAACGTCTTTACAAACAAAAATGTACAATATAAAAGGATATAGAGAATGTTTAGCATAACCTCTTCCTCAAGCTAACTAAAGTAGAATATTTAAAGTCAAAGTATATATGAGGTGATTGATTTCTAGCACCTTTGATCAACAAGAAGGCTCCCTTAACCAAAAGTTGGTGATGTACCTCATGTTTTTACAAAGCGACAAAGGAAGACATAGTATTTATCTCTTGGTTAAAGATACACATAGTCTAAAAGTTTGACGATTTCGCCCGGAGATGACATATTTTTTCGTCACAAGTTCGATGGAATTTGGGAATAATTTTTTAAAATCCCAAATAACAATGTCAAACTAGCATAATTTGGGTGCCCCTTGAGGTTTTTGAGGGTGTTGAATCTATCTATGCATTCATAAAAACTGATTTGGACAACACATATTTCATATATATTGGAAAAAATCACTGCATTCCAACCAAAAAAATCCCATACGGGCAAAATTGTTGAACATTTAGGCTTCTTCTCAAATATATACTTCAACCTTAGTTAACTCCCTTTTCTATGTTTTATAACTAAAATTCATAATTTTATCAAATAATGCTTTTGTTTAGTGGATTTATTGTCATTTTATCTAGTACAAGCCACGTCCTGGTTTCACCTCTTTACAAAATTAGAACAAAAACCTCTTAATTCTAAATGAAGATCATAGTCCCTCTTTGCTTTGTTTTTTTTCCTTTCCATTTATTTTCTTATGTTTTGTTCAACTAATGACACGATTAAGTATAGGGATTCAATCACCATCGATTAAATTACCTTGTCATATTATGGTGTAGGAATTGGGTATCTTTCTTAATTTAAATAGTGAGATTCATGCATCTTTTTCCCTTTCCAAAGGAGTTATTTTTCCCTTTCTAAAGGAGTTCTCTTGCATTGACACTAATGGTAGGTGAGTTGCAAGTTGAGTCATGATTATATAAGATTTTTTGTCATACTCCTATGAAGATGCAACAAAAGCATACATAGGAGGTACAATATTAGGATTTTACAAGGGCATGGATGGCTCCAACCAATGGTTAGCCTTCATCAAGTCTTTCCAATGCAAGGGATTTCTATTCTTCCCTTTAGGCATTTAAAAAATTAGAGCCTTGGGACATGGGCTTACCACATGTCTATGATCAAGACAAAAACCACAACAAAAAACAATGTTTTCACAATCCAAAAGTTATGTCTAACTTCAATCCCTTATTTTAACAATTTTTTGTGTTTGAAGACCTTTGCTAGATACATATGAGTGAAGGAATTGGAAACATTATTAGAAGTTTTTGGAGCAAGAGTAATATACATACCCAATATATCACCAATACTGTTTAGATCATGTAGCCCTAATTTTCCAATAAAAGACTAAACATTATTAGAATTTTTTGGAGCAAGAGTTTAAATATACATACCCAATATATCACCAATACTATTTAGATCATGTAGCCCTAATGTTCCAATAAAAGACTAAGCATTCTTACCTAGTTTAGGATCTTTGGCATATAGTATGTTTGTGGGTTAAAATTGGGGTGCCATGGATTTATAAAAAGACTTGTGCACTCCCATGCACTAAGACCCTCTATTTATAACATGTGCTTAGATATTGATGTAGAAGATGAACTCTAGAATGAAGAAACCTTTTGTAGTTGGATGGATTACCAATATATCCTTCGAGAAGGGTCCTCAAGAAGTCTCAATCCAAGTCTAGAGTTGCTTTGGTTAGATCAAATGCCATTGAATTTGCAAATCATGTCACATAGTGAGTAATACTCCTCCTCATTATTGACCCAACTTGGTGCCAACTTCAAGGTTAACGGTATGTTTACTTTTTCCACGTAAAGCAAAGCAATAAAAACCTTCTGAGAAGGGGAGCATTAAAAGTTTTTATGTTGGTTTAAAACCTTTACCCATTTGATTTAGCGATTCAAAGGCTCTACCCATTTGTACACCTTTTACATGATTTACTGGAATCTATATAAACATATGCTTTGTTTGATTTTTACCTTTGATGAGTGGGGAGATGTATCACCTTCAACTTGATCTTATGAAATCCTAAACCATATGATCTATTTGTTTTTTGCCTTAGGATTGAGGAGAGGTTAACTTCAAGTTATATAGTATTTTTATACTATTTTCAAAATTTAATTAATTTAAATTTCATAAATAAAAATGGTGTTTTTTATTATAATACTATTTTTGATGAGATTTATTCTTGAAAAAACTAAACATTAATAATTTTGAATTTTTATGATATATTATCATCAAAATTAGGTTATACAATCTTTACCTAACATTACAATTTTGGATTGATAAAATCTTATGTTTAATGCATAAATAAATTCAACAAGTTGAACTAACCTTATTATGCATTGTTAACATTATAATATACAATTTTATTACTCCAAAATAATTATTACAAAATTTCAAATCAAAATAATTATTATACACTTTTAAATTAAAATAATCTGTATTCCTTTATTTTAAATAGCTTAAAAACCAAATTCAAATCCTCTTTTCAAAAAAGAAATTAAAAAACAATATCCCATGCCTAAAATCACCTATCCCACTACTTAGATTATACTAACCATTACCACAACGAGGAAAAAACTTAAAAATAAATATTTAAATATATAATACAAAATATATTTATTTAACAACAAAAATTAATTACTAATATTAGAAACTAAACTTTAGAAATTGTCTCATATTAAAATATCGTAAGTGTAAAATATTATACAATATTAAAGTAAGTCAAAACTTGGTTCTAATACTATTCAAGTTTTGAAAAAGAGATTTGAAGACCTCGCGGATAACTACAGCTTCCAAATATTAGGAATTTAATTGACATATTTGAATATGTGAAGAATTTGGCAGGCGGGTGACACGTCTCCCCATTGATTATACACGAATCATAGAAAATGGTTTGAAAAACATTGTACATCTATATATCTGGCCCTTTAAAATCATATTAATCATAAAAAAAATGGTTCTAAAAAAATTAGAAATAATAAACGGCAAGGACCCAATTACCGTGAAGATTTTTTTCTTCTCTCTCGACAATTCCTGCATGAAACGATTGGATAACGAAATCCTTTCGAAATACGAAGACCACCGAGAACCGAGATCCCGTAGTTTGAAGGCATTCTGGATGGACGATTGACCAACAGTTTGAGCATATTTTGTTATCATTATGGTTCAAACATTCCCGTAGTAAACAGTGAAGTAATTGACGCTGATTGCAACAGAGAAATTTAGCCTAACTCCTCTGCGACACCCAAGTTCCAACTAAAGATGGCAAACTATTTTGCAACTTGGTAAAAGTTTGGTACCTGTACTTTAACCAGAGGACCTGTGCGGTCAACTTCTGTCTTTTGTCTTTTTGTCCTTTTACGCTATATAGTAATGAAAGTTATTTGGCAGTCAAATGTACTTACATATTCAATTTTAACTCTTACGGTAAAGAAGGTTACCTGCGAATGTGCGTGGGCGGTGCACAGCACAGGGGCGACGGAGATCCGGTTTGCCTGCTGAAAAGGCGACAAATAAAGAGGCGACCAACGGCGGAGCGCTCTTAAAAGCACAACAAGAAAACCGGCCAAGCCGGTAGGATTTAATCTTAGGTAGGTGCGTAAATTAAATGCCAAGATTCAACGGTGATGTCATGTCGCAGAAAACCTCCAGATACTTACATTCTCTCTGCTTCAGCTTCAGTAGGATTTAATCTTAGGTAGGTGCGTAAATTAAATGCCAAGATTCAACGGTGATGTCATGTCGCAGAAAACCTCCAGATACTTACATTCTCTCTGCTTCAGCTTCAGTGAGAATGAATTTGACTTCCAGTTAAAATACGGTATTCCTGTGCATTGCCAAGCATTAAGGTCTTGGAGATTCGAACACGCGACCTTTATAGCCAGAGGAGATTATTATTATTATTACTAAGAGTAAAATAATATTATTATTTTTAAGAATAAAATACTATTATCTTTAAGGCAAGACATTAATTATGCTAAAAATTTAGAGAAGACGGATTCCGTTCAGGTGCATCTTTCGCGGAATCGAAATTAAGACCTTTGGTTGCGACCCGCCCGACCGAAAGATTTTCTGTCGAATTTGTTTCAGGTACCACCGGCTACCAGAATGTTGTAGTTTTACAAAGCTCGGCCCAAATTTTAGTGGACTGTAGCTGTTGAGGATTATTTAAGAGGCCATTCTCATTATTAAAGATCACGTGAATTGGCAGAATACGGCAAAGGTGATTCAGCTGTATATGTTTCGGACATTTGGAACATATTTTGTTTTGTTTGAGGTTTTGCAAGTGAATCTTCAAGCCTGAGGTTAAGTATTATTGTATATGTGACTATGTCCAAAACGTTTCGGTTCCATATAGAAGGCAGGAGGTATTTATTATTTTCATTTTTCTGTTTGCGCAGGGTATTTAGACTCTGAATATTTAAGAACTACACTAAGATTAATGAATGAGCTGAAAGAATCTTCATTAGAACACTCGTGCTTAAAGATCATGACAATTGGCAGCATGTGACAACGGTGAATCGGCTACGGTATGTCTGAAACAAATTTTGTTATGTTCTGGTCTGTTTGAGATTTTGTTACCAAATATTTAAAGGTCGACGTTAAATGTTATCGATTAGGTTAATAACGTTCGCATTATATTAAGCTCAGGGGGTGAAATTGTTAATAAACTGTATGCAAGTTTTCTTTTTTCCTTTTATTTTTGCAGGTTATTTGAACCCTGAAACTTTAATAACTGCATAAATATTTCATGAACGAGCTGAAAGAATCATCTCTAGGGTGGCAGCTTCGTTTAGGACTGTTCTTAAATACTAAAATCTGAAGGATATTCTCAGAAACAGTGCCAGATGATGAAATTTAAGTAAAATTTCACCTACACCCTATACACTAGTACTGATATTCAAGCTAAGAGTCTATGTGGTGAATTTTATTTTAACCTGAAGCAAAATTTATACAGAAATTCATGTAAGAGGGTCTAACTTGGCACAGTGCTTGTGATGTTTCTGCTCTGGTGTGTTTCTAATGAAGTATACCTTAACCCGATGTCTCTAACAGGGCCTAATTTGACATATTCCAACTGAAATCCACCGTTCAACTTTCTTGAAACTGAAATTTCTCAAGCAGATATCTACAAGTCCTACTTTGAGAGCTAAATCTAGATAAAGAAATCACACGTGTGTGTTATGGTTGACTGTTTAAAGCATATATTGGTAATATGCTTTGAAATAGGACTCACAAGGTAGCTCTAGAGGTCCTTTAAGAACATGCAAAATGCGATCAAATTTGCTGACATTATCCTTAAATAAAGCTTATCAGTCTGCAGCGGAAATCCCTTTCAGTGCTCATCTTAATGATTTTCCCTGTTGATAGCTGAAATGATCAGGTAGTTCAACAACCCAACATATTCTTCTACATATGTTGCAAATGTCTATAACATGAGTAAAGGAATAGTCTGCATAAAGTAATGATCTGATTGCTGTGCTTATCACCGTACAATTGAGCAGTTGAGGGTGAGCAATAAGCACATGGCTGTAGAGCCTTAAATGCTCTGTATTCTGGGGTCTGCACCATTGTATCTAAAATTACTTTAGATCCAATGGTACACATGCCAACATACAGAGCATTAAATGTTCTGTAGCCGGGTGCTTATTGCTTGCCACAGCTGAGTGCCTTGAGGATAGACAAATGTCGAGGGGAGAGAATTACAGAAATCATGGTTCAAACCATCTGGGCCTTCTAATCCCATGCATGGGAGAGACATTCTCATAAATAATAATAACAAGGCATAGTTGATTGAATCACCAATTGATGCCATCAACAAAACTAAAGGAAACAAATACAAAATAGTAAAATACTTTAAAAGATATGGTAATCGATGATCCAAACACCAATGATAGACGAGAACAATTGAAGAGAGACCATTCAAACCTCTAATTAATACATTCCAATAAAACGAACAGAAATGCATCATGGTCACTGAGCCAGGCAGGTAGATTAATCAGACATGAGTAAATAGCGATGCACAGATTTTATTAATGTCATCATCACAGACTGATATTAGAGATAAACTGGAAAAAGGCCTAACCAAATCTTCCCCTTCCCTGTCTTCTTGATTTTTGACTCGAACTTCATAAAGAATTACAATGGTTGGGAAAGCACTCGATTTCTCAGTCGATTTACAAATATAATAGATTATTAATTTAACAACAAACATTAAGACATTTGTTTTAGTTTTGTAGCTGTTTTAACTTTTACATATCAATATGGACATATGGGGAAAAAATCCCATGTGGCCTAGAATCTTTGGCTTTGAATGGGAGCCTGATGAAGAATTTGAAGAATGTGAAGACACGGGCTTCAAAATGTGATCTTTCAGAGATGTTTGGAAGCTACCTCTATGTTCTTGAGATGCTTCACGAGCTCCTGTTTACCACCAAAGATTCCAAAATTATAAAATCTCACTTGGTGGATTTTTCCTCATGTTACACTTCATATTATATATGAGGTTTCACATTGGGTTTTGTAGCTGGTACCTTGGAGCAACTTGATGGACTTGGGGAATCTACATCTTCATGCAGTTTTATCTTTTCTTCAAGAAGGATATTTGATGAAGATCTTTGGCAGAGGACATTCACTTTTCTTGGTTGATGTTCCTTCTATGATGAGATGCTTTTTCATGCAGTTGCTTCATTCTCTTGACATATGGATGCTTCCTAGTGACTAGATGTCATGATGTTGTATTATTGGTGTCACTAGGAGGGGCTGTTCTACATGGCCTCTTTTGTTGAATGTGGTGGGGACATACTTGATGCTAGATGGAGTTAAACATTTTTCTCATGTCACCTTTGCTTTGGTGTTGATGTGTTGTGGTAGTGCACTTTGCCTTGATGGGATTTTTGTAGGTGATATGACTTGATGTTGCAACATTTGCTAGAAGACATGTAGTGGATAATGTTAGTACCCTTGTAATGTGATGTTTCTTAAGTTTGAGTTATAAAAGGGGGGTACTGCTCATATTCTTGATGATCAAGTATTTTCCTAAGTTTTGATGTGATATTAATCGTGTTATAGCCCTTTCGTGATGTGCCTTAGGTTCAAGCATAGGTAGAGATTCTAAGTTTTCATTATGTTGTTATTGTTGTCACATATATAGTAGCTGGGCTACCTTTGTTCCTGAGCAGTACTGAGTAGTTCTTTGAGCCAACCCTTTACTATGAGATCAACATACGATGAGCCAGAGTTGATGATCTCCCACTTTCAGCAGATCTAGAGTATCCATATTGACTAGTTCTATGCCATGATTGAGCCTCATGACCCCAGATTTGATGAACGAGTTAGCCATTTTCCTTTTAGGACCCAGAGTAGAGATTGTTATAGTGCCCATGATATGTAGCAGCAACAGTTGTTTCAGTGATCTTCAGATTGGTTTTAGATTCAGTGCAGGTATATGACCCAGGTGATATTATGGTTTGAACATGTGGATTTTGATGTTGCTTTGTTACCTATTTTGGTAGTGAGACTTGGTTGCTATTGATTATATGTTGGCAGTACTTTATCATGGTTTAATTGGAATCTAAGTATAAATGATCTAGTGTTTTTGACCGGGAAATTCTCTTGTATACTCATTGGCCTCGCCCTACTCCTAGTATGGATTTAGTCTTTTCCCTTCAGGGACATAGCTTGCTAGTCTTGGCATCATTTCCACTGGCTCCATTCATTCGTTGCTTTCCCATTTTCATTGACTATCCTCGACTTGTAACTTGACTAGTGACATCTAGGATTTCCCCCACCTTCACCTCTATGTTGGGATAGGTCTCCATGTATGAAACTGTGTCTCGGTGTTGGTTTATGTGATATTTATCACAGGGAATGTCTACCTCTAGGTCTTGAGCACAAGTAGTTTACCAAAGAAAGTGTCTTTAGACACTAAGGCATCGGAGCTTAAAGTTATTCTAAATGGCTGCCTTGCCAGCAAAATAAAAGTGTCTTGAGACACTATTGGAAATAAAAATAAAACTAGCCAGTGGCCAAGAGATGAGCACTCATCCATTGTATGGTGTAAGGCTCATGTATCCCCACAAGGTATCAGGGAGGCAAGCCCTAAAAGGCTGAGCCTTAGTCATTTTGTGGAAGCTTAGAAGGCTTTTTAGGGCACCTACTCTTGAAGGCTGGTGAGTTATGAATGAAAAATAAAGTTGATGGCTAGAGGATGGGCACTCATTCTTTGTATAATGTACGGCTCATCTGCCCCCACAGGGCAGCAGGGAGAGACTGGCCCAAGAAGGTCATGTCTTTGTCATTATCTGGAATCCCAGAAGGCTTACCATGGCACCTGCCTTTAGAGGTCAACTAGTGAAATAAATGCTGAGCAAATAAAGTATTAAAAAGTTTGCTTGTCTAGAGTCTAGTGGAGCCTTCTCATCATTCCACCCATCTGTCAGATACCGCCATGCCTTATTGTTCACGTTGTCCAACTTATGTGATGTGTAGATCCCCTTATCCTTTAGCCCAGGTGCTTACAATGTTAATCTATCAAGTCATCCCTTGGCCTCACCTATTGTTTATAAACCCTTCACCCTTGACTAGCAAAATGATTAAATCTATAAATGAGTATACACTGGAGGTTCTTGTTTTGAAGCAACTAATGATTTTGATTTGGATTATTATATATGCATTGTGCTTATACTTGCCAACAAAATCTAAATTGTACTAGAGTGTCACTGCTAACATAGATAATTGAGCATGCATGTCCACTTGTGCTTTGCAGCATCAGAGTTTAGCACTTGGGTCATCATTTGATTAGTCTTGACTTGGTCAACCTAGTTTTGACCAGGCCATGAGTAGGATTCAGGATGAGTTATAGACATATGTTCATGGATGATGATTATTTATGGTCTACAGGTGTCCATTAGGCATATTCATACTTCAAATGGTGATTTGTTATGATGGCTTGTATTATTTCCATGATTATCAACACATATAGGCTTTATTATTATTATTATTATTATTGTTCTGATATTGATGGGGCCTTTGATCTATCTTTGTGATGGACATATGGTGTATGAGTACTCATTCCTAGTTGATTTTGGACATTATGAGCGCATTGGTACAACTGGTTTTCAGTTTCAAGCAGTGATAAGACAGATATGGGTCTCTTGGCCTTTTGCAGCAGTTTTGCTTGGGAAAAATGAAAATAAAACACGATCAGAAACAAATTAAGTTCTCCTAGGGAGTTAAAGGGATTCTTGGGGTGCAACCAGTCGTTTGTACCATACTATCATGGTCCCAGATCCATTCGTGCAGTCTGTTATCCACTAATTTTGCACTTGGTGGATTTTCGGTGAGCCTTCAGAGTATCGAACAAGTACACTTGTTCATGATTAGAGTTCAGAAGTCCGCCAACCTTTTTCTGGGAGTCTGTTTGAAATTTTTTGTAAATACATGTTCATACCCCCTTGGGGAAATTGTAAAAAATGTCCTAGCATTTAATTTTTTATAAAAGGCTCGGCTTCCCGGACTTAAGCATTAAGCTGACTAGCCCAGAGTGTTTTTTCCCTTGGTTATTATTGGTTGTTGAACAAATGACTAATAATTTCTGAGTTTTTCACTCACACCTCCAAAGTTGGGGTAGTTTCTAGGTGTTTCGGCCTTAGGAGGTTATTAGAGCCTTCGTGTCAGTGGTTTTCAACATGCTAGGCATTTCGATTGAGTCGTATGAACAAGTACTAGGTGCCCCTAGAGTTTCGTTTGATTCCGAGAAAAAATAATTTTTTTTATTTTACCCATTTTTAAAGCCGTTTTTTAATGGTTTAAATGGAAAAATTCAAAATGTGAAAAAAGTGTGATTCAGAGTCCGTTTTTGGCATCATTGGGCTCATTTTCAAGCCAAATGATGCCTTCTTCCTCGTTCTGGACGGGAGGAAGGAACCTCTGCTCTTGTATTATTATATTGTTGCTTATGAATAAAATTTGAAAGGCTTTGGAGGTTCATGATCTGTGGCAAGTTGTGCATGTGGTGATATCTTTGTGAGGTAATATTGTTCAATTGTTTTGCTTTGCATATCTAATAGTCTGGCTTAGAAGGCTCTCTGGAGCACGTAGGGTGAGCATTTGCAGCTGTCAATTTGCTTACTTATTCTCTTGCTATTAGTGATCTAAGAGTTCATGCTTTAGTTGGTTATAATTCATGATCTTTTGGTTTTCCAACCGTGGGTTGTACTGGATCTAACTTGTTGTGTGCAAGCTTGATAAGTGTGTAGATTGCTATCCCAAGTGAAAGGTTGAGCTCGGTTGCATCTCCTTTGCTTTGGATTACAAGCTGAAACCAACACATAAGTATTCCTTGCCTACATCAAGGATCCTTCCAATCTTGCAAAAACAGATTCAAGACTTCAGCAGTTTTTCTTCTCCTAAAAACTACAATCTTTTTCTTTCCGGTTACTTTCATTAAACAAATAAATCGTATGCTAAAGTTCATTATTTTATTTACTTGTTTAAATTAGATCTAAGAAGCGCTTTATTTCATGATTAGAAGCTTAGATCTAGTTTCCCTTTCCTAGTACTTAAAGTGATAAAATATTTCTATTTTTCGGCAAGTACTATGGTGTATTTTTTTTATGTATATTTTTAAGCATTAACCCACTGATTTTGCAATGTTAGCTTGCTGTTTTTTAGCAGGTCTACGAAAAAAGAGAAGGATATGCTGCTGAAATTTAGAGTTTTAGGCTTGCTGGAGCATCCAGACTTAATTCTGCCATCCCCCTTCTTCATTCCCTTGCTTTCCCAAGTATTTTTGGACCTTTTGACCCCTTTTTCAAGGATAAAAAAACCCTTTCTTTTTAAAAACATTGTAAAAAGTTAATAAAGAGCAAGTGGGATAAAGACTCCCACACCCCACTTCCCCCATTTGGGGGAAGCCTATATCGCCCCTTGTTTTCCGATTTCTTTGTTTTTTGCATGCATAATAATTCTTTAGAGTAGATTAGTCTTTTTTTCTTTCATAAAAAGATAAAACTTTGATTAGTGTAGTTTTATTTCAGTCTTGCTGCTTTTATTTAATTGCTAAAATAAAAAGAAGGAACCCAAAATCTCTTGAATCTCACCGAAAGGTGGATCAAGAGTGCTCTTTGTTGGAGAGTTTACTGTTAGTTTTATCTTTTCTGATTGATTTGTTGATTTAATCAATCCGACCGTTGCTTTCCCGAGGACCCGAAAGGTGAAAAAGACTCTTCGATTGTCATCTAAACAACTCATTGTTACATCTCTAATAAAATAAAACAAGACTCCTTCCCCGTATAATCTACATCGCTGCAGCTTGTCTGATCAGTTGGCTGTATCAGAAAGGGATACGAGCTACTAGATTTAATAGGAAAATCCACACAAGTCATTTTCTCGAGAACTCGGGAGGTTTTGCAAAGGGTAAGCACTACAGAGTCAGGGGGCTACTCCAAGCAGGTTCATCCTCGCCCTGTTGGACACTTGGTATTACTGCTTTAGCACTCAGTTCGAAGGGATTTGACTTGTTGGGCCAAACCCACAATTAACCCACGCCCTTAATCATTCATTTAATAATCTAAAATTTACCAACCGAGACACTACAATACTTTCATTGAGACTACACTAGCAACCCACATTTGCAAGCACTCTTTTTATTTTGGCACTGGTCTATTTTGTTCTTTTTGCAGAAGTGAATCACGCAATGTGTCATTGAATATTGTGTATCTAATTTGAGTTAAAGTGTTGCTAAGGTTAAATCTTGTTTGTAGTAATTGGTAATCTTTAATTTCATCCATTTCATATTAACTCCTAGATTTAGTCTTTTCTTTCATAGACTAAAAACCATAGCTTTTCTTCTAATAGGGACCACTCCCCTTGGCTTCGTTAGGATTAGCCTAAACGGAGGAGCTGGGATCAGGTGACAACACCTGGCTCTTTGCTTGCCCCCAAGGCCACACCTTTCCCACTTGGGAAACAACAGTTCAAAAGATTTCTGCTGACGGTGTGCATTCCATGGACAACACAATCATTTGATGTTAGTTTTTGGTCTCGGTGAGATATGGGCTGTTTTATGTTCCCAAGGAAGCATTTTAATAATAAAAAATGGTAAATGAGGAAATCGATTTGGGCAATTGAGGCAAAGGATTGGCATGGAATTGGTTCGAGGCGCAGTGTTTGGGTCACCTTCATCATCTGACATCAACTCCATTTCATTCGGTATGAAAAGAAATCTTGTTTCCATCTCAGTCTTAGAAGACAAAGGATATAAAGTAGCATTTTCAGATGGAAAAGTACTTGCTTGTCAGGAGAACTCAAGCATGGATACAACCAAAGTAATTGGTATGAGAGAGGAGAGCTTGTATAGACTGAACACTCTACCAGTCCAAGCCCTAGTCCATGACTCTACAAGTATGGGTGAGCTATGGCACAGAAGACTAGCTCATCTAAATTACAGAGCTCTCCCAGCAGTGAAGAACACAGTTATAGGTATACCAGTGCTACAAGTAGACCATGATTGAACATGTAGAGGATGTGCACTTGGCAAGAATGCCAAGAAATCCTTCCCTGATAGTGAGAGCAGATCCAAAGAAATCTTGGATCTAGTGCATTCCGACTTGTGTTTCCCAATGGCAGTTGCATCATTGGGAGGATATTGTTACTATGTGACCTTCATTGATGACTACTCACAGAAGACTTGGATCTACTTTCTTAAGATCAAGGAATCCGAGGAAGTACTTAGTAAATTCAAGGAGTTCAAGGCACAAGTCGAGAATTTGTCAAGGAAGAGGATCAAGATCCTAAGATCAGATAATGGTGGAGAATATACCTCTACAGAATTCAATGATTTCTACAGAGAAGCAGAAATTAAGAGGGAGCTTACAGTTCCCTAGAATTCCCAGCAAAACGGGGTTGCTGAAAAAAAGAATAGAACAATTGTGGAGGCAGCCAAAGCCATGATTCATGACCAGAGTCTACCCATGTTCTTATGGGAAGAAGCATCTAGAACAACTGTATATGTACAGAACATATGCCAACATAAGATAGTGAAGAACATGATTCCTGAAGAAGCCTTTACAGGAGTAAAACTAGAAGAGGGTCACCTCCGAATGTTTGGCTGTCCAGTCTACATACATGTTCCCAAGGAGAAAAGGACGAAGTTATAACCTTCAGGCAAGAAGGAAACTTTCGTGGGATACAATGAATCTTCAAAGGCCTACATAATCTATATCCCAGGATCCAGACAGATCGAAGTTAGCAGGGATGTGACCTTTGAAGAAGAAATGGCTGTCAAGAAAGGCAGAGGATTAGACATGGAGATCGATGATGAGGAGTTGGAGATGAGATCATCTCCCTCTCCAGTTCAAAACGAGCTAGTAGGAAAAGATGAACCCATCGATCCAGTTGCGACAATTAATATTCCCGAAGATATGACAGTAAGTCGAAAAAGTCCTAGATGGGCACAACAGACCTTACAGGATGCAAAGGGGCATGAAGCTCCACATGGCACTTTTCGAGAAAGAAAAAGACCTCAGAGGTTCTCCAGTTATGTTGCATTGATGAGTCATATCATTGACTTAGAACCCACCACTTATGAAAATGCATCCATACACCAAGTTTGGAAGGATGCCATGGTGGAAGAATATCAATCCATCATGAAGAATGATGTGTGGGAGATTGTACCGAGACCTGAGGGGAAGTCAGTTGTAACTTCCAGATGTCTATACAAAATCAAACATGGCGCAGATGGGAGTATTGAAAAATACAAGGCCAGATTTGTTGCCAGAGGGTTCTCTCAGAAAGACGGAGTTGATTATGATGAGACATTTTCTCCTGTGGCTCGATACACTTCCATCAGATCGATTATTGCTATTGCTTTAGCTATGGGATGGAAGTTGCATAAGATGGATGTCACGACTGCCTTTATCAATGGTATTATTGCGGAAGAAGTATATATTGAAGAACCAGAAGCGTTTGTTGTCCATGGAAAGGAGTCTCACGTATGCAAGTTGAAAAATGCGTTATATGGACTCAAGCAAGCACCTCGTCCTTGGTATGGACGAATAGACGGAATCCTGATGAGTCTGGGATTCACCAAGAGTGATGCAGACCCCAACCTTTACTACAAGGTTGTGAATAATGAGCCATTGATTTTGGTACTATATGTTGATGACTTGTTTCTTACCGAAAATGAGAAACTTATCTTATGGTGTAAGAAGAAACTCGCCTCTGAGTTCGAAATGAAGGATCTTGGACTGATGCACTACTTCTTGGGATTAGAAGTATGGCAAAGGCAGAAAGAAATTCTCTTCGGACAAGGAAAATACACCATAGATATACTGAAGAGGTTCGGAATGTTGGACTGCAAGTCCATAGCTACTCTGATGGATGCAAACTTGAAGAAGCTGAGGGATTTTGCTTCAGATTCAAATTTGATTGATCCCATCATGTATTGCCAGTTGATTGGGTCCTTGATGTATCTAACGAACACCAGACCAGATATTTGTTTTGTTGTGAATGCTCTTAGTCAGTTCATGTGCGAACCAAGGCAGATTCATTGGATTGCTGCAAAACATGTGCTCAGATACTTACGTGGCAATGTGGGATATGGTCTACGATATGATTCACAATTGCAAGGGTTTACAGACTAAGTCACCGTGTTCGGCGATTTTTCGACTTGAAGTTCGAAAATCGTCGTTTTTTTTTCCCAAGTCGATTTTAATCGGGCAAGTTCACCGATTTGAAACGCGATTTCGTTTTTTTTGGTGCGTCGATTTCAAATACGATTAAATTCGCCAGATATTCGGCGAATTTAATTAAAAACGTGTAGGTTTGTTTGGTGTTCGCTCGCCCTAATAAATCCGAACCTAACCTCCTAACCTCCGCCACATTACTCGCCGAGTCGCCCCCATGCCTCCGCGCGTGAAGTTGAATCCATCTTCGGCGCACGAAGTCGAATTCCTCATCCGAGCAGGGTGAAGTGCGAACTGTGCCTGCTACTGTGAACCAACATGATGTGTAATCCGACGAACTGTGAACTGTGCGTGCTATAGTCTACTGCGTGTGAAGTTGAACTCCTCCTCCAATGGGTCACAACAACTTGTAAGGTCGCAAGCTCCATCTCCATCCTCATCCGGTGCGTGAACACTGAAGTGTAATCCATCCTCATCGCACGCGTGAAGTGTAATCCATCTGGATCTTCGGTGCATGAAGTGTGAAGTTGTGAACTCCATCTCGATCTCGATCGCAGCCTCACGGCCATAACTCCCAGTCCATTGTCATAGTTCACTCTATGAGTCTGTCCCGACCGATACTGCATAGTGCACATTCAGGCTTCAGCATCCGACCGACGACCTCTTGGCTCCAGCATCCGACTTCCAGGTTTTAATTTTTTTTACCAATCAATTATTTTTCAGACTATAATTTATAACCTGTAATTTTTACCCATTAATTTTTCAGACTGATTTTTTTTCAGACTATGTTTTTTTACCCATTATTTCTCAGACTGTGATTTTTTACCTATTATTTTTCAGATTGATATTTTTACCCATTAATTAGAATTTACAATAAGTTTGTAATTTGTCTTAGTAAGTTTGTAACCTGTTTAAATTTTAAACTTTATTGTTTGGTCATTTGTAGTTTGTGAGTGTAAGTTTGTAACCTGTAGGTTGTAATTTTTTAGGCTATTTTCTCACGGATGTCTGTAGATTGTAAATTAAATGATCCATTGAATACATATCTGGCCACTCGTTCTGCATAAACTTTCATCAAATGGCACCCCATAAATCTTCTGCAGAGGCATGGAAATATGTCAAGAAGGAAGGGTTATATGTTACTTGTATGCTATGTGGGCACAAGTTTTGTGGTTCTTTATCTCGGGTAGTGAACCACCTTCTTGTTGTTAGTAATGGCAGTGGAGGTGGTGTGGAAGCATGTAAAGGAATATCAGAAGAACAGAAAGTTGCAGTGCAACAAGATTATGACAAATCAAAAGCAGATAGAGGAAAAAATGAAGCAAAAAGGCAAAGAATTTAGAGGGAGATTGATGTGTCTTCTTCACTTGAAATTGCTTCTCACATCTCAAAATTTGGTGGCTCAAGTTCCACTCCAGCAACAAATACAATAGGTGGAAGTGGAACAACTACATTAAATACATTTTGGAAACCTGTAGACAAACAAAAAGTTGATGATTCTCTTGCTGAAATGTTTTATGCATGTTCCATTCCTTTTAATGTGGCAAGAAGTCCATATTTAAAAAATGCAATTAAAAAGGTTGCTGATTTTGGCAAGGGGTATGTTCCTCCTGGATCCGAAGCCTTAAGGACCACTCTCTTAAAAAAAACAAAGGAAAGAGTGTCAAACAGGTTGGCTGACATTAAAAAATCTTGGGAGCTTACAGGTTGCACGATTTTGAGTGATGGTTGGTCAGATTCATGCCATCGACCATTGATAAAAATTCTTGTTTTTTGCCCTCAAGGGGTATATTTTTTGAAGGCTGTTGATGCAATGAATGAGGTGAAAACATCAAAATACATTTTCAGCATTTTGGATGAAGCGATTCAAGAAGTTGGGGAGAAAAATGTGGTCCAAGTTGTCACCGACAATGCCTCAAATTGTGTTGGTGCAGGAAAGCTGATTATGGAGAAGTATAAAACTATTTATTGGACAACATGTGCAGCTCATTGCTTGGATTTATTGCTGCATGATTTAGCCAAATTTCCATGGGTAAATGAGACAATCCGAAGAGCAAAAACTACTGCAAACTTCATCATTAACCATCGTCTCACTTTGAGTTTGTACAGGAAAAATGCATCTAGAGAGTTATTGAGGCCTTGTGATACAAGGTTTGCCACTTTTTAGATCACTCTAAAAAGATTTTTTGAGGAAAAAACAAGCATAAGAAGTGTATTTTGCACTGCTAAGTTGGAGAGATCTCACCTTTCAAAAGAGTCGAAGGAAAAGCATGTTGAACAGGTATTGCTAAGCAACAATAACTTTTGGGAAAATGCTCAAAAAGTTCTAAAAATGTGTGATCCAATTGTTGAGGTGTTCCGCATGGTTGAAGGCGATAAGCCCTCTATGGGTTTTATTTATGAGGACATGGATCGTTGCAAGGAAAAGATTGCAAGTGCTTTTGATAATGTGGAAGCTGATTATAAAGAGATATGGGAGGTGGTTGATCAGAGATGGAAGATGATGCATAGCCCATTACATGTGACAACATGTTATTTGGACCCTACATTGTTTGGGATACAAAGACATCAAGATGAGGAGGTCATGAATGGACTTTATGAGGCTATTGACATGATGCATCGAGGTGAGTCTATTGTGACTTTGATTAGATCTCAGATTAGAGCATAAAGGTTACAGGAAGGCTTATTTGGAACCACAGCAGCAAAGAGAGATAAGGTTTTGGCAGCTCCAGCAGTGTGGTGGGAGTTTTATGCATCATGAGCCCCAGAATTGCAAAAGTTTGCAATTCGTATCTTGAGCCAGACATCAAGTGCATCAGCTTGTGAAAGGAATTGGAGTGCTTTTAGTCATATTCATTGCAAGAGAAGAAATAGGTTGTTATCGAGAAAATTAGGAGATCTTGTTTATGTTCGTAGTAACTTGCAATTGGCCTTAAGCAATGTGGCTAAAGATGAGACAAATTCTTCTACTCCATGGATGGAGACTGTTTCAAATGCACATCAAGATCAAGATGATTTCGACAATGAGAGTCATGAATCCAATGGTGATTGTGATTCTAGTGGTTTCACTCCCTCGAGTGCTCTTGATGATATAGAGCTTTTTGATGTAACAAGTAGGCCATGAGAACAACAAGAATACAACTTGTGTTCTTGGTCTAGTCTCTAGACTTCTAGTTTCTTTTTGGGATGCTATTTTACTAAATAGTTGCTAGGATAAATATTGATGACATTTTATATTATGTTTTATCACTTTATGAACATGTTTTTAAATTTCAATGAAGATGTTACCTTTAATGTTTTCAAAATATATGTTTAATCATTTCTGATGCCATATTTTTATTTATATGATTTAATGACTATCATGTTCAAGCTTCATACTTTATTCAATGTTGTCGTGCTCATTATTTCTATGATTCTATGACTATCATGTTCATTGTTGATGTGTTTAATGTTCATAGTTTAATGAGCATAATGAATTTTATTGAAAAGTTTCATATATTTTTTAATTTTCATATATTTTAGTCATTCGAACTTAATGCCGAATTTTATGTCGATTTTTATCGCCAAAATTTTAAGTGCCGATCTTTTGCCGAATTTCAAGGTTGCCGAATTCGAACACGAACTCGAACCAGGTGACTTAGTTTATAGACTCAGATTGGGCCGGATGCACTACTGATAGGAAGAGTACTTCAGGATGTTGTTTCAGTCTGGGTTCTGCAGTTATTCCCTGGTGCAGTAGGAAGCAGAACTCAGTAGCTCTCAGTACTGTAGAGGTCGAGTATATGGCTGCTAGTTTAGTAGCCCGAGAAGCACTTTGGCTTCGTAAACTTCTTGCAGGATTGTTTGGCCAGATTCCAGAGCCAGCTGTGATTCATTGTGATAACCAGAGTTGTGTGCAAATGTCAATGAATTTTGTATTTCATGACAAGTCAAAGCACATAGATATTCGGTATCACTTCATACGTGATATGGTGCAGAAAGGTGTGGTCGAGCTACAGTATATTCCGACAGATGACCAGACTGCAGATGTTTTCACCAAGCCTCTTCCTAGGGTGAAATTTGAATACTTTTGCGGAAGACTTGGAGTAGAAGAGAACTTATCCCTCCTTGAGAGGGAGAGATGACTGAGAGACACTCACTATACCCTTGCCTAGGTACCTCTGCTCGTCTAGGTTCTCAGCCAGGTATGGGAGAAATCCCATCGACAGATGAGATGGACAGGTAGAAGATGGTTAGGTTCACACAGGTGCCTCTGCTCATCCAGGTGCTCAGCCAGGTATGGGATAAATCCCATCGGCAGATGAGTCGGACAGGTAGTAGATGGTCGTGTGATTGCACAGGTACCTCTACTTGTTCAGGTTCTCAGCCTTTGGGAGCACCCCATTGGCAGATGAGACGAATAGGTAGTAGACGGTCATGCACGTGTGCTCATCCAGGATCTCTAGCCAGGCATGGAAGTATTCCATTGGCAGTAGAGACAGATAGGTAGCAGAAGATTCTCTCTCAGACATCCGGATAGAACAAATTCATAAAGACAACCTTCAGTATGTTTAGAGACGATGGAGACAATATAGATGTACAGATGAAACCCATATGATCATGATGTTGATGAAGACCGAAGAATACCTTCCTTGTTGAGAGAGAGTGTTGGAGTTTGTGCAACTTCGGAAGCTATTCTTATTGTCCTCCTTCGGGAGTTGAACTTGTTGTAATCATTCATACAAACCCTGGAAAGAACAATGTAAACCTTGGGGTGAAAATCCAGCAATAAAAGAAATAAAATAAAATTATATTGCTCCCCCAAGTGAAGTCGGCCCCAGTTAAATTTTTAGTGGGAAAACAATATAAATAGGAGGCGCCCCTCTTCATTTTGACACAGCAGCACAAGTGAAGTGCACAGTTTTCTGGGAGAGAGTGTAGCTACACACAAGCTGAGAGAAGTTCGCATACATTGCAGAAGAAGACTATTTTCAGGGTTTCAATCTTTGGAAAGCATTTCAATATTTTTCTTTTCTTTCTTCATTGTACTCTGATCTTAGAATTATTATCTCTAGAAGAAGGTTGTTGGGTTTTCTCCCATTTGGGTTTCCCAGGTGAAAAATACTTGTGTTATTGTTCTGTGCTTTGTCTATCTTCTAGTGTTCCTATTGATAAATGCAATTAAGATATACTGCTATAATCTTAAGAAAATCTAACAAGGCCTAGCCGCCAAGACGACCATTCCAGCTTTGGAGGAGCGGTGAAAAATTCGAAAATTATACATCGCTTATTCAGCATTGCATAATTGACAAGGGAAAAAAAACCTTGGAATGATTGGATTGATGTTTAAGTCTTAAGAAGCCAAGTCCTTTACAAAAAAAAGGCCGTGCAAGTATGTTTATTACAACTTCCCGAAGGGGTATTAACATGCGGTACAAAAAAATTAAAAGGGCCATGAAAGGCTGAATGGACTTCTGAACTCTGAATATGAACAAGTATCTTGTTCATCACTGGCGGCTCGCTTGAAAAATCCACCAAGTACAACTTAGGTGGTAACACTCACCATGACTAGACCACGGGTCTTGATCCCCACGAGACCAACACTTCTACATAAACAAGCCTCAAACTTGGCCTTTACAATGAAAAAAAAGACCCCTCCTCTTTGGTATAATTGGTGTGGCACATTGTAGAACATTTGGAGGGTAACACACACTCATGCATAATTCATGTGGAATTCATATGAATGGCTACTCACACGATTTTTCCAGATTCAGTCATTGATTGCAGACTGTATGATGTGTATGGTTATATAGATGGCTGTGATGGTATATGGTACAACCACAAGTTGTATGGATGGCACGTGTTGTATGGATGACTGCTGATAGATGGCTCTGATACAACTGAAGCACTGATGCTCAGGGAAAAGAAAACCCAATGGGATAGGTACCCTGAAAAATATAAATGTAAGATAATAATAAAGAAATGAATGACATCTTTACATTTGAATAGCCTCAATATAAATACATCTTGAAGAGGCCTTGTGTCTTTTCATTGAGGGGTTGTGTCTTTGTGCTTTTTATATCAATTATATTTTGTTATTTATTATTTATCTTTTTTGTTATAAGTTTATATCAGTGTGGAAGACATCGTGTCGGCGAAAATATCGCCGAGAGTTTAGAACACAACTTATCGGCAACATCGGGGAAAATATCGACACACTTCTAAAAAATACAAAAATATTCATTTTTTTCAAATTTTTAAACATTTGAAGCTGTTGAATACAATGGTCACACTGAGAGGGGGGGTGAATCAATGTGTGAGAAATTTAACCCTTTTTCAACTTTTATCAATCAATCAGAGTTTATCAAGGATTATATTACCAATCACATTATCATATTCATCAGTTAAATCATAAGCACCATAAACACATCATAACGAGATGCAAGAATATTTGTAAGGTAATCTTTATTTATTTGCAATGGAAGACTTCAATCTTCGCGATTACAATCAACACCAATTGATGAAAAGAGCACCAACTCTTATAACAGGACCCATCTTGGTTTTCTTAGCTCCAACTAAGAAAGGGTTGAGGTGTTCAATCCTGAAGTGCAAGACTCAGCTTGCAAGCTTGATGTCAATCTCTGATTGTCATCAATCTGCTGCACACACATGTACCTCTGCTCATCACTCTTTGCTTGTCAATTTGCTCATCAACATTGTTGGTCAATCTCTGCTCATCACTCTTTGCTTGTCATTCTGGTCATCAATACCACTGGTCAATCTTTGCTCATCACGCTTTGCTTGTCAATCTGCTCATCAACACTGCTGGTCAATCTCTGCTCATCACTCTTGGCTTGCTCATCAACACTGCTAGTTAATCTCAGCTATTCCCAGTCAAACATATCACTTGGTCATTTCTCATCATCTTGTTCACAGTCATGTCATTGTTTTGTCATGTCACTGTATGCTAATTGATTCAAGAATTGCCATCTTAGGGTGTCAACAAGTATCATCATCATTGTAGAGTATGCTTCATCATCATCATGTAGTATCAACAGGTATGCATCATCATAAAGTATGCATCACCATAGGGATTGCATCATCATAAAGTATGCATCACCATAGGGATTGCATCATCATTATATCAAGTATACATCATCATCATAGTTTGCATCATTATCAAAGCATCATCATAGTGTATACAGTGAATGGAGTATGCATCAACAGATCATCATCATCATGGAATATAAATCTTCACACATCACTGTACATATACCACTATATACATCACTGTACATATACCACTTGTATACATCATTGTACATACACTCATGTACGTTCATTACTGTTTACACATTTGACTGACACTGTACATTATCATGCCCGAGTATATACATACCTTAATCGGTGCATGTCAAAGCTTTGTGTATATTTGCTATAGAAGATGTCAAAACTTTATGCTGAGGAGGAGTCAATCTTTATCAACTTCGACACTTCTGTTGCTGCAAGAAATTGGTGGACTCACTGAGCTTGAACTTGAGCTTAGGATTGTTTTGATGGTAAGAAAGACCCAAAAGATAAGTCACAAAAAGATTTGGGACTGTGTCTAGTGTGAAAAGCCTCCAACAAAATTTGGGTGCTGGTAAAACCGCAGGACAAGTCCAAGACTGGACTGTCATAAACCAAAAACAAATTCGGGACTATTCCTCCCTTGATTGCTGCTATTTGAATTCCTCGGTCACTGAAATCACCTCAGTCCACTGCTGTTGCAAAAAATTTGGATTGTTTAACCCTTGACTGCTGCCTCGTTTCCGAATTTTAGAGCTACAAAAAACATCCAAAAAACTTTCCAAGACACTGCTGCTGCTGGTCACCACCGAATTTCCTCAGTCAAATTGTCTTAGTCCAAAACAATTCAAGCGAGCTCACTACATCATCTTCATTGGATATCTTTTGAGTATGGGAGTGCTTGTTTATATATACATTTGATGTTGACCTTTTGCTTGATTTAGGGCCGACTTGTAGGGTTGGGTTTGTTACCTTTTTTTATTTTATTTTGTTTTGTCACACATCCTTACCATTTACAAGTCATCTTAAATGCTCATCATAAAATAAGGGTATGCTCCACGTGTGTCCACAAATAACTTAAGTCACCATAAAATAAACAACATTAGGGTTTTGTTGACCACACTCTATCAAGTTCACCACAAGCCTCAAGGGCTTCATCAAGGACCAAGGACCCTTAGTCAAGGGTATGCACTTGACCTCAAGACCAAGGCATGTGTGCCATAGGGCATCATCATGACCATATCAACCCTTAACATGCAAGCAAGTGTCCAAGTGCCATCACACCACCATATAAGTGGGTGCCAAGTCTTTCTCATGCTCTAGGACCATCTCCAAGGGTTATAAGACCCCATCAACCTACAAGTGACCAATATTATCTTCACCATTCCTTCAAGGGTGCAAGGACCATCAAACCACCAAGTGTGGGTCCAAGGACTTCTACAAAAGGCTTCTTCACCATGACAACCACACAAGAAGACCTTCAAGGTCCATTATGCCATCACGAGTGTCCAAAAGTTCTTGCATATGTGTGGGTTCAAGACCCACTTGTGGGTCCAAGCACTTCTTCAAGGGCTTCTTCATCAAGCAGGAGACTTCATGGACTTCTTCAACCACCTAAACCATACAAGAAGACCTCCAAGGGTCAAGATTCATCATGCTACCTTCTGTGGGGTTGCCAAGCCTTCGCCTAGGATACCATGACCCTATCAAAGCATGAATGTCCACAGAATGGGTCATTAGTGCTTCTTTAACCCATCGAGGGCTTCAGCACAATCTCCAGGGTCTTCAACATCATCAACAAGGTCTTTAGCATTGTCAACAAGGTGGTGGCTCCAAGATCCAACCTTGTGGGTACAAGGACTTTGTCAGTCTCTACAAGGTGCTTCAAAGCACAAACCATCTTTGTAGGGGCTCCAAAGCATTGGATATAAGAATACTCAGATCATCCATACCTATGCATTGCAAGAGGGACTAAGTGGCATCACCTGTGGAGCCACTGCAAGTCCCATGTTGGCATCAATGACAATTCAATCAACAAAAGCAACAACAACATCAAATAAACACATTGCCACATAAATATGAAAAGAAAATAGATATATATGAATGCATAAGATGTCTAATGATATATCATTAGAAAATACATTGCCACATAAATATGAAAAGAAAATACTGAATAGATATATATGAATGTATAAGATGTCTAATGATATATCATTAGAAAACACATTGCCACATAAATATGAAAAGAAAACACATATATATGATGTATAAGATGTCTAATGATATATCATGCATCAATACTAAATCATGTCTTGAGTCTTGACTCTTGAGTAGTAATGAGTGTACCAACTCTAGAGCCTCAAAATATCATAAAAAAATATAATAAATGTATCTCATCAACATGAGTCAACTAAGATCTACATAGTACATAGTACAATGAAATCAAATAAAATAAACTAGCGATTCCCTCTGCCCCTTTTACAGGCAAAGGTGATGGCTCTGGTAATGGCTCTTCCTCTAGCTGAAACAGGTGGCAACAGACTATGATGTGCTCTAACAAAAGGAGAAACACAATGAATCTACTCCTTGGCTCCAAGAAAAATGATAGCAAGCTCCTTTGCTCTCCAAAACCCTCAACTAGCAAGCAAAATGACAAAAAAAAAAGTAAAAAAATGGGTTATATGGCAGACTGTCTACGACCTCGACGATATTTTCCATCGACTTCCGGTTTTTTTGCAAAAAATTGGCAAAAATCGCGATATGTGAAGAAATCTGATAAACAATCACAAAAAACTTCTTATTGGACTTTTATCAAACACTTTGACTGCAAACCTGATTTATTACTTTTTTGAACTAATAATTCATAAAATGAATTTTTTTGATAGTTTAAGCATAAACACCAATGCATTCAATTTCAATCTGAAGATAAGTGTGACAACACAGAAATTTAGGGCCAAGCCCAGGGAAAACCCTCACCAGAGGAAAACCTAGAGAAAGAATTTTATTTATGATAGAAATCAGAAATTCAACAACTCAAAATTTCTCCTACAACATCAAAACAATTTCAGAAACCCTCATCTGTAAATCTGCATTGAAAAATGTGCCAAATGTACTCGGTCAACCCACATGTGCGAACTGTACACAACAATTTTCTCGAGATCTGTGGCAAGTACGGACTGTACAGATTTTTCCCAACATTAAATGCATAAAATTTTGTCTTGAAATTTGTGCCTACAATTTGCCTCGATTTTTGTGCTTGTACGGTTTGCAATAATGACTGTACGGTCCAATGAATGCTACATATTTCTTGGGAATCGTGCCTTCAATTTGTTCGATGACCGGTCTCTCAAAAATCAGAAATTTCCTCCAAGAAAATTATTTCTCTCTCTCTTTTGTCTTCTTTTTCTTCTGATGTCTCTCTCTTTTCCCTAAACTGTCTTTTATACTTATCTCACCCAAACTAACCCTAACTAACTCAACCAACTTAATCAAAGGATGAGATTAGCTTTATTTGAGGGATGTCATTTAATGCACATATTCACTTTAATATATTAAATACATTAAATGCACTTCTTTTGGGTCCCACAACTTAAAATCACTTTAAGTTTATAAAGTACAAAAGTCACTTTAATAATATAAAACACTTTACATTAAAAAGTTTCCTAGGAAAAATACAACTTATGCCCCCCCCATGTGACATCAAAATCATGTGAAAGGACCCACTGAGTTATAAAAAATAACACTCCTTCTTAACGAGGGAGGTCCTTTCGACAATGCCTGTATCTCCACCACCTGCGTCTCTGTCCTCTGAAGAAACTCCCTCTTGCTCTGGAATGTGACATGGAGATCCATGTCGAAAAGCAACTCTAAGATAAGAATTGTGAGGGGAATCCTCTCTAAACCCCTACATCTACTCACAAGCTTCATATTGGCTGAGTCTCCTACCAGTATAGCTCTCCTCATTTGAAGGTATCATCTGTGCACCTGCCTCATCTTCAGATTCAGTCTCAGATAACATTACTTCTCCTTGTAGAAAATAAAGTCTGTCTCTTCTATTCCCAAGTAAAAATTGTGGTACCAACTGGGTTCTCTGTCTGATAAGGAAACATTTGTCCTGTCTTGACAAAGAATCCATACCCATCATCCTTTAGTGATGACATAGAAAGTCTGCTAACTTTCATGCTTGGAACAAACAGTACCCTGTTTACTTCAAGAATTTCTCCCAGATCTAGTTGGAATTTCATAGTTCCAACTCCTCTTATCTCTCCCCGAGGATTTCCAATATCTGTTTCAACAAAGTGTCCTGGAGCAATTTCTTCTATCCTCTGAAAAATTCCATACTTTTCGGTCATATGGCTAGTTGACCCGCTGTCAACTATCCATGTGTCATGGTAATTTAGTGAACTACCTACACTAGTCTCAACTGATGCCAAAGAAAATTCCTTTTCAAATTGGGCAGCGTATTCTTGTACTTTTGCTGATGCTGCTCCCTCTTTGTCTTCATCATTCTTCTTAGGACATTGACTAGCATAGTGGCCTTGCAGTTATAACACCGAACCTTACTAAGGTCTTTCTCCCTTTTCTTCCCCCCTTTACCTTTTCCTTTGTTAGAAGGGCTACATTTTCTTCACTGCTCTGAGTGCTATTCTGGAATGCCCCCTCTTGGGACTCTGCTTGAACAAAGTCATCCCATAACCTTGTCAAATCTGGAAGTTTCTCTCTAGCAACTACTCCTTGCACAAATGTGTGCCATTTTACAGTGAACCCATTAAGAGCATATCTAACAAGCTCTTCATCCTCCACTTTCTCACCACCAACACCCAGTTCGTCTCTAACTTGAGAAATTTTTGTGAGATAAGTGGTTACTGTATTAACATCAGTTATCTTGGTGTTCCTCAGTTTTTCTCTGAGAACCATCTTTCTATTCTGATTCTTACTTTGATAAAGAGTACATAAAGCTTTCCAAATTTCAAAAGCATGTGACTTACTTGTGATGTGAGGTATCACATGATCTTTTATAGAGTCCGAAAAGATTCTTTGTGCCTTGATATCTTTCTTGTCAAAGGCAGTCTTCAAAGCAACATCTGTGGGAACTGTGATGGTGTCAGAAGCACCAACAATATCCCATAGCTCCAGCTGTTTGAACAATATAGTTATGCGCTCTTTCCAAGGGTTGAAATTATCAGACCCATCTAGCCTGTCTTCAACTCGCAATCCTGCTGAGGTCATGACTTCAGCTGACCTTGACTTGTATCTCTTCTATTATGTATCACACAACTTAAGACACCTTCTTCAACAATCACGCTCTGATACCACGAAGAAATTTGATAAACAATCACAAAAATATTCTTATTGGACTTTTATCAAACATTTCGACTGGAAACCTGATTTATTACTTCATAGAACTAATAATTCATAAAATGCATTTGTCTGATAGTTTAAGCATAAACACCAATGCATTCAATTTCAAATTGAAGATGAGTGTAACACACAGAAATTTAGGGCCAAGCCCAGGGCAAACCCAGAGAAATAATTTGATTTATGAGAGAAATCATAAATTCAACAACTCAGAATTTCTCCTACAACATCAAAACAATTTCATAAACCCTCATTTGTAATTCTGCATTGAAAAATGTGCCAAATATACTCAGTCAACCCACACGTGCGAACTGTACACAACAGTTTTCTCGAGATTTGTGCCAAGTACAGATTCTGCCTAGCATTAGATGCAGAAAATTCTGTCTTGAAATTCGTGCCTTAAATCTCCCTCTTTTCCTGTGCTTGTATGTTCTGGCTGTACGGTCCAATGAATGGTACAGATTTCTTGGGAATCGTGCCTTCAATTTGTTTGATGATCAGTCTCTCACAAATCAGAAATTTCTTCCAAGAAATTTATTTATCTCTCTCTCTCTCTCTTGTCTTCTTCTTCTTCTGATGTCTCTCTCTTTTCCCTAAACTCTCTTTTATACTTTATCTTACCCAAACTAACCCTAACTAACTCAACCAACTTAATCAAAGGATGAGATTAGCTTTATCTGAGGGCTATATTAAATAAATTAAATGCACTTCTTTTGGGTCCCACAACTTAAAATCACTTTAAGTTTATAAAGTGCAAAAGTCACTTTAATAATATAAAACACTTTACATTAAAAAGTTCCCTACGAAAAATACAACTTATGTCCCCCTCACGTAACATCAAAATCATGTGGAAGGACCAACTGAGTTATAAAAATTAACAATATGTTGTAAACAACGCGATTTTTTGTTGACGATATATCGTTTTGGCTTGAACATCGCGATATATCAGCGATGTCTTCCACAGTGCTTTATATTACGGTTTGTTACTTATTTACCCTTATCTTTGTTTATGTATATAACATTTTAGTAGTAGATGGCATGATTTATGCTCACATGTTGATAAATACTTGTTATTTTTAACTATGCTTTGTTTTTGTTCCTTTATATGGTTTCTCCTCCTTATTTTAAAGCTCAGCAGTAGTAATTCCTAAGGATCAATTGCGTGGCTTGCCATGCTTTGATATTTCTAACAATTAAGAAGTTCTCTGGAATGTCTAAGAGAAATTTATGATGATACATACATAATGTTTAATATGAAATGTGAAACACAAAAGTTCTTCTAGCTTATTAGCTTTATCAAAATTTGTTGCTCTTTTATTTATTTGGCATATTAAACAGAAAAAAGGCCATCCTGCAGTTAGCATGGTTACCTGTTTGAGTCTGCATTATCTATCCATGATACATTATGCAAGAACGTCCAGCAAAGTACCTGGGATTTTCTTAACTGTAGGCTGCTATGACTGAAATTTCAATATTAACTTTTCAACTTCTATTGGCATCTTGTTATTATGAAAAATTTGTTTCTGATTTATCATGTTAGTTGGTATTTGATATATGATTTGTTTTCTGAAATATGCAGGTAAATTATGCTTGTTTACAGGTAGTCTTGTTAAACCTCTTATATATCATGTTTCAAAGTAAGAAGTTTTCAACATCTGGCCTTGTTCCTCAAAGATTCCATGGATCTGAGCAACGGGGTGCAGGCCCACTAGGGGTTACTTCTAGTTCATCTGGTAGTCCAGTTACATCTGGAGGCAGTGGATCAGCAAAACAACGGCTGCGTTGGACACCTGACTTGCATGACCGGTTTGTGGAGGCAATCACTCAGCTTGGTGGTGCAGATAGTAAGTTGCTTAATCCCATTTGTGTAGTTGTACGGATACACTCTTGAAATAGACCACATATATGCATGAGAATTAACTTGGCATGAAAATAAAGATTTTTTATTTTGAAAGTGACACAAAGGTTGAGTGGTACAATGCACCTGTGCGGGAGTATTTCATGCACTTGTTTCATTTCTTTTACTATCACTATTTTTTATCAACTGCAAAGATCAGCAGTCTTCATGCTAACCATTTCCTCAAGGTATTTATAGTGTAATCACAGGAAAGTGGTAGTCAAGAAAGGTGAAGTTTATTAAAGAAAGGACAGTAACTGAGAAACAACTTGCCTTCTGAAGGAAAGCTGTTTTGTGTGTTAAGTTTAGTCAAGACAAAAACATTTCACAGACTTTTCATATACTCTTTGGATAATTATCTGTGAAGTGATGTTGCCCAGAAAAGTAGCACAGACACTTATTAATTTTGTTCCCAATTTTCCAGTCCCTTTATACTCTGAGTAGGAACCCCACTGGGGTCAGGACCTCCCTTGTTGAAAAATTGAATGTCTACGGTTGTGTAATAGAAATGTAATATCTGTCTATTGAGAATTAAGGTGGAATCATTAAGTGCATCCCTTAGCTAACATCACATACACTATTAAAGTCATATGTGTTGTACTGTATGGTAAGTGGTAACCAATTTCATAGGTTGTCACTCTATTGTAACTAATTCAAGAGGGTGTATATTGTATAATCTTTAGCTGGGTGAAGAATGGACATCAAACCAGCTCTAAATTGCTTGTCTCATAAAATTTCCCTCAACTGGCTTTCATTTGTGGTATTGGTACCTGTTACAACTTGAATTGGCATGTATAGTTAATTCCCCAAAGAGAAAGGCTAGCCTAACTATAACCTAGAGGTGTTACCCACTGTCACCTCGATAACCACCTCTCTGCACTTCCGGTTGGCTCTTCTCCACCTCCTAGGGGGCTTCCCTAGAATAGGATTGCTAGGCTATGGCAACGAGGGGACAAGGTGATTTTGAAGAGTTAGCCTTAGAAAAATTGAGGTATCCTTTGTAGTATAGGTGTTGGAAGCGTTATGAAGACTAGTGCCAATCCCCAGGGCATATGGAGTCTTGAGATAATTCCTCCTTGTGCCTTGTTTGAAAGTGTTTGACCAGAACCTTTGCAAAGCAAGACAAATTCCTACCCCAAAACTCTTGAAGCTTCATACAAAATTACCAAGGAAAGGTGGCCTTAACACACACCTTCAATCTGTAACCCTAGCCTATACCCTAGCTTATGCAAGCTTGATTTGTAACCCCTCTAAAGATAACCAAATCACAAGACAAGCTAGAAGTCTAAAATACAAAATAAACAAGGAAATGATTCCCTATTTAATCCACCTTGTTACCACCTGAGTTGCACTCAGTCAGACTTTAAAGTGAGACGACAAAGATGAACAAAGTACTTGTTCAAACTCAGAGCTCAAAAGTCCATCAGGCCTTCTTGGCCCTTTTTTTTTTGTATCACATGTTCATGCCCCCTTGGGGAAATTATAATAATTGTGCTAACATGAGAGTTGTATGTAAAAGACTCGACTTCCTAGACTTAGACATCAATCCGAGTAGCACAGATTGTTTTTTCCCTTGATAATTATTGGTTGTTGAACAAACGACTAACAATATTTGAGTTTTCACTCATACCTCCAAAGTTGGGATAGTTGTCTTGGTGGTTAGGCCTTAGGAGGTTATTAGAGTCTAAGTGTCAATGTATATGAGCATGCTAGGCATCAATATTGGGTCATATGGACATGTGCTAGGTCCCCATAGGTTTTTGTTCAATTTCGAGAAAAAAAACTTTCCTGCTTTTTAGGCCATTTTTTAATGGTTTAATTAAAAAAATTGTAAATGGCATAAAAATTTGATCTGGAGGCGGAATTTGGTGTGGGGATATTCGTTTTAATACTTAGAGTATACTCTTTACCCAGGGACTCACTTTTCATATGCTTCGGGTGATTAAAAAGTCACTTAAGGCCATTTCTTGCTAATAGAGCATTAAAATGTGACATTTTAATGCTAATAATGCGACAAATTGGCTTAAAGACAAAATTGAAAAAGTCAATTAAACATGTCAAAGCAAGTTGGGGTGACATGGCAAATTTGTCCCCATGATGAGGCACCTCATCCAAACTTAAAGGCTTCATTTTAAATTATGTTTTGGAGTGTAGCGAGTCATACCTTTTAGTGAGATGTGTCAACCTCAAGGCTTGGCAACTTGGTTAATGGATTGTCAACTTGGAGGTAGGTCGCCTACCTCATGAGAGGTGGTGCCTACTCCATAGCGATCACTCAAGTGAACTCCAATGCACCCCTTAATCAACTCATGCAACGCCCACTCCATCTCTAGTCATGGAAGTGACCCCCTGGGTTGGATTGGTCTATAAAATGAAGGCATTTTGCCATTGTAAAGATGAGAAGGTGGAACCTCTTCTTGTGCTCTTATGTAATATTCTTTTTGTAATAATAAAAGGAAAGGCTTTGGAGGCTTATGTTGTTGTGATTATTGGATGTTTGGTTGTTGTTTTATTCATAACTCAGTGAGGTAACTTGTATGTTTTGCATGCTTGTTTGTAGTTTGGAATGGTACTAGTCTTTGAAGCTAATTTTTGTTCTAGTAGAATAAGAAGTAATATTTAAGTGATGTGCTTCTTATTGTTAGTCTTACAAGGGATCCATGAAATGTTATCAATCTGTGTTGCATGGGTACGCGTACCGAGGGGTCGGGTACACGTACCAGTACCGGGTACACATACCGGGTACTTGGGTACGGAAATGGTACATACCCTCACGTACCCGAACGTACCATGAACAGTGTTGCCGTATCGGGTAGGCGATAAAAAAAATTGTGGTACGTTTTCCAAAAATGGTACGGCGTACCTCGATTTTGGGTACGGCTGTGGTACGCCTGTGATAAAAATTAAAATGAAAATCCTGTTTAATTAATCGTGGCCCCCTAAAATCCTCGCGGCATTGGTAAAAACCCCCAAACCGTCCCCCAAACCGTAACTTATTCATTGTGCACAGCGTATTAGGCATCGACGGATAGTGGGATATCGGCGGACAGTCCAAACTCCATCTTCATTGTTCAGCAGTGGACAGTAGCACCCTTCAGCAGTGGAAACTGAGAACTCGTTCTTCTCCACGCGGGGACATCGTAGGCGACTGGCAGTTTTTGAAGAAGGTATTTATTAAATTACTTTTGAATTTAATTAAGAATCATATCCATGTGTAAGGGGTTTCGAGTTCTCAATGTACAATGGCGAAGCTGCTTGAATGGCAATGCCATAAGCTTATATAGCCTATCGGCAACCAGTTTGTATATACAGTCAAATTGGCACACAGCTTGTTAGAATTGTAGCTGTTGTGGCCAAATTAACTTCCACATTGAGACAGGAACACTCTGGGACCTTGAAATCCTGTCTGAAAAATGATAGACGGGTTATTTTAGGGGCAATTGATTTGTTCTTACCAGATCAGAAACAATATATCTCTTTCAAAATTCCTGTTTAAGAATGTTTAGTTCCAGCAGCTTCTTGATCTATCCATTTGCTCTGGCAAGCTGGCCCGTTTACTTGTGTTTATAACTTTATAAGTTTATTGCTTTCCACCTTGGGCACTCCGAACTGTTATGACTCTTTATTTTTGATAACTTATAGCAATTTTTGATAGGATATGCTTTTAACTTGTTTATATTGGGCCTTGGCATGAGCTCAAACTAGATGCCATCTTTACTCTTAGATAAATATTTTTCGATTGAAGAAGATGAGCATAATAAACAATAACTATTCAGTTTCAAACTTTCACATAACCTTCATTGCAAACAACGTAATAGATTAAACAAATAACCCCATGGGTCCTGGGATAAAAGGATATACAAGATATGCAATCGAGATATCAAGATATCAGTGAAGGTGGAGGGCATACACTCTTGCAATGTTAGGCTTACTACAATTTAATCTTCTTGTTCAAGATAGTTGGCAACAAAAATGCCCTTTGCAATTGTTGTGAAAATGAAACTTATAATAGAGGTCCTGGATCATAGAGCAACATTTTATGAACATTGAAAATATGATGTACCAGATTCTGGACAAGCCAAATTGGACTAGATGGATGATAAAGAAAATAAAAAATAAAATAAACTTCTGCAAAACTAATCATAGCGACTCCTGATATGAACAAATTTATGATGTATAATCATAGTTTGACAATGTTGAATGGACTCAAGGAGTCATGGACATACATTTGTCATTAATATATTATAATTTATAACTTATTTTAATTGATGTTTGAAGTTTGAAGTTTGAATGTTTCAAATTTTCAATGTGAATTGTGAATTTTTCAATTTTCATTGTTCAATGAATCAATGACGAAATCTGAAAGTGAATATGCAATGTGCATGTATGGATCATTGGATCATGATGTATCATGTGAGTCATGTGACTGTGACATGTTTCAGTTTTATTTTTAATATATATTATATATTATATATATATTATTAATTATTATATATATATAGTACCCCCGACGTACCGAAGTACCCTGTTTCAAAAAGTGCCGTACCCGTACCCGTACCCACGTTTCCTGGCAACATAGTTATAAATTCTTGCTTGAATGTATGCATTTTTAAATCTCTTTTCTGGTTAACACTGGTGTGTTTAATTCCCTCTTGCAAGTGTTTGTGAAGTGTTTCAGGTGACCAAGTCAAGAGGATCTTTATGAGCTTGTTTTCTCTGGCCTTCCTCATGCATTGTTGAAAAGGAACTTCATCCCTCTGGTTTCTCCAAGAGGACGACTCCATTTTCCTTGTCTTTTCTCGCTAACCATTGGTTTTATTGCTTCTAGATCCCAAAGAAGTTTTTTCATGTGTCACGGTTTCTTTCCTTTAAATCTATCATTCAAGTAAAAATCATAAGTAGATCTAAATGTCTAGATCTAGTTGTTTTTTCAAAGTTTATCTAAAAGTTTAGATCTAGCTGTCATATCTTTCTTTCTGCAAAAGCTTAGGTTTTAAAAATTTTAAAGTGTTCAAAGAAGGATTTGTGCTTTCATTTTCGTTATCTAGCATTTGGTGCTTTCCAACTTACTTTCCATCTCTTAAAGAGGCAAGCAAATATCCTAAGAAGGCAAGCTTCTTAGCTTGCATTACTTAGTTAAATTTCGTATTTTTGTTTGACCTTTTAACTTAGAATTTTTTTGCTAAGTTTTGTAGTTTTTCCCAAACACTCTTAAAGTGTTTGGGACCATCTACTCACATTTGTTGTTGGTTGTTTTTTGGCAGTTGATGCATAGCTAGCGAGAAGACTCCCTACCTACCCCATTCTTCATCCCCTTTCTCTCCCTCCACTTTTCTAAAAGAAACTTGTAAATCCGTTGATATGAACTATAAAGATCATGGGTGTCCCCCCCAAAAAGGAGTTTTTTCCTTTAAAGCAATTGTAAGAACTGTAATAAAAGAGATTGGGAAGGCTGTGTTAAGCCTTTCAGTGATCCCCATCCGGGGATTGGTCTGGTGTTGTTGATTAGTTTAGTTATTTTTTCCTTTTTATGTTTTAGTTTGCTTTTCATTTCAAAAGTAAAGGAATCATTTTAGTTTTAGTTTTTAGGTTTTGGCCATAGTTTTCAGGTTCAGTGATTATTATCACTTTATTATTGATCTGGTCACATTTTTTATGATAAGACACTTCAAAGTGTGGTGCTCCCTAGGCGCTACAATGCTCCAATGGATATGAGTAGTCACCAATACCATTATACCATGTCTTCGGATTTATCTATGTAGACAACTTTTCCCAGTTTTCTACTGAAAGAGAGTTATGAGGATTTTTATTATTTCCGGAGGTTGTTTCAACATAAAATGGACTATGGAATTGCTTTAGGAAATCAATTTGGCTAGGATGGTCAAGGAAATGGCTTGGGAATTATTTTTGATGATTTATCATGGCTCTTCAGATCATGTTGTACCGGTTTCACTTAGTATCAGGATCCATATTATTTTATTGGCTCTCCTAGGGAGGACATCCCCCATGGGGTGCCCCTCACCTTGATCATTGATGTATTACATTGTTATATCTTATGTTATGATGTTATGAGGGTCCTAGGGGATTTATGCCCCTGAAGAGCCCCCTTTATTATGTACCACATTGATATATCTTAGCACTTGATGTATGTTTCCTTACTAAGCCATCTTTTGGTAAAACTGCGCCCCACTTGACTTAGTCATGTTGATCCATGTGTGTACAACAATATTAAAATATATCCACCATTGATGATGTTTTAATCTCAACTGTTAGATGGATATTAGTTAAAATGTGGACACACTCTCGATTTATTTAAGAGTAGTGCTCCTCCCATTGTAAAGCATGATTTCTGGAATTGAAACTTTTGAATAAAGAGATTTTTCTGGGATCAAATACTTGTGTCTTTGTGGATGAATGAATGAGATGATGATTAAAACTGCTTTTCTCATTAGAGGAAATTTCAACTCAAAATGGGCCTCCTAAGGAAAATTAATAAAATAATAAAATAATATTTATTAATTTTGGAGGAAGAAAAGAAAAAACTACTTTTTTGTTCGTATTTTCGACATATCTCCCTGTGTTTTTACTCAAATTTCGATCAGGAGATCTCGTTGGATGTGGAATTAAATTTCGCATCCAACGAGATCTCTCGATCGAAATTAAAATTCCACATCCAACGAGATCTCCCGATCGAAATTTGAGTAAAAACACAGGGAGATATGTCGAAAATACGAACAAAAAAAGTAGTTTTTTTATGATACCTATCCCTAAATTTATATGAAAAAATTGTTTAAGAGGTGCTCTCTTTTTGAATTTTAAAGCATTTCGATTGGCTAATACATGATGACATGGAATTTGTATTATTTTTGGAAGGCCCATTTTAAATTGAAATTTCCTCTAATGCTTGCATTGGGATATCTTGGATTAGTTTTCTTGTATCTTTTGGATCCATTTTGATTTGCAGGTGAAGAAGGAAATTTGTAGGGAGGCGCATTGCTGGGGAGACTCGCCCTGGGATTTCTCTTCGGATTTGGGTTTTAACAGGGAGTGGTTTCCTCATTATGACTTTCCATTTCCATTCTTTTACTTCTTATTTGCAGATCTAGGTCTTTTCTTGTCATGCTTACTGGTTTTCTCTTCGTGTGGCAGGAGGAGAGGGTGCATTGGGTCACAGAGCAAGTCGATTTCAACAAGAGCTTCTCCAAATTTCTCATTTGATCTATGAGGGAGCAATCCTCATCATCCATGAATACATCTACAATTACGGGTGAGTATCTCATTAACTTCTTCTCTATTTGATTTTCTATCCATTGGTCATCACATAAAATTCAAAGAAACCCTAACTTAGTAACTAGAAAAATTCATCAGGGTATATTGCACTTAGAATTTCAACATTTGGCGATTTGGGTATTTGTGGCCATTATCCCTGTTATCATGAATCTTGTAGTTGCCCCATAGGGCGATCCTATTCATGACGACAGAGGAAAGGCAACCAAAGTTGTGACCTACGATATCCAAGACTTCCGAAAGAATTCGGATGTCACACCAGTAAAAAATACGACACTTTAGATCAGTGAAAACACAAAGCCCAGGGGGCGTCCCTTTGACCAAGAAGCCCTAAAACAAGGAAAATGAACAGATAGTTGAGGGAAACTTGGTAGAATATCTTAGTGGGATAGTTAATTAGAGTTTAGAATGATCACCAAGAGATTTCGAGCATCCAGATGAAATGCCCCAATTTTACCCTAGGGTTTTAAGCAGAAAAAATGGGATTTAAGGAAAAATGGTGAAATTTAATAAAATTGGATACTCAAAGTGATTGTTGGATCTAAGCTTGAGCGAATAAAACTGAAACCAATAATACCTAGTTTGTGGTTTGTGAAATACCCACTTTCCCCAAGGGGGGCGTTTTTCCCCAAGTACCAGGCCAGTGCTTTGGATGGGAAAATGGAGTCTGATTGTGATGATAATTTAGACTTATGGGTTTTATGTTTATTCCAAAGTGGGTTTTAAGTTTTATAGCTCGCTGCAAGCTAGAACCTATAGATCTACGAAATGAGGGTTTTAATATAACAAAATGATGAGCAATGCAGATACAAAAAATAAAGGAAGAAGAACTTACCTACGAGATGTACCTGGATCTTGTAGATGAACTAAGAAATGATGAAGAATACCACTTTCTCGTCGAAACAAACTTTTTTGAAGAAGATCTTGTTGTTATTGTGCCACAACCAGTCACCCTAACGCTTCCTTCAACCTGCCAGATCAAAGAAAAATCAAATGATTAGACAAACGAACGAGATCTGTAGCATACAGAAAAGAAAGGGAATAAAAAATCATAAAGAACAAGATACTCCTTGATCCGAACATCTCGGAGCTGAGATGAAGGTGAGTTGCCCCACAAAAACGCTCTCTGTCTCCTAACGCGCCTCCTTTTCCTGCAAATGGGATGGGTAAAGAAAAAATGCTAGATGTATCTTGAATAAAGCTCAGTATAGAAGAGTAGCAATAGAAATCATCAGATCATCAAGTCATCCACAAGATACATAGAAAAATAACCCCAGAAAAAAATCTCTTTATTAAATTCCGGTGCCAAAGCTCCAAGGGGACCTAGTACATGTCCATACGACTCAAAAACAATGCCTAACATGCTTATATACATCGACACATGAACTTTAATAACCTCCTAAGGCATAATCACCAAGACGAAAATTCCAGCTTTGGAGGAGCGGTGAAAACTCAAAAATTATACATCGCTTATTCAACATTGCATAATTGACAAGGGAAAAAACACCTTGGAATAATCAAATTGATAACCTAGTCTTAAGAAGCCAAGTCCTTTACAAAATGTTTGTCATGTTAGAGCATTTATTACAACGCCCCCAAGGGCCCCAAGGGGTGTGAACATGCACTTTATTAAAAAAAGGCCCAAAAAAGGCCCTGATGAACCACAGAACCTTCTGAGCACTGATAATGAACAACTGGCTTGTTCATGACTTCGACGGCTCACTAGAAATCCACTAAGTGCAAAATTAGTGGATAACATCTGGCTCCAACAGCGGGACTTGTGCTTGATCGCTCTTAGGCAAGGAGAGCATATGAGAACACCAGAATCTTCGGTTCTTATAATCTGTAAAAACATCTCAACTTGACAAAAAAAACCTTAGTAGCACAAGTTTTATGAAAATAGCCAATGAACCATAAGCTGCTTTATTCAAACTAATTAATGAAAGAGAGTTATTCCTAAGTACTAAAAGGAAATGCAGAAAATAAATGCTCACTTTAAGGAGCTTATTTTCCTACTCTAAGCATGACAAAATAAACTTTTAAGTAAAATCAAATATCTAATGTAACCATCTAAGCATTTTATCAACTTTAATAATTTTTGCCTTATCTTTGGTTACCAGCCAAAGTAAGGAGACATTTTTGAAAAAATGCAAACCTGCATGAATCTCCCAGATGGGAGGGCTGGACGGGAGATTATAATCACGGTGAAGATCATCGAACTACTTCCCAAACTAGCAAGTCCTCTTGCAGGATTCTTCTATCCAAGATTGGATAGGGCTGATGTACAAGTCTGTATGATGAAGAAGATCATCATACTCATTGAAAGGGATTATTTGCTGATAACTCTGTGTAAGCCCCAAATTGCTCCAAATCATAGAGAACCTCTATATGCAAAGACGATGGCTGAGGAAAATATTCAACCAGTTGCACCCAATCTAACTTTTCACTGCATTGCTTCTCCGGAACTTTATTACTGATACTTGTGTGTGTTTCTGAATGATTATATGAAAATTCAAAATGCTCCTTTTTCATACCATGATTTCCCAAGGTCTCAAGATCAACACTCCCTTTTCTAGACGTATCATAGAAAGGACTCTCAACAAGATTTCCAAAAGTCTCATGGATGGGATTTTCAATAAAGGTCCAATAGTTATCATCCCCATCATTATCAGATATGAGGGATACTCATCATGTCCTTGGCTATACCCTCACCTCATGCTCATAACAATCCTCCTCGATAGGTTTGGTTTCAAATATATTACAAGGAGTAAATCTTTCCAAACCTTCATCACCATACAATGGAGTGTCATCATACACCACACTGACTTTATCATAGGTTTCTTTACAAGGCTCTGTTGCCCACCTATTTCGACTAGATGGCAACTCCATGTACATGAAGTGTACATAATTGTACCTTGGAAAAATCTGAGGATTTTTTCACTTCTGGAGGGCAATTGCCCCTTTGTAAAACGAAATGTCCGCTCCCCTGCGTGGGAAAATTAATGTAATTTTATGTACTAGTGTGGATCATATGATACGGATGCCACACCATGGAACTGGTTGTTAGGGAAGTCCCCTCATCGATTGTTTTTCTCTTTCCAATTGATCTTGTTGAACAAACGAGTTTAATCGGTTTGGTTTTCACTCAAAATCCTCCAAAGTGGTGACGGGCGTTCTACCAGTCA